>JABMCL010003054.1:560000-675000 GCA_018857735.1 Alviniconcha marisindica
ACAAGACACAGTCATAGATCTCTAGAGATCTAGCGTTTCCGAACTTTCTCAGGTTTTGCACTGGATATTCCAGTTCACACACACAAAGTGAATAATGCTCAATGATATACACTCAAACTATCACACATAAGCCTTGCAAAGCCTTCTGCTTCACGAACATCATTAGCACGATTGATTAATCTTACATACCATCGTGAAAACTTGCTTTCAAATCAGCAAACTCTTTCCTGTTTCACAGTTGTGTACAAACTTGCGCTTGCATGCCAACCCAGGGGAACTCACTCTAAATTTTTGTTGGTTTTGTTACTCTCCCTTTAACTGACATTTGCTCTTGGAGTAGGCCCAGTTTTCACTACACAAAATTATCGTCTGCCATCATTTTCTGGCCACGGGCAAAAACTGAATAACCAACGGAAAACTGACAGTTGGCTGAGAGTTTTCAGAGACCTGTCTACATCACGCAGAGCTTGTAAGAATAGGAATAATAACTTACCTAATCATTGTGCGTCAATTTATACTGCGCCTCGCAGTTTGAGCGGTATCACGCATAGCGCTTTATAATTATTCAGTAACAGCATAAATTTACAAATAATAAAAAATACACAAGTGCCACAGACGCATTGAGTCATGCATTGGTCTCTCTCTCTCTCTCTCTCTCTCTCTCTCTCTCTCTCTCTCTCTCTCTCTCTCTCTCTCTCTCTCTCTCTCAGCAGGGGCCGATATGGGCGGGGACACGATGACAAAGCAGGGGGACTGACACGATGACAGAGCAGGGCCGGGACTGACATTTTTGACGATGACAGAACTGACAGGGTCCGGGCCTGGGCACACGATGACAAAGCACAGGGACACGATGCCAGATCGAGCAGGGGAGCACGATAACAGAGCAGGGGAACGATGACAGAAAAGGGACAGGGATGACAACAAACTCCAAGCATTGGTTTACGACATCCTTCTTTCAGGAAGGTGCCGGAAAGCGATGCTCGGAGTGAGGGATGACAAAGCAGGGAGACACGATGACAGAGCAGAGGGACACGCTGATGTCAGACGGCAAGGACGACCGGGATGGGAACACGATGACAAAACAAGGGGACACGCCGATGAACAGAGCAGAGGGGAGACGATGATAACAGTGCAGGGGGATGATGGCAGAGAAAAGGGACACGGATGACAATGCGGGGAGACACCGATGACAAAGCAGGGAGGCATGATGACAAAGCAGGGGGGACACGATGACAAAGCAGGGGGACACGATGCCTGAGTAAGGGGACAGCAATTCATACAAAAAATCTTGTTTTCGATGGAATAAGAAGAATACACGTTTTGGTCCTCTGAGAAGTTTCAAAAACGTTTCCTTATTTCTGCGTTTGTTTCGTATGTTGTGTTGTTTTTGTTCTCAAATATCAACTGTGATTCTTCTATGAAAAGTCTAATAAAGGGACATCACTACAATTAACAAGATGGCGGCTACCATGGCGGTAGAAAGCGCAGCAAAAAAGCGAATGTGTTCTGATGTGGAAACAGATCGTTCATGTTCACCATCAGCCAACATTTTTAAAGACTTCAAGCTTGACAGAATTTTGCGAGATGATCCCAGAAATAAGATGATAACTTTGGTTGGAAAGTTTGAAAATGATGAGAAAGAAAGTGATGCTGTTGTTCTGATGGAAAGACTCCCTTTTGACAAGACTTTGATCGCCGAGACCTTGTCATCAGAGGAAGGAAGAACAAAGGAAACACTAAAGAATGACATCTACAGCACACACACTGTCTTTACGCCTCGTACGACTGCTGGTAATTAACCTCGTTCAAAAGACATACTTGACGTAACTCGAATTTGCACCTTTGAATCTTGATTAGTTTGACAGTAATGACACTTCAGTTTGACGTACTGGCTAGCTATCTACTACTACAGTACTACTAGTACTAGGGGCAGTCCAGAAATTCAGCAAGTGATGCTGTAAAATAAATCCAAAACAAAATAACTTGTTTTTCCCGTGAATGCCCCAACGTAAAATTTCCAGGCTGAAAATTGCGCGCGCATGTACACACACACACACACACACACACACACACACACACACACACACACACACACACACACACACACCTGCAAACACACAGCATATTTTCCAGTCCTGTAACAATAACAAATCTAATTTGAATATTGTGTGTTTTGATGAAAATCATTTCATGCTAATGCAAAAAAGAAAACATGTTGAAGGATTTCAAACTTTGCACTTCTGTTGGTTGTCTTCAAGTTCAGGTGACGTCATGGCAGTGAAATGGTTATATAACTACATGTTATACTCTTCATTTTTTTATAGAACTTGTACATGAAGCATGATGTACATTTTTTTTTTTTAATTCTTGTGTGGGACTGGGAGACGGACCCATGTTTTCCTTGAAAATGAAATGGAATGAAGAACTGAAGAAGTACTTGGCTTTAGTAGAAATTATTAATATTTATTATTAGTAGTAATTACTGATGTTTTCAGACTGTAAAGCCACCTTGATCTGCCCTGCCACCAGCAAACACATAGCCAAGTACAGTGAACATGCTGCATTCATCGTGCGAGAAACACCACACCTGTACAGAACCGTCACCCAACCATGCACTGAGACCAGCAAGTTTAGTGTACAGGTATTTAAAAATTGTGAATTATTATTTGAGGGCACAGATTATTAAACATGTGTTAATGTTGATTTTCTGTCAGAGTGGAACCAGACAGAGCTGTTACAGTGTTAGAGAACTGGAACTGGTAACACTAACAAAGATAGTAAAATATTTAAACTACAGATATTAGTTAGGATGGAAATACTGTGAGAAGAGGAAGGTTTTCAGTTTGGCTTTAAAAGATGACAGGGTTGAGCAGTGTCTAAGGTCTTGTGGGAGTGAATTCCAAATGTGGGGTCCAAAGCAAGAGAAGGTGCGAAAGCCATGAGTCTTGCATTTGTATTGTTGGATTTCCAGCATGCGGGTGTCAGAAGAAGAGCGTAGTGTACGAGACGGAGTGTAGACATGCAGCAGTTCAAAGAGATAAGCAGGACCAGAACCATTTATAGCACTGAAACACATACAAGCGACTTTATACTTAATACATTCTGAAATGGGAAGCCAGTGCAGTTTTTCCAGGAGAGGTGTTGAGTGGTGGTGACGGGGTGCCAAGAGAACAAGTCTTGCAGCAACGTTCTGAATTTTCTGGAGAGGTTGGATGACAAAATTAGGTGTACCCATGAGGAGACAGTTGCAGTAGTCAAGCCATGAAAGGATATAGGAAGTAACAAGAGTTGGTTGCGTCTTCAGTGAGAAACCTGCAGATTGAACTAATGCGTTTAAGCTTGAAATAAGCAGCTTGGCAGATTTTTATGACGTGCTTCTTCGTGGACAGTTTTGAGTCAAGAATGAATCCAAGCCAAGGTTCCTGGCAGAATCAGAGAAGGGGATGTTGTGAGAGCCAAGAGTAATCAAGTCTGGGAGGGGAATGGTAGAAGGTTTCAAGGAAGACGAAAAGGAAAAGAGAAGGGCTTCTGTTTTGTCGTCTTTCAGTTTGAGCTGATTTTCCATCATCCATGTTTTTATGTCGTCTGCATGCATTGAGTTCTTTGGTGAGGTTGGTCACTTCACTGAGAGGAGCAGATTTTTGGAGCTGTGTGTCATCTGCGAAAAGCTGATGGTTTACAGAGTGGTTAGCTATGATAGCTGAGAGAGGCGTAGTGTACAGGACGAAGAGAATGGGCCCCAGTACTGAGCCCTGAGGCACACTGTACATGAGCTGTGATGGTGACAAAGACGAGTTATTGACTGAATAAAAGAAGAAGAATGCAATCCTGTGCAATATGCTGATGTCATAATTATTATTATCATATATATGGAAGTTAGTTCCAGCTCACAGGACAGGCATATGAAAAGGATCTTTGACCAAACGTTTTTGTTTTGATTTTGATGGAGAGCACAGAAAGAATGTCTGGTGGTCATTGTAGATTTGGATTGTAATGGTTTACACTTACACTTACAGTAGGTAGGTATGTAACTTGTAAGTGTCTGGGGGTCATTGTAGATATCAGTTGTACTGGTTTACAGTAGGTAGGTATGTAACTTGTAACTAGTGTAACTGTAAGTGAGGGCCATTGCAAATTTGGATTATACTGGTTTACAGCAGGTAGGTATGTAACTTGTAAGTGAGGGTCATTATAGATTAGGATTATACTGGTTTACAGTAGCTAGGTACTAAGGTAGGTATGTAACTTGTCAGTGAGGGTCATTGTAGATATGGATTGTACTGGTTTACAGTAGGTAGGTATGTAACTTGTAAGTGAGGGTCATTATAGATTAGGATTATACTGGTTTACAGTAGGTAGTTATGTAACTTGTAAGTGTCTGAAGGTCATTGTAGATTTGAATTATGCTGGCTTACAGTTAACAGTAAGTATTGTGTGTCTATGGGTCATTGTAGATTTGGATTATGTGGTTTACAGTAGGTACTGAAAGTGTCTAGGGGTATGTTGCTGATTTGTGTTAGAAGCACAGGCTGAATATATATATATATATATACATGTGTGAACAGCTGTTTGTTTTTATTAGAAGCACATGCCGAAGCACAGCCTGAATATGTAAACAGCTTCTGTTTAATTCTGTTAGATGCTCAGCCTGAGTTATTATATATATATATATATATATATATGTATTACAGTAAACAGTTTCTGTTTAAACTCCTGTTAGAAGCACAGGGTGAATATATTTGAAAGCTTCAGACGCTCGAATGTTTCAGTGGGTGCACAACATTCTGGAGAAGAAGCAAGAGGCGGATCGCATCGTTTTTGAAGACCCAGACCAAGAGACAGGGTTCATCCTGCTGCCAGACATGAAGTGGAACTGCACAGACCTGGATTCCCTGTATCTGGTGGCCATCATTCACAAACATGGCATCCAGTCCTTGCGCAGTCTGAGTTCTCACCATCTGCCTCTCCTGAGGAACATCTTGGGGAAGGGGAAGGTATTGTCATTCATTGGTGATGTTTGTTGATCTGATATTGTGATAATAATAATAATAATACGAATGTACATTTATCATGCGCTCATCAACGCCCTGAGCGCTCAAAGGATATGATATGGTGATCAGATTTACTTAGGCTAAGTGAAAGCCTTTTTCTGGTCTTTGACTTTGCCAGAGTTGCCCTAAGCGTGGGTGTGCAAAATTCATTGAAGAAATTTTCATGCCGTGCAAAATGGGGTCCAGCCTGCTCTTGTCCTTGCTTCAGTTGTTTGTTTGTTTGTTTTTGTTTTTTAACTGTTTCCAAGTGTAAAAATCTGAATCAAGAATGACTGCTAGCATTCCAAAATAAGGTCCAAACACATAAAATTGTTGTCAAAGTCATAATAAATAAGCATTCTTTTGAATCTTTTATGTGTCTGGATCTTGTTTGCAATTGTTAGTTGTTACTGTAAAACTGCTGGGCTCTGCACCTTCTTATGGAAGATAGGGCACGATGCAAATCTTCTTAATGATTAATATTTGAAATGAGTGGCTGATTTTTCACAAGCTGACGATTTTTGGTAGGGTTCCAAATATTAAATCTGAACCCCCTTCCACCCCACCCCAAGAGTTGGGCAATGCATGTTGGCAGGATTAGGATGTGGGTAAGCGAAGATAGGCTTAGTGAAGGTGGTGTTTCTATGGTGTGGTTGTTTCCCATTTGTTATTTTGTTGGGCTGATGTGAATTTTGTGATTCAATTTTTTTTTTTTTTTTTTTAAATAAATATCTTTCAAAAGCAGACTTCAACAAGGAATATAATTATGTACATGCATATAGAATAGTTGTTGTTTTTCTTCATTTTTTCCACTATCCCAATGCCAACAGACAATCCAAACAATATTACAGTAATAGTCTAATACTGGTGGATAAATTTCTCTGCAAAGGACATTCAGCGTTAAACCTTCCCATTGTTTTACCTTATAATATTAACTTATATTGGTCCATAGTGTCTTTGTAGGCTTTTCTCACTTCAGCAACAATTCAGCATCACATCTATAATAGCTTTTAATACTGAATTTCACACTTTCTGACTGTCACTGTCAGTTTGTGTCAACTGTGATTTTTGATCAGCTTCATTTTCTTTTCCCTTACCCTTTGTTTTTTTCTTCTCCAACTTCAGGCTGCCATACAGGAACGGTTCAGGGTTCCTTCATCAAAGCTTCGCATCTACCTCCATTACCAGCCGTCATACAGCCACCTGCATGTTCACTTCACACACATCAACTTTGATGCTCCAGGATCTGACTGTCTGCGGGCGCACACCTTGGAGGACGTGATAGACAATCTGGAGCTGGATGGGGACTTCTACTCGAAGAAGACGTTGCTGTATGTTGTGAGAGAGAATGACGAATTGTACAAAGCTTACCGGGCTGCAGGGTGCTTTGATGAGTAATTCTGTTGCCGTATCTTGTTGAGCACGTGAGTTGGGGGGAGTGGGGGTAGCTCAGTGGTAAAGCAAGGGACTAGTGATCAAAAAGTCTCGGGTTCGAGTCCTAGCAGCAGCAGCAGCAACAGGAGAATTATTTTCTCTGGGGTCAACTTTTTGTGTCGACTTATTTTGATTTCCATTCCACCCCTGTTACTGCACTAGCATGTAAAAGACCCCGGTCATTCTGCCAAAAGTGCGGGTGGCAGGTTACAGCTAAACACACGTGCACACTACAGATGTGGCTTTGAATGAAGTGACACTGTAAACTGGTGAACTCCCAGCTTCAGCAGACTACATATTCCATGTTTCTTAACCCTCACTGTCATAGTTCAGGAGCTGTGTGAGAGTCGAGGTGGCCGTCCTGGGCTGTCCGTCCTAACGAGCCTTCTGGTTTCCGTGGACGTAAAGAATTATTGCACCGTGCTTCGGCATTGGTCACAACTTGTCCCTAATATGTCACCTGACATCTGAGGACATTAAGCATCACTTCACCACCACCCTCACTGTTGACTGATGACCCCTCGGCTAGATGCTGTGGGTGTGACGAGCATGCTGCTAACATAAAGTGTAAACAATGAAAATATATCAACATTCTTAGTGCAATGTGTGTGCCTATCCCTGCATTTGAATTACTTCCCCTGGCCTGCTTGGTTGACTTTTTATGGTTGCATGTATCCATGTGTGTCTACTTGTTTGTGTCCGTCTTTCAGCATGCGTATGACTGTGTTTGTGTGTAGCTAGTATTATCATAAAGCGCTCTGCGTTTTTGCACTTGTGGAAGATGGGGTGTTGAATCTAATTCTGGGCAATCCACTGTTGCAGAGAATTTCATCCCGTTGGGGTATCTGGATAATCAAGTTACATACCAGTATGTCGTATGTCCAAATCATACATCATCTATGTCCCTGCAAGATCTTGTATCTGACAGGCTTATACGGGTTATTTATGGTTCTGCTGTAACTTGTAAGCGATATGAGGCCTTGTATGGATTCAAAAGTGTGTCCAACTTGCACAGAATGAGGTTTCCCTGCTGGCATTCCAGCTGACTACTTCTTCGTCCATTAACTTCTGCATTTTGCATTTGCCTGAATAAATTTTGAGGACATAAGTGAGGGCGGGACTACCAGCCTTCTTCGTCCCATCTCTCGCGTGTGATGCTTGTTGATAATGTTGACAACATACATTGCTGTGCGTGCTCAGTGCAGTAGATTTGCCACAGGACAGTTCATTTACATTTCACATCTGCTGAGGCGAGGAGCAGGGTTAACCTTCGCCGTACGCAATGGGTGAAAATTCACCCATGAATTCATTCAAAAATGTGTAACTCAGTAAATATTTGAGTTAATGAAAAGGAAATTTCATGACTTTGTCAGCTACTTTTCCCCCCTTGTGCTTGCAAAAGATTATGTATGTTTGTGGGGGGGGAGAATAATACTTTTTTAAACTTACATATTTAATGCGCCATACGTCCTGGGTGAAAATTCACCCATGTTTTCAAAGAAGAACCCTGTAGGCCGTAAGTAGTGGCTGAATTTTCACCCATACCAGTGGTAGCTGAACTTGAGAACCAACATGTTGGCAGATGGCAGCCAGGGCCATAAACAGTTGTGCGAAACCGGACCCAGAAAACTGCTAAATTTTGTCCAGAACCTCGGGCAGCCAGCAACTCTTTTCGACAGTTGATAATACACAGACATACAAACACACTCTCTCTTTCTTTGTGTGTATCTCTCTCTCTGTGTGCCATTCTCTCCTATTCTGTGGATGATCCATGATGATTTGTACACAGTGCAACACTAAACATCTGTACAACGTGCTGGTTGTCCTTTACAAATTCAGAAGCGCAAAGTAATGTCTTTGCGTGGCATTATTGCAGAGCTGTTTGCTGATCTGGAACTAATGTGTTGTATGCAAACCCAGTTACCATTAAGCAACTTAATTTTGAATAAGTGCTCTTTGTTGCCATTTTGTTCTTAAAAAATCTAGTAATTTTCATTTTTGCCAAGCAGATGCACAACATGTATTCTCTAGTCTCAGGTATTTTATAGTTATGCTACATTGTGGCTTGGTCAGCATAACAAATTGGCTCAGACGGAGAGAGAGGATGAGAACAAATCGACTTGCTGAATGATTTACATAACCCACCAACCAGTTGAAGGAAAGTTTATTCAGCCCAACAAACTGAGCGAGGTACTGCATTACACGGCTGTGTCACAACCTGGATGAAAGAGGAAACCCCTACCATGGGTGAATTTTCACCCACGACATATGCCAAAGAAGTCTGCTACATGAAACTCATGGGTGAATCTTCACCCACAATGTACACAGTGAACTCTTACTATGATGAAGTCATGGGTGAATTTTCACCTACAATGTACACCATGAAAGTGTTACATTTAAGTCAAGTGTAATTTTTACCGACTGTGTACATGGTGCATGTGATCCTCTTATAAAGCAAGGGTGAATTTTCACCCACAATGTTCAGGAAGCTTTACATGTTTATAGTGACATATACGGCGAAGGTTAAAAACCTTTTCTTCAGCCCCATTACCCTGACATACAACAATGCGTGTGAGTGCGTTGGATTTTTTAAATGCGTACATTTAAGAATGTGCAAGCCCTTTGGGCCTGTGCAGGTTAGGCACTCGTAAGTATCCATTATTGTCATTATCAGTGGTTTGAAATCCTTGTTTTGACTTTTGTTGTTACTTTTGCTTCATATTTTATGTAAATTTGATTAGTCAGGCTCTGCAGTACCCGGTGTTTAATATGCATCACGTGAGTGATAGAGCGCAAAGGAGCAAGTTGGTGTTTTACGTCCAGTCAACCAGTAAGGAGCACATGAAAAATATAGTCTTTTTTTAATTATCCGTCCATCTTTTATCTTATTTGTAACTTTGCAGCAAACAAGTTGCACACAAAACTACAAAGGAAAGGCAAAAACTTGGAGTGTTTTCCAGTACACTTCCTCCAAATCTTGCTGCAGTTGGTTATGCCACTGAAGGGAAGCTTCTGATCTCCATGCATCAATCTACTGAAATCAGCCTTGCAAGTCTCACACTGTCGGTGCCCACCATGACATTTTTGAACGGTTTCATCACTAAGACTGTGAAAGCAACAGTGTCAAATCATGGATGTAACCGTGGACAAATCATGGCATCAAAGCATGCACGTAAACATCGGGAGCATCTGCCCCTGGTAAAAGAAAAAATATCTGTTCAGTTTTGGTTTTATTTGTGCTGGTGTAAGCAGTGAGTGGCTATGAGATAAACGTGGCCACATATTAGAGTTGTCTGTGGAGTTGCAAAACTTGCTGAATTTGAGCACCAATGATAAACTGCCAATTAGCTGCCAGAAACCTATGGCATAATCAGTCATAAAGGGCAGTGGTTGGAAGAAGCATGTTGTACAACAGTGGTTGGAGTCTGGAGGAAGTTTGCATGCACACTTCCATCACAGATCATGTGCGAAAATCAAGACTGAAAAAGTAGTGGCACAGCACTACTCAAGATTGGTGGATTCTGGTTGTGAATTTTTAATTATTATTTTTGGCATTTTCTACCTCCCCCCGGACAGCACAGCTGCATTCGTGCATATTTACATCCAACACAGTAACACACTGCTGCAGACATGCCAAATGGGTTTATTGAACTTGAAGCCTTTTTTCTTTTCTTTTTTTTATCTCTTATTCAATCAACAATACTTTCGAATTCAAGACTAAGTTTGTCTTCATTTAACATCTAGTGATCCAATCAAACTATTCAAGAACATCACAACTTGAAAACTTTGAATTTTAATCAGCTTTGGCAATATCAAAGCATTTGGCCTAAAACAAAGCATGTGGAATTGAAACACTGAGAATGCGTATTCCATTAAAGAAAACAACAAAACAATACCTAGACAGGAAAAGTCACTTTGGTCAGTTCAAAGTCAATAATATAAAACCAGACAAGTTTCAGGTCTAAAGTGCTGTAAAACTGAAAAGCATAGCAAGAAGACATGTCAAATTTATCACTTGATAAAAAAAAATTCTAAACAACTGAAGAGTACATTGCGCATTTACCTTTTGAGTTCAAATTGATGAACAGACAGTCAAGTCTGTTCGTCAACTTTTATCTACTTTGACAACAGCCAACAGAAATGGCCAAAAGGCAGCTATTAAATAAATTGTAGTCATATGTTTAAATCACAAATGAAACTCCTGCTAAAAGACAAAGTTCAATACATAGTATAGTTTGAATGTGTGCACATACAGCCAACCAAGAGGAGACAATTCAATTACACCATCCTTTTTCAAAGTCCAGTGGCAAGTTAAAAACCTGTGCACTTCAGCTGTAGATAGGTTCACACATTAACTCCCCTCCCCCCCTTTTCCATACAGGCCAACTTCTTAGCCACGCTCACTATCCTATACAAGAACCAAAACATTGCCACTTGATGATCCGCCGAGTCGTCTCCTCTCAGCGAGACACTCGCTATGCGGATACTGTTCGTACATACCACTGCTGCTCAACACAACTTTCACATAATGAACCAGAGAACTACAACTAGTACAAAATACAGAACTGACAAATGCCACCAGTGGACTTGCTTTCTAACATCAATGTAACACAATCAAGACGCTCTTGGCACATCGCTGCAAGATAGCACAACTGACCATTGCCAATTGTAAATAATAATGAAAAAGGTACTAGCAATCAGGTAATGCAATAACAGACCAAGAATGTTCTTTAATAAGTATAATAATAGACCAAACATATTAACAGAGGAATTTCAGATGTTATAAATCACATGACATGTTATCGTGCGACTCCCCTCTCCCCAAGATTCCTTCAAACTTCACATTTGAATAAAAGATCCCCACCAGTTTCTGGATTTACTTTATATATAAACAATTTCTGATTTTGCATTGTCTCTCAAACTGCATTATGGCGACCTGGACTCTGAAAGTGCTGGACCTCACCTTTTTACCATATTACTACTACATTACTATTACTAATCAGCAAATGTAAAGCGTTTGCATCACAATTGTTACTTGCACACACCCTTCAATAGCCACGTTTAAACACACAGCCTGGAGTTACTGAAGTTGTGATTTACCAAGATCACACAAACTAGCAGCGGCAGCTTAAAAACCCAAGTAAAAAAAAAATCTAATGAAGCCAGTTCAACCCGCAAAGACTGAAAGAGAACAGCAATTCAACTCAGTCACACATACACAAACGCATAATGCGACACACCAGTACCATGTGGAAATCTGTTCCATTTTATCTTCGACTTTGAGCTGGAAAGGTCAGGGGCACAGAGAAACTGGTACACAGGCTACCCCAAGCAAACTGTACCTTGACTTGCAAAACAGCAAATAAAGGAGTACACTGCAACATTATACCCAGTGCACATGAGCACCATCACACATTTCACAGTTTAGGCAACTGCCCTTGGGTAATGCAACCAGAATCTCGAACTTATTACGCCACCCTTTCAATTGCTGCAACAATCATCCTGATCATGGTATACATGAAGATGTAAAAATAACACAACCTTTTTTTGGTGGTTGCTTTGATACATTTCAATTTGATTTCCCTCATCCAACTCTAAACTGAAATGTTCTACCATCAGATTAGCTGCAAGCACAACAGTGCTATGGCTTTGCCACAACCAATGCTGCATGGCACATGGGAAAATTCCACAAATTTTGGGGGCATTGCCATTATGTTGCATGGCCTGCAATGTGCAACAGCCTATCCTCCATAAAGTGAAGGATGCAAAGATACACCCATACTAGAATCGGATCTATCGTGCTATAATATCGGTGATGCCAACAGACATGTAAATCCTACTGATCATGAACCAAGTTTTTTACATTTCACCTTAAAATCAGGTAACTGACAACACACTACTTTCAGTTTTAGAATATGCCCTTCTCAATCCAATACCTCCACAAGTGCAACTACTTTCAAAATCAGCCCTTCTAGGCTATCATCGTATCAACATCTCACTTGAACAGTGCGTAGGGGGGGAAATGTACTGGGAACATCTTCACAGGCAAACATGAAACTTGTATCCTCACATCTGAAGCAACAGGCAACATAAGCTACTAAAAAAAAAACTACTTCAAAAATCCAGTCTAAATAATTACTTTAATAGTTCAAAATTCCAAAACTACCATGTCCTCACTGTGACTTCACACTCTCCATTTGTCCCAACAATATCAAAGTTGGCATACCAGTACACTGCCAAGAAAACAAGAATGCAATAACAAAGCGAGGAAGCAAAATATTAACACACCACAAAGCTCAACCGGTCTTTTCATATTATGCCAAACATTTCAGCACTATGAACATTTTTTGTCATTTCATTTGTTCCGGGAACCACGGTAACACGTTTTTGTCTGCATTTTGTGTAGTTCTGAATGCCACATACATTTTACTGTGGTGTGTAATGCAGAGGAAGGACTACAGTCACAGCAGTACCTGTACCTTGCTCTGCTTGAACAGTCTTCCCTCCTTACCCTCGCCCTCATATAACTGTGCTGGTTGAATGGGCATAAAACACGCAGTTACCTACTTGCTCCCTCCTTACTCTACTCAATAGCTCGAAGGAGCAAACTATCATGACACACACCTACATTTGTAACGTTTTAACGATTTCACTAATCTGCACTTTCTTCTTCTTTTTTTCTTCTTCCAAAAATGGCAATATGAGGGGACAAAAAGTCCTGCTAAACTGTTATGGCCACTAACAACTGATAGTACAAGAGTGGATTCTCTCTCGCACTTTTTGTGCATTTTTGAATGCCACATACATTTTTTAGATTGTGACTACAGTCACAAGCAGTACCTGCACCTTGCTATGCTTAAACCATCTTCCCTCACCCTCATACAACTGTACTGGTTGACTGGGCATAGAACACCCAAGTTACTTACTCCCTCCTTACCCCAATCTGCAATAGCTAAAAGTAGTGAATTACATGGCACATATGTAAAACGCTGTTACTATTTCACATTTACATGGTTTTATGGTTTCAGTTTTGTGGAATTTTCCCCCTAATCAGCATTCTTTTCTTCTTTCTTTCAAAAATGGCAACAAGAGGAGACAAAAAGTCCTGCTAAAGTGCTATGGCCACCAGCAAGTGGTAGTGCTGAGCTGATTCTCTCGTGCGTGCGTGCGCACACACACACACATATAATCAGCATGTACAACTTTGCAGGCCTACCAGGCAACCAGCAATTTATTTTTATTACCGCTGTTGCCACTTGCTTGAAGTTGAATTTCACCCGAAAGGGCTTTAGCTGACACTGACAGCATTCTGATTCAACCAAGACTGGGTCTAGATCTAGACTGAAAGGCCCAGGCAGCCACTGGAATTGAGAGACCAAGTGTTATGGCCACCAACAACTGATGGTGCTAAAGCCAATTATCATCCACACACACACACAGAATCAGCATGTATGACTTTGCAGGCCTACTAGGCAACCAGCAGAAAAGTATATTTACTGCTGTTGCCATTTGCTTGAAGTTCCACCCAAAAGGACTTCAGCTCACACTGATGACATTCCAATTCAACCAAGACTAGTTCACCTGTAAGATCTAGACTGAAGGACCTGGGCAATCATTGGAATGGAGAGACCTAGCGTGTAGGACAGCAGCAGGGTCCTTCAGAGGGCGTGCTTTGCACCGCTAAAATGGACCTGAAAATGACCAACCCTTACACATTTGTGTATGAATGCATTTAAAACACCTAACACAGTGATATTCATAATAAAGGGGGTAGATTGCTATTCAACAAAATTAGATTCACCATTTTTCAGAAGGTAAAATTACTATCCATAAAAATGTCTTAGCAAAAGCAATATTCATCAGTTTCACATGCCCAAAGGATCATCATTTTTTTTAAAATACTTCTGAAAGCCAGTGCAAACGTGAACAAGTGAGCCACACAACAGGCATTATGACACTTGTTTCAGTTTGCCATGCCCAGTTTCACACACCCTAGCAACAGCCTTTCAGCGATGCAAATAATGAACTTTCACCTGCACCAGCAACCCAACACTAATCATCAAACTCCAAGCCCTTTCTCACCACCACAGCAGTTGTACCAAACATGATCAAGTAGTACAATTCTGTATGCTTTCTCAGTTTTCAGACAAAACAGTTTGTCCTGCCATTACTGAACAAGAGAGCTCAGTGGCATCCACCATGAACTTTTGCAAATGATGACCATTGTCTGTGCTGCAGATGACTGCAATAGCACCACATGGCACATACACAACCAGTCCATTCCTTCCCCTGCAAATAGCACCATTATATACACCAGTCCTATCCTTCCCAGTCAGCATGCGCATTGCCTATGGCCACTGCACAGTCAATATGTAATGTGGCTGCAAGCTCTCACACAAGGTATTTTACAAAATCTCATGGCTGTGCTGTCACAGCATGGTGTGTGAAACGTGTGCATTGCTCTGAGAAGTGCCCCTCAGCAACTAGCAAAGCAAAATGTAACTTTCATACACCAAGTTCACACTTTCCAGTTCCACATGCAGACATAGCAAGAAACAGTATTAACAAATTCCTGACAGGCAAATAACTCTGTGTGTACGCATGCATACACTGTCAGTGTCACCTTACTCTAATGGCACCAACCCACCCTCACACCCTTTTCTTTTATTAACTGAAATTCGGCAACCATAAATTCCTTCACTGTTTCAGTTAAAATTAAGGATAAACATATATCACAACTTACCAGTAAATAGCAGCAACACCTTACCATAGCATGCACCAAAAGCAAGGTATGTTTAGAATGGCACCATCATTTGACAACCTGCTACTGCTAGCAACATCTCATTTTGCAGTTTACTTAAAGTTAAACACATACCAGTTACCACAAGATATAAAACAACAACCAGACCATCCAAATAGTAAAGCAGATTAGTCAGCAGCAATCTGACAACCATTTGTTATAAAGCCAGAGCATTTTATAAACATTCACTTCACTGACAACAGCTAAAGATCAATAATTAAAGTAAATCACATTTACAACTCTGTTTAAAGTGCACAAGTACAGATCCTGAAAATGTCTTGAAATGAGTCCCAGTCACATTTTTTTCATTTTGAAGCTGAAACAGAAGAGAAAAAGTTTCCAATTTCTTGGGTACCGGTCATCTCAGTCCTACCAGGTTATCTTCCAACTGTTCAAATGCAAAGATGGTGGCATAAGTGCAGCACAGAAAGGATTTACACACATGAATGTCATCACACATCATGAGAAGTAGTCAAGCACAACACAGTCTTTCATCCTCCAACAGTGGGCATGCACACATTCATGGGCAGAACTGTCTGAGAAGCAAATTAGGACAGTATGCAATGCAACCTTGGGAGAACTGCAGTTCATACAAAATGATGGTGCATTTTGTTTTCATTATGATATGATGCGTGAAGATTCATTTGTTCAGATGATTTCAGCAAATTTGCAAGTTTCAAACACATCTGTAATAAAGTTCTAATGTCTATGCCGTGTTCAGTCTTGCGCATCACCACCATTCTCTGCAGATGTATCAGACGTCCAGAGGGTCAAGTTGTCACGAAGCAACTGCATGATAAGTGTACTGTCCTTGCACTCTTCCCCCTGCAGGCTATCAAGCTCATGAATTGCTTCATCAAATGCATCCTTGGCAAGTGTACACGCCTTGTCTGGTGAATTAAGAATCTCGTAGTAAAAAACAGAGTAATTGAGAGCAAGTCCAAGGCGATTGGGGTGGGTTGGTTGCATGTGCTCCTTGGCAACCTCCATCGCCTTTTCATAGGCCTGCTGAGCCATAGCAATAGCATTCTCACGCTCCTTTCCCTCATCACCGTCTTTGTATTCTGCCATGTAGCGCCAATAGTCACCTTTCATCTTCAAGTAAAACACTGTTTCCTCGTGGTTTTCGGTGTTCTTCAGCAAGTACTTATCAAGAAGATTAAGCACTTCCTGGCATGTGCTATCCAGCTCCTTTTCGACGTCCCTTCGGAAATCTCTGGAGCTCTTCTTTCGGCTTTCGGTTTCGGCTTTCTGTTCGATCATGCAGATCACACGCCAAGACGACCGCCTAGCCCCAACAACATTCTTGTAGGCCACAGACAGTAGGTTACGGTACTCTTGTGTCAGCTTCTGTTCCTTCTCTGTCACTTTCTTCATCGCTTTCGCCATATCATCGTACCTTTCTGCTTGTTCCGCCGATCTGGCGAAATTAATCAGGTCCTCTGTTGATTCCAGACTTTCAACAAGTTTGGCACTGCCAGCCATGATTCAGTGTCAACGCTCAACCGACCAAGCTTAAACCGTGACAGGTCGACTTGTCTCCCAGTAAACCAAGTTTCGCACGTTCAGGAAGAAAATGGCGGCGAATACAAGATTGCTGTGTTGATGCAGGAGCTAACGTTTCATTTCCAGGGTCACCGATAAGGGGGGTCAAACCAGCCGCCGCTGGAAATTAAAAAATAAGCAGAAAGTCTCTGTAAATGAAATTAAAAAAATCTACAATAAGTGAGCAGGCCAAAGAGCCTAGCAAGTGATCCAGATCTCAACTAAAGAATATGACATGAAATTTGGTTATATTCATTATAAAATTTTATGTGTTGGTCCAGGGCGCGGCGTCCCCAAGATGATCTCAGTGCAGCAGACGACGCTGGCCAGCCTCTCCAGACTGTCACTCAAACACATGCATGGCAATTTTCCATTAGACATTATGCTCAGTTATTCAAGTTGTGTGGGTGTGGGTGTGGGTGAGGACTGCGGGTGCAAATGAATACTGAATCATATCAGCAGTGACTAGAGCAGCATGACTCGATTTGTCTCAGTCATTTTTGAACATAACTGATATAATCATGTCCGGGTCAGTGGACTCAGTGATTCCCTCGAGATCACACTCAGACTCCAAACACTGGTTTTTACATAACAGTTTTTCGGCCTCCAGCCCGGGCCACTGCCATAGGTCTCAGCGGAAAACTGTCACTGCGGAGCTGACGAGCAGTTTTTAGTTATGGTGCTCTGAGTTAGTAATCACAGTAAGTTCAGTACATGATAAGTCTGCTGCTGATGGTAACTTTCCGGCAATGAGGGAGGGTGGGAAAGATTCTTCCAAGCCCAAATCAGACAAGTGGTTTAGCACTCCATCTCAGTCATTTTTCATCGTTTTCCACCTGTTTTAACTCCTGAGTGTCGTTTTGTAGCTTGATAAAGGGCATTACCCCGAAAATTCGCATGTTTTGTTTTGTCCTTATAAGATAGCTTTTTTTTTTTTTTTTTATCGTTTTATTTTTTATTTTTTTTATGTCAATGTGTCAAATAAAACCTTCATGCATGATATCCAGCTAGCACTGGGGTGGAATCTGTGCACTCAGGAAAGCCCATAATCATTATGCTGGGGCTCGGTTCGGTCGCTGACTCTGTCAGGGGCCTGTCACGCTTGGCATTCTCCTCAGCAGCACACTGTCCAAGCAAAACTTCATTGGTCAAACCTCTAAAATCGTGTTGCTGCTGTCTTCACTGAGTCACTGAGCTGGCTCTGTCCCCGGGGGTGTCTTTCCGGCGGCACCGAAGCGGCAGTGGAGCTGCCTGGAGTCACGGCTCAGTCAACACCTCAACTGCTGCAAATCTCTCCGCGTTTCGGCTGGTCTGCCTGCTTCCGGCTTTTCAGTGCGGCTGTTGACTCTATGGTCCATGGCCTTCAGCACATTCAAAACTGTGCTCAGTGCTTGCCTCGTGTAGAAAGGATGTGCGTAGCGGGAGGGACCATGTCATCGCCCCTATTCATAAGTCTCAGTATCCACTGACTCCCAGACCCACAAGGCGGAATTGAGTACGACTGAGATAAGCACATAAATCACAGTGCGTAAACGTATGTTTACAATCAGTTAAACATGCATGTCATTCGTTCAGCCATGTCAGTAGCCTGCCGGTGTTCACCGGATTTATAACTGAGCTAATACTTCCTATCCCGTAACAGGAAATTTGCTTTGGTGACATGCCATCAAGGTAACATGAAAAGTAAAGAGAAAAAAAAATCAAATTCACATTCTTAATAATTCAACGTAAGACAAAATGAGATTATACTTTATTTCCTTAAGGAAAATTTGCTTTGAAACCTACCATCAATGTAACATGTAAATAAATCAAACTTGATTCAAATTGAACGTATGATAATTCAACGTAAGACAAACTGAAGAAGTGTCGTCCAAGCAAATCATTTTTTTTTACAATTATACTTAAAAACAAGTTAATAACAACAGCGCGCGCTCACACACACACACACAGACACACACACACACACACACACACACACACACACACACACACACACACACACACACACACACACACACACACACACTGACACACACACTAACTGACACACTGACTCGACTGACACAGTGACATTAACACTGACAATGACAAGACTGAGTGGCGAGCACGGCGTGCCTATGGCGTACGGGTACATACACCTGCACATGTATAATTATGTCTGATGTGCCGTAAGTAACAGAAGAATACCGTTCCTGAAAATGAATTGACGTGTCAGTGAAGATTTGACGCCGCCAACATTCAGTTTCGGAGAATACTCAAGTTTCGCCGCGCGGTGTGTGTGCGTGTGTGTGTGTGAGAGAGAGAGAGAGAGAGAGAGAGAGAGAGAGAGAGAGAGAGAGAGAGAGAGAGAGATTGCTGAACAGTATTCTGTGGCCAAAGTGTGTGCGCGCGTAAGCGTGGTGTCAGAACCGAAAGTAGAAAGAGAGTAGCTTCCCCTACATTTAAGTTTTGTTCGTGCAGCACGACATGATTCTGCATGATTACACACTTGTGACTCATCCTGCCGGTTGAACACACCGCAGACAAAACAACACAGAATCGTCACATGATATGAGCTGGCCAAATTTTTGCATTGTTGACAGTCGGTGTGTAAGCCAAAGACTCGACCTAACAAGACTGCACGAAAAGGTGCTTTTTTTGCTTTTTCTTCTGTATATTCCGTCGTATTCTAACGGATTTTAACCGATTGTCTTGCATTTCGACCACGTGGTATTTTATTATTCTCGACCATCACGAGGAGAAGAAGTGGGCGGGGTGCGGATCTGGGATAGTTCGGATGCTGACAAGACACGCCCATTGAAAGTGAAAGTCGACTGCAGTTGTGCGTTCAGTTTGTTTTGTTTTTCTTTTGCCCGCTTTCCCGCCACAAAATCAAAGACGGTGATTGAAATTACGATTAAATGTTGGCACACATCCACGACGCCGCATTTGTCACGGTTCGTTTTCCGCGATCTGAATTTTTTATTTAGATGTTTTCAGTTATTGTATTTCTTTGTTCTTTTCTTTTCCTACGGTTTTTTGTTTTTTGTTTTATGCTTCTTCTTTTTTTTTTTTTTTACCCAGTCAGTTGTAAGACAGGTCATTTTTTGCTGAAAAAAAAAGGACCATAACCAATATGACTCTTCTGTTTATTTTGAACTTAAGGCTGAAATATGAATCCACTTCCGTTCGGTGGGACTACTGGTACATTTTGTAAATTTGTCTCTTCTGGCTTACCCGAAGCAGCTCAAGCAGATTGTTGACTTTGTACGAAATATGTAACACAAGTACAACAACAAAGACCTGAGTCGCCTACGGTAATTTTCACCTGGCATGCGTGTAATTACAAGGTACATAAACTCCACCAGAGGTACATCCTATGGGACTCGTTCTGTTTAAGATTTATTGACTTCGTAACATGCGTCTTGTCTCTGTCATTGATATTGGGCATATAATCCATAAAGTGCATCTGATTGTTGACACGCGTCGTTCTGTGGTATATTCCTTTGCAAACGGGTCTCCACACTTAGTTACTGACCAAGGTAAATTGAACAACAACAACATCAACAGTCTAAGAAGAGGTGCCCCACTCCCATAGGGCTCAGTTTTGTGTTCTGTCCTCTTCGTTCTTTGAACTGCACCTCTCTCCTCTTTGATTGAAACTCAGTCCTTCTGTCTCACACAGTCTTTTGCTGATGAGTGACACCCAGCTGCTACTTCAATCCTGTCCTCTTCAGTGATCAGAACTGATACAGAATCTTTATTGTCCATGAATAACATAGAAATTTGCCTTATGACTTCATAAAAGAGACCAGTCAGATGCACGCCGCTGTCTTGACCATGCAGACATGCATCTCTGACGTGAAGACTGGGGTGGCACAAAACAAACTGAAACTGAACAAGACAGAGGCTCTCCTTATGAAGTCAACGAGAAACATTTTTTCCTGATGCTCAGCCCACTTCTCTTCATGCTGGCACTGCCAACATTCCTTTCACGACATGTGCTCGCAACCTTGGTCCTGTGGTTTCTTTTAAATAGCATGACTCTTAACAACCACATTTCAGATGTCTGCCATTCTGCTTATAATATGGAAATCGGATGAATCAGCTCTATCTGCCAGTACCTGACTGTTAAAGCAACAAATACTCTTGTGTGCACCATGTTTCTCTCCAAGCTAGACTATTGAAATGTAACAGTGATATTTGCAAAGTTCCAGTTTGGTGTTGCTTTACGTCCACGGAGACTGTGTAGACTATCAGAGCCTGTACTTTGCTAGGTTATCATTATGTAGCTTATTTGGATCTAGGTCAAGAATTGAGTGGGGATAATTAATTGTATTTAATATGCTGTTTGGGGGAATTTCTTCATTAGAATTTAGATGTAGTCTTGGTTGTCAGTGTACTAGTTCGTGACAAATATTGTTGTGAGAGTAGGAGGATGGGGTCTACTAAGTTAATGAAATAATTGTGATGTTCGGTATTTTTCAGTATTAGGGTGACAGAGTTCTGTCCCCTGAGTTCCTAATAGAAATACTTATGATGTCATCATCGAAGTGATGTCATAACGTTATGCTTTTTTGTAATCCATTTCTATCTCAGTATCTGGCTGCCCACTTTACCTTCTCCAGAAAGTTCAGAACTCTGCCACAAAACTATTTTCAAAGCACACAAATGTGATCATGTGCAACCTCTTCTTCAACTTCAAGCTCTTCTTTGGTTACCAATCCGACCCAGAATAGACTTCAAACTGTCAACTGTCTGTCACAACTTCTTCTCTGATGTGAGCCGGTTTGGCCTAGCGGTAAGGCGTTAGGCTGGTAAGCGGAAGCCTCATTTCAATACTGCTTCGGCTCGCCTTTCTCTTCAGAAAGGTTGTGGTTTGTGGACACTGTCCTGTGACTTTGTCCATCACTTCCTACTGAAACATTAAAATGGCTCTCATCACTGCCCATCTTAATGCAGAAGTCATTCTGGTGGTGACAGCGTAGTGATAGGTATATAACCAGCTGTGGTGTGCAAGGAATACAATATGAATTCTTTTTTTCTTTTCTTCTTTTTTTGAGGTTGTTACATATTATATATATATATAATTTTTGAGGATCATGTAAGGTATGATGTTCTTACCATTGTTGGAGAGATACCACCTAATAGAAATGACCACTATTAAAGTATTTTAATATTATTATAATGAAAGTCGTCCTCTGCTTGGAATGTGGATGCAAACGACAGATATTATGCTAAACAGACAATTGACAGCCTCAGAGTCGAACAAAAATGAACAGGAAGTACATTTGTCTTCCTCTGCTACAAAGATTGGACAATTCTTTTTTTTTCTTTTTTCTTTTTTTAGCAGTACAATACACATTACAATACAGTGCTAAACAATATGACTTGATTAAACTTGTTCAAGAAATGTCTAGCATTTTGTTGTTGTTGCTTTTTAAAAATAGACATGGGAAATTTTGAGCTGTAATGTTCATAGGTCTTAAAATTGATCATAAACTGACATATAATGTATGCATGTGTACATAGGCATGCCATGCACTCTGTGTGTGCGTGTGTGTGTTTGTGTGTGTGTGTGTGTGTGTGTATGATCCTGTGTTATTATTAACTTGATTTTAGCTATAAGTATAATTTGTTTAAACCCTTTTTTTATGTATTATATGTGTTGCATTGAATTATATGTTTAATTTGAAATTATGTATTTTACATCTTACATTGATGGTTATGGTATGTTTTAAAGCAGATTTCCTTTCACAAGACAGTAGAGTATTATCTTATACCTTTCATGAATATTGTAAAGTTAGTTTCTTGATGATCAGGGTATCTGTTATCATCAACTGATGAAGATTTTTTTTTTAAATGCCCCATCCCCCCGTCCCCACATGTTGTGCTAAAAACAACAAAAAACAACAACAGCAAACAACCCTACAAAAACTTGCTTCAGCTTTAAACAAACAAACAACGTTAAAAAAATAAAGGACTGATTTGCAATGAAAACTTTCTTGTTGTGGTTAATATTAATTGTTAGTATATTACTGCACCCACCCACTAATCCCTATGATTAACTGCATGGTTTCTCTGCACACGACACAAATTGTGATGACTTCCTGTCCTGGGATAGGTTTATTAAATTGTGATCCAGATTAACCTAGGTTTTGAACTGTTTATTATACATGATTAGGTAAGATTATCTCAGGTCTCACACACATTACTTGATTTAAAAAATAAATACATTTTTAATGGGGGTGACAGGTGTTTTATGACGGTATGTGTAGTTGTATACATGTATCATATGCAGACAGAGTGTGTCTACTCAGTTCTCATTCTGTTTTAATAACAGCTGATTATCTTTTGACTACGTTAGTCATTATGCTTTATAGCTGCTGTTGTAGTTTTTTCTTTGATTATCCAATTTATTGGGTTTGTCTTTAGTACAGGAGAAGGGAGGGGCAGTTTCCGATAAGAAGTGGCTGGTTTGGGTTTTTTTCACCATAGATGTGACACTTGATGTGACAACTGCATGTTTATGACCAGGGCTGATGGAATTTATGTTTGTAGATCTGCATCCTTTAGTTCATAAACTTTGTAGATCTGTATCCCTGAAGCACATGTTTGCTTGCACATGTTGCTGTATTTTATAACTGATCAGTGCTGTGCTGTCATGTATAATTAATAGTTTCTGTGAACTCACTTTGCAGTTAATGACAGAGGCAGCTGGTTGTAGTGTATAATATATATTTATATTTATGTGTTTAAACACCAACAGCTGCATCAGTGAAATGAATGCAGTCCAAGAAAGGCAGCTGAGAAAGGACCCCAGCACGCCTCAGTCAAGATGGTCACCCGGTTTCTCAGTGAGGTGTTTCAGACCCAGGTGTTGTTTGTCATCGCCTGCCACTGGGCGATGGCCATTTCTCTCGTCTTCGTCAACAAGCAGCTCGTGTCAGACGACCATGGGGGTAAGAAAACTAAACTGTCTTGGACATTTAAAACAAACAAACAAAAATCCCACATAGGTCAAAGTGTGTAATTTTGATATTATTGCTGCCCCGTCCCCTCCTACCCCACCCACTTTGTTCCCCCCTCCACTCCTCTCTATTCCCACCCCCCCACCCCCATCCCCACTCTCTCTTCCCACCCTACCCCAGCAGCCTAGAGGTTTTGTTATAGTGGATTTTGTTGTTGTTTTTGTGTGTGTGTCTGAGTGCGTGGTTTTTATTTGTTTGTTTATTTGTTTTTGTTACAAAAGACAACACATAGGAGCATAGAAGAGGGTGAAATGTCTGTGGGGATAAGTATCCATGGGAACAAGCATGCTACCCACAGGCAGAGAAGAGGGTGAAATGTCTGTGGGGATAAGTATCTATGGCAACAGGCAAGCTACCCACAGGCAGAAAATAGGGTGAAATGTCTGTGTGGATAAGTATCTGCCTATGGGAACAAGCAACCTAGCAAGCTACCATTAACGGGAAGTCTTCAGTGCCACACCTCTACGAATGAGACCTCGCTTTTTGCTGAAATACAGAGAGCCCACAAACAACAGCAAGTGAGCCAGTTTGGCCTAGCAGTAAGGCGTTGGGCTGGCAAGCAGAGGGACCTTTGTTCGAATCTGCTTTGGCTGTCCGTTCTCTGTAAAAGTTGTGGTCTGTGAACACTGTCTTGTGGCTTTGCCCCTCACAATTAATGAAACATTAAAATGGCTCATCACAGCCCATCATTCTGGTGATGACAGTGTTGAGTGTAGCGATAGGTGGTATATAATCTCCCTCTTCCCCCATCCATACCCCCCCCCCCCCCCCCCCCCACCCCCCCGCCTCCCCTAATAAGCCTTATGGTTTCTGTGAACGTTAAGCACCATGTTTACTTTAACAGAAGCAAAGTGTCGTGAAGAGGACATGCACCCGTGTTATCTTAAAGTGGTGTTGATGTGTTTTTTTCTGCTGTTTTGTCAGATCCTTGGAACTATGCCTGTATGATAATCTCCACTAATTGTTATGTATATATATATACATATACATATAGTCATAGAGATTTTGATTATCTTTATCCATTTTAAAATCACACTACTATGACTAGATTCATAGGAGAAATAGGATGAACATTATGATTTATATTTTTTATAGACTGAAGAGACTAAGTGTCTGCATTTTTTTAATTAATCAACAAAGCTGGTTCCATAACTTTCAGTGTTCTTCTTAATCACCAAAACTAGTGCAGTGGTAAAAACATACATGTATACGCACATGCATGCACAGATGCACCTGTGCACATGCAAACACACACACACACACACACACATAATAGCATAAAGAGAGGATGAATAATAATTATTTGATGATGAATTGTATCACAAATTTATTGTCTGACAGTGAATTGTTAGTGTTGCTGTCATCAATCAGCTATAATTTTCAGCTGTAAGTATGAGGCACACATTCTTACAAGCTGCAGTTGTTTAGACTATAGCCATGTTTTCCGTTCCTTGCTGCTGTCCTCAACCTTCTCAAGTCTGCATTTGCTGCCTGTTTTAAGTTGTGTGTAAATTAAGCTTTGTGTAGTCAGTATACCCATGCGTGCAGGTGCCTGTGTGTGTTTATGTGCATGTGTGTGTGCTTAGAATAGTCTCTACGGACAAGACTTTGCGCTTTTTAAATACTTTTATTATTATTATTATTTTCTGGTTTTCAGGTCAAGATCTCACAGTGTTCATAGCATGGGCACAGTGCCTGTTTTCCGTGGCTACTGTTCTTGTTGCGACTGCCGTCAAACGATTCCTCATACCCCACACTCCATGGCTTAGCATTCCTCTGATGACCTTTCTCCATCGGGACATCCTTGCGATGACCTTCACCTTCATCGGTGTCGTCATCTTGAACAACCTACTCCTGAAGCACATTGGCGTGGCCTTCTACCAAGTGGCGAGGTCCTCCACACTCATCTTTACTGTGATATTCAGCCGAGTCTTTCTGAGCGTTCAGGTCTCCCCTCAGGTGGTCGTCTCATGCGCTTTGATCGTTGTGGGGTTCGTGGTCAGCGTGGACCAGGAGATGCTGATCAGCAGCCTGTCGTGGCTGAGCATTTCCTACGGGGTGCTGGCCAGCGTGTCGGCAGCCCTCAGCGGGATTTTTACAAAGCGCGTGGACAGACTGGTGAAAGGAAATTCCCTCGAGATCTCCCTCACCAACAACATCAACAGCATAGTGCTCCTGTTCCCGCTGGTGGTCAGCACGGGGCAGCTTCAGTTCACAATGAGCTCCAGCTACTTCATCGACCAGGCCATGTGGCTGCGGCTGGCCGTGACAGGGGTGCTGAGCCTCTTGGTGGGGTGGGCCAGCATTAAGGTCATCAGTCTTACCTCCCCTGTCACGCATAATATGAGCATCAACGCCAAGTCCTTGCTGCAGACGTTCATCGCCGTGGTGGTCCAGGGGGAGTCCAAGACGATGGCGTGGTGGGTGGGGAACTTGCTGGTTGTTCTAGGGCTCATCAACTACAGCCTTTCCAGGTCACAGCATTCCATTGTGCGGGAGATGGAGGTGGTCGTGGGAACGACCGCCATAGCCGGCGAGACCAGCGCCCAAAGAGCCTCCGGCAGGAAGGATATTTTCCCTGCGTAGCCATAAGCTCCCTGCATGTGCGCAGGCTCTGATCTGAAGGCAGTCTCAGTGGCAAAATCAAATGAATGAGTTCCTAGATGTTTTCCGATAAGAGTGAAATTTGCTTGCGTCCATCTTTTTTTTATGTGTGGATGTGGTTATGCTGTTATTTCTCTGACAGATTCCATTTCTTTGACTTTTGCTTTTGCCCCAGTTGATAGTTGTTAATTTAACTGTTAGAGTGCTTTCCCAAGTTTTTGTGGAAAGCAGTCGGCTTTAATTAAAATCATGAGGAATGAAAAAAAGAAGAATATTTTGATGCATAACAGATCCAAACACAAAAGATTCAAAAGAACGCTTATTTATTATGGCACAGACACACAGTCTGCTAATGTTGATGCATAATGGATTAGTTTTCACAGCTGAATAGAGCAAATCTCTTTCAGCCAGGGAACAGGATATAGAGTCAAGTGGTTTATTGATCTCTTTTATATAGTGCCATTCTCTGTATCCGAGCAAACTCATTGCATTCTAGTTGCATGCAGCTCTGAATGAGTGATGGCAGCTTTACAGCATGCTTTTCTGAATATCCACCAAAGCGGTGTACTTACAGCACTATTGGTCATTGGTTATGTTCCATGGCTGCATAATCCCATGCGGAACTGCTGCCATCTTGGCATGCGTTCTGTGTACACCACACAACCACACCGCAGTTAAGTGTTATCTGAAGCCACAGTGGTCTGGTCTTTTAGTTCTTAATGCATGCTGGATTATTTTAGTGTTTCCAGAATCCATATAATATATATATATTGCAGTTATAATTATAGTTATACTGGTACTTTGGATTTGGAATGAAACTCCACTCTTTTAAGTTAAATCCAAATACTTCTCTCTTACCATAAAAGTTTCACTTTCCACATATATTTTATAATTTGCATTGTTTGAAGATAATATATTGGTTCTGTGCTGCCATTTCTGTGCACCGGAACTCATAACTCTTGTTGAATTTTATAATGCAGTTATAATTATAGTTATACTGGTACTTTGGATTTGGAATGAAACTCCACTCTTTTAAGTTAAATCCAAATACTTCTCTCTTACCATAAAAGTTTCACTTTCCACATATATTTTATAATTTGCATTGTTTGAAGATAATATATTGGTTCTGTGCTGCCATTTCTGTGCACCGGAACTCATAACTCTTGTTGAATTTTTGTCAGATTATGTTGAAACATATAATTTGTCACTGTTAAAATAACATGCTTTTACTGATGATATTTTTCACTGAACCCATTGTCTCAGGGGGTAACTAGCACATTTCCTGATTCAACAAATATAAGATTGGCTTTTTTTTTCTGTTTTGAGTTTTGTTTTGTTTTGTGTACATATAGTTTAGAAGGGTATTTTTGAGAAATAGCTGTAATATAAAAAAAAGAAGATAGTTGATGGAGTTGAAATAATTTATGTTTTTATGCATGGATGTACCTAACGAATTTTGTTTTGTTTCGATAGTTGATGGAATTGAAATAATTTGTTTTTATGCATGAACAGAGTACTTCCCCCCCCCCCCCCTCTGTATTTTATCAAAGGGGCTTACTTTTTGTGCTTCAGTTCTGATGCCGCAGTTCTCCCCAAAACAAAGCCACTGTTTCTTCCATTCTTTAGTTTTGATGCCGCAGTTCTCCCCAAAACAAAGCCTCCGGTCCTTCAATTCTTCAGTGTTGATGCTGCAGTTCTCCCCAAAACAAAGCCACTGTTTCTTCCATTCTTCAGTTTTGATGCCGCAGTTCTCCCCAAAACAAAGCCTCCGGTCCTTCAATTCTTCAGTGTTGATGCTGCAGTTCTCCCCAAAACAAAGCCACTGTTTCTTCCATTCTTCAGTTTTGATGCTGCAGTTCTCCCCAAAACAAAACCGCTGTTTCTTCCATCTGTGTAAGCTAACTAGTAACTTCTATCAAAGTGTCTGGCTTGCTTTAGTTTATGTGGCTTGCTTTATGTTTTTTCACAAAACCAGTGAAATACTCTTGGGGTAAATTTATCATGTCATTGTGAATTCTTGCATTTGTATGGACTTTTTTTCTACTCCTGTTATTCAAAACATCCATGACACAATGTTTTGGTGTTAGCTTTCTTTTTAGCTGTCTTTTTAATTGAAATGATTTTTTTCTTTTCTTTTCTTTACCGACAGCACTGGTGGTCTTACACTGGGGTGCTGGCGATGTAGAAATTGAAAGTCCCTTCTCTAACTAATCCAGAGCTATGGAGCTGTTTTTGTGAAGTTGTTGTTGTTGTTTAAAAAAGAAAGAAAAAAGAAACAGAAAAAAAGAATTAGCCTGCAATATGTCAGGATACAGATTTACATCTATATTCATGCTTTGATTTTGCCAAAAATTCTGCCCATTTTCCAGAGCCCCCATCACTCCATCCTGCCCCTCCCCCCCAGTTCTCTTCGAACATAGCGTAATATGTGTTGTTAAAGTGGCATGACTTAAAGGAGCTCTCCTTCGCAGGCTAAACTTCTTGTGTGCTTGGAGCCTGTTGAACAGACATGATCCACAGTAAACGTTCTGTGACTAAATGTGCTGCTGATTTTATATCAGTTTTATCAGGTGACTTTTGGGGACATCGTAGCTAACTTTTAATTCACAAGCTGATTATTGCAGTATACACCCTTTTCCCCGCACTTCATTTTGACTTCACCAAAGTGTCTTTGGCATCAAGGACAGAACACCAGGAAGCTGTCAGTTTTGTGTACAGTTCACAGAAAAAGTACTTACAGCTTGCAATCATTTTTGTCACAGGTTCTTTTTACCTCTATGGAGTGAATATTTGCAGCGTAAGTCCATGAGAAAAGGTGTGGTCTGTTGAGTTTTACCCCAATCTATTTGTGACTTATAATGATTGGTATTTGGGGGGGGGGGGGGGGGGGGTAAAATTTGCAAATTAGCTGGCTGATTAAAAACTACGGACGAAAAAAAAGAAGAAGAAGGAAACAAAAAGCAACAAACAAATCATGACTAAAAAAATTCGAAGATCAATACTTTTTTTTCTTTTCTTTTCAACAAACATGTGAAGGCTAGTTCCTTTAATTGTGACCAGTGTCTGATTCGTCCTGTTGCAGATGCTGGGCCAGGCTCACAAGGTGGAGCATTCTGGCCTACTTTGTTCTGTTGCTAGTGGGAAACAGCAGTAGTAGTAGTAGTAGTAGTGGTGGTCGCATTTCCAACAGGATGTCACAGTGTGCTGTTAAAGGAACATGTGTGGAGAGGCACTGGTCGCAATTAGGCCATGTTGCCCTCACACTGACTCAGGTATGCTGCATGTTATGTATGATACGATGAAGTTTGTTTCATCCTGATTTGCTGCAGTTTGTCTTGCCCTGATACCTTTAGGTAATTCACAGTTGACCAGACATTGAATTGGATGAGGTACCTGCCTGGCAAATAATTACAAGAACAAGCTCCTTATTCCGGGGGAACACCTGCCGTTTAAAAAATAATAATCTGTTACTGCCCTTCGCGCGGAGGAAGATTTGTTAATTGATTAATATAATTTTAATTCCCAGTCAATTGTGTAGGTTCCATTACCCTGATTAGGGTAAAGGTATCGAACACAGCTTCAGAAAACAGCAATCAAAGTTAAGAAGGTCTCGCAAATCCACAAGGTCTCAAGGAGATGCAGCTTCCTTTTAAAGGAAATTGATGACCGTTTCCCCCAAGGAGATTAGTCAAATCTCAAGTAAAACTGCTGACTCGCCATCCATGACACACCACACTGATCCCTGCTTCATTCTGATTTTCCTTTTGGTTTAAGCAAAGTTTATTTACATTCATGAAAATATGGATAATCAAAAACATTGTATGAGCATTAAACAAGCTAAGCTTACAGTGAATGCTCACAAGCATAATTTACTAAATTCATTTGGCAACAACGGGTATGTTTATGTTAAACAACATGAAAACAACAACAACAAAAATCGAGAGAGAGAGAGGGAGAGAGAGAGAATGCTCTTATGCCAGTAACTGTTTAGTTGAGTTTGTCATTCCATGGCAAAACAACCGGACTGGGCGATGAAGTCTTGGACAGCTTTAAATATTAATGAGTTCATTCATGATTTTCCTTTTCTTCCTCTTTGTGACAAAGCATCTGGGTCAAGTGATATACATCTGGGTGATGCAGAGGTGGGAGTGTAGCATGTATGATCCAGCTTGCATGGGCATATATATATATATATACACACACACATGTTTACGCATAATGATTAGCATTTTACCTTTTCTGCTGTGCAATGTTGAAAGGTTGTCATCTGTGAACAGAAGTGAGAGAATGTTGTTATGGTTTTGTTTAGTTTTCATTAAACTAGTTTGTGTAGTTCTAATTAAAGTTTTGCGTGTATAGTTCTTATTGAACTTTTTTTTCTTTTCCTTTTTTGGTGAGTCGTAGAAGTGTTCATTTTAACCTCGTGCATTAATGGTTTGATCAGTTGCTCATTCCACGAGTTGTTCACCACTGTTATTCCTGTAGTCATTCAATGTGTGTGCCTCTGTGAGAGCGAGAGAGAGAGAAAAAGTGTGGGTTTGGGTGGCTGGGTGTTAAGAGGCAGCTTTAGACAAGTCCTGACTCCTTGTCAGTCTGGTCTCAGAGTCATTTGTTTGACCCCAGTGCATTTTCAGGTTTACATCAAAAAATGATACTTCAGCTGTTTGATATGCAGTTTTGAATGACACACATGTATGTTTGCGTTGTTTAGTCACTTTACATTCAAACTGAGATGTGGTTAACATAAGAATGACTTTGATACCCACCAGAGTGTTGGAATGACTGTTAATATTGCTGCAATATTGTTCATGGATGTATGTGTAGGCATTCCGGAAGCTACACATCTGACAAACTGGGCTGGACTGATTGTTTTTTTCCACAAGATTAATTACGTTGAAGACCCAGAACCAGATCAGCAAGGTTGGAGTGTGTATACATGGCTTAGTGATCTAGTGTTAACCTAACCTTTTTCCTTGTGGTACTGCATTGTGCACATGATATTTGCCATGCTGATTTTCACCTGTTTTGAAAGCATGCATGTTTCAAGACAGACTTGTACATGGGGATGGGGGTGTTCATGAACAAGTCTTGCACCAGACATGTCCCCACCGTTATGACAGTGGATGTGTTGGTGTCAAAATTAAGTCAGGCATAGTTTAACCACAGTTTACCCTGCCCCCGCCCCCGTACCCTTCTCCCCCACACTCTCATGTACACACACATAACCATCCCACTCTGTACACACACACACACACTCACACATCCATTCCCCTCATATACACACATGCACACACACCCATCACCCTCATGCACTCGCACACACACACACACACACCCCATCACGTACACACACATTCATCCCCCTCATGTACACACACATGCACACACACACCACATCATGTACACATACACTCCTCCCCTTCATGTACACATACACGCGCGCACGCGCGTGCACACACACACACATCCATTCTCTTCATGTACACACACACATACCCACCACCCTCATGCACACACACATGCCCAAACACACACACACACACACATGCACTGCACACACACACACACACACACTGTAAGCACACACTTGCGGCATGGGGTACAATGGTACAGATCAGGTGGACTGCTGTAACACACTTCCCCATCACCTCGCCCATCTTCCAGCAACTACTTGTGAATTGCCACTGTAGAATACTGTTGGTTTTCTTTGTCTGATGTCATGGGCTTGAGCTGCGTAAACTGGATGAACAAAGGTAGCTGGCTTGGTGGATTTATCTGTTGTTGTTTTGGCGGTGATGTTGTGTTGCTTTTTAAAAAACTTTTTGATCCTAACGTTGTTTTGCCTTCATTTTTGGGGCTTTTTGTGTTGTTATTTTTTTGTTTTTAAATTTACACATTGTTTTGCCCTGGTCGACCTGTACAGTTGATCATGAAGGTACTATGATCAATTTGACTGAACAACACAGTGTTTTTGCTGACGCCACCAAAAACAAGGGCACGTCTGGAAGCAGGCATAGTCATTCTCTAGAATAGCTTGTCTGTAACTCTTTGACATTCGGGATCTAGTTCATCATTCAAATCTTCCCTGAAAATACACCTTTTGTCCATATAACAGATTGATTGGGTGTGAGAGAGATTAGCTTGCTTGGTTGTGTCTGAATAGATAGAGGGTAAGTGTCGTTTTGGGGATGTTTTTTGTTTATTTTGCTGCCTTGAAGTTGAATGCTTTTGTAGTGGGTGTTTTACGTTTATACAAATTTTGACGGTTATAATGCACATACCATGAAAAGCGATCAAGAGTTTTCATGAGACATCATGCTGTATAACGACAAGAACAATATACTTCATTCCAGCAGGAAATTAAAGTTGTTGTTTGACCCCGTACATTAAAGCACAATCAAAAATGTGATTTAAATAGAATCGTAATAATTCAAGGTCACACATTCTCATTATTGTTTTATTATTAATCGTGTTTGCAGACAGACGATTCATGCACTAATGTTTTTGCCATGATTCACCCTCGTATAACTGTACTAGCTGACTAAAAAACAGGCTACTAATCTTGCCATGATGGCCCCATCTCGCTCTTGTAACCCTTCCCCCTCCCCCCCTGCATTTCCCTCATGTACACTCACAGGTACACACATCCCCCCCCCCCCCCCCTTATCCTTTGTGTACACACGCCCATCCACTTTATGTACACATATATGTACACACACCCATCCCCCTCATGTATGCACACACACCCATTCCCCCTCATGTATGCACACATACACACATACACACATACACACCCCTCATGTACACACTCATACTCATCCCCCTCACACACAGTCCAAGGCACACTACTCCGTCATCAGGTACAGAATTCCTTCACGTCTCCGATCTTCGGATGTCACAAAAAGAGCCTGAACAATATTATTATTAAACACAAAAAATGCTAATGAGGGAGAGGATATCTAGAATCCTATTGGTACTTTTCAGCATAATTCACCTTCTTGTATTAAACATGTTCACGTCCATATATTTATATAATATGTGTGTGCCATGCCTCTGACATGCATTCATGTATTTTTAAGGGGAAAATATTATTTTTATCACAACTCCATTGTCTCCTAAATTTTGCATGTGTTATTTGCTACCGAGGCATTTAGAGCTTTACTAATTGTTGTTACTATTGTTAATATTATGGTTCGCTGCATTGTTAAGCTTTTAACTAAAATAATGCTAACAAAAGCACCAGCAATTTATTGGTTGTCCAGTTTGGATTTCCAGATCCAGAATGCTTACCTTGCAACAGAACTCAGGAGCTGTGTGAAAGTCAAGGTAGCTGTCCTAGGTTTCCCATCCCTGATAAGCCACATGGTTTCTGTGGATGTAAAACAACATTGAAGTTGACCTACCTTGCAGCCTTGTGATATCCTTGAGGCACAAGAAATGATTCGATTCTCATGATTTTCTACCACTGTTGGATTCTCAATAGCTGCAGAAGTGTGTGTCAAGGCCCCTTGCCAGATCTTGACACCGTTTCATTTAAATTTCTAAAATGGCCATTAGATTTTACCAAAGACTGTCGTTTATTACAAATGTAAAATGTTTTTAGTGACCGTGACCATCAAAAATTTAGTATTGTCAACCTTGGGATTTTCATTTTACCAGGTGTGTGCATGGATGTAAAATAATGCAAGCTAGGGTAATATCCATGGAGACTGTCAGAAAATCCTGGGGCATTTTAGACACCATTTTGGGTCACAGGTATCATCTGAATCACTCAAACAGGGTCGTATCTAGCATAAGAAGCCAACATTTACAACAAAAGTGAATTTGATCATAGTCTGTGTAAAATAAGAGTACATGATCAGTGTTTTGCTGACGTCAGCACTCAGGAAGCTCATGCACGGTTACTCAGAAACAAAATCTAGATCAAATGTCTGAAAGGAGCATACACGCAGGGAAAGACACAAACATGATAAAACTCACTTTTTGTTTGCAAATTTTGGGTTTATTCAGTTGATATGACTCTGCTTGGATGATTCTGATGATATTTGCGACCTAAAATGGCATATAAATGTCCCAGGATTTTCCGACTGCCTCCTTGGATATTACCCAAGCTAGATCATTGAACTTTCTTTCTTCTTCTTTTTTCAAAGAAACTTTCTCCATTAGTGATTATTGGACACAGTATGTGGACAGACATGGGCTGCATTTGCCGATCTAGATTTGTGTTGACTGATTTTGTTTAATATTGTATGATCCACAGATTGTATTTTGAAAGGTCAGATCTTCAGAATTGAAATCCAGTGTTCTATCATTCTATGTGTACGTAATGGTACTGGTGTGTATCTGGAAGTAGCAGCAGTTACACTAAAATAGGTGTGTAGACAGCTAGACCTGAGTGTGGTGGTATACATGTAAAATAATGGTGTACCAGGGGTTATGAACTACATTTGTGGATGCTGGTTTCCTGCTGGGGTTTACTGGTTGCTGATGCGGGGCCACTGCAAGTGCCAGTCTCTGTGGTTGTGAGCAGCCATGGCTGCACCACTTCATGCTGCACTGAACGCTTTGGACCTTCTTTGCTATCATTGGCGGGAGCTGCCACAAGTATCATTTTTGTCGTGACAAACGTTTTGTTGCAACAAACACGACTTTTGTCATGACAAACATAATTTTGTCGCATTAAAGTTTAGTCGCAACAAGCTTACTTTTGTCGCAACAAACATGTATGCTTGTGTTTGTCGTGACAAATACTTGTCACGACAAAACTTGACACGACAAAAAATTTTTTTTGTGAAAAACGTTTTTTTGCGACGAGCCTACTTTTGTCGCAACAAAAGACGTGTTTTGTCACAACTAAAATGATACTTGTGGCAGCTCCAGCCAATGATACTTTGCAACACTTGATGGAGATTTTTTACAATAAAAATGCAGGTGAAAGGTGCCCGAGTTGAAATTTGTTGTTGAAGTAGTTGCTCAAGCAAGCAGTCGTGATTGGTGCTTCTGTTTTGTTGTTTTTTGTGTGTGTGTTGCTGTTGCTGCTTTTTCTTGGTGGGTGGGGACGGGGAGGGGGGCAAAGAAGTGTAGAAAGTATCCATGTGTGTGTGTGTACATAGCTGTGTTATGCTGTTCTTTGGGTTGGTGTGTTTTCACTATTGGTATATATTTTTAGATAAGTACATAATGGTGGTGGTGAAGTGTTGCTTAATGTCCTCAGATGTCAGTTGACATATTAGGGACAAGTTGTGACCAATGCCGAAGCACGGTTCAATAATTCTTTACGTCCACAGAAACCAGGAGGCTCGTTAGGACGGACAGCTCAGGACGGCCACCTCGACTCTCACGCAGCTCCTGAACTATGAAGAGTACATAATAATAATAATAACTCTTATATAGCGCTATACCCCGTCAAAATTTACAAGCTCGAGCGCTGTACATTATCAACATCAAAATCCACTTGACAATCAAAAAAGCACCAGTACTATAAATACATACATCAATATCAAAATGACAACAACAACAAAAATTGTCATGACAAAACAAAACATTTTTATTTATTTCACGATATGGATGATATGCTCTCTCTCTCCTTCTCACTCGCACACGCACACATGCACACATGTGAAACTGCCCTTCTCATAATCAAAAAAGACATATATATGCATGTAAAACATGCAGAGTAGGGAATGTATACTACCACTAGCATCAGAACTAGATACATCATGGGGGGGAGGTTGGGGGGCGGGGGGGTCAAATCAGTGCAAATTCCATGGGCCATTATTATTAGTAAAATTACAGTATTAGGCGTACAATATTGGTGCAAAAATTAAAAGTGATTCAGGAGATATGGAATTTATTCTTGTTCCATAAATCTTGAATCACTTTCAATCTTTTGTATTTGAATGTGGTACAGTGAACTGTCGTGCTGCACTCAGCATTGTGCAAAGTCTGGCAAACATTTTTTTTTTTAAATAACTAATTACAATTAAAGTATTTCTACAACACAAAATCTTGCATGCAAAGACTATTCTAAGCACATTACACATGTATGCCACACACAGGCACTCACACGTGCACAAGTATACATCGCTGCACATAATTTACAGCCAATTAGTAATAAACAGGGACTTTTGGCAGAGGGAGTTTATCAGATCTGATAGCAGCACAGTGTGAAAAACCTGGCAATTTAAAATAATAAAAACTTAATCGCTGAACACATATAGACATGTATTTACAATGAAGATTGGCAAAACGGGGGTACGGATAGGTCTCCAACTGACACTGAAACAATAACACACAAGCATACACACAGTAACATACCCAGAACTGATAGGAAAGAACTTGAGGGAAAAAGCAAAATAAACAAAAAACCCAGTGGTGTAAATATGTGCAAATTCCATGGGCTATTAGTATTACTATTAGTAGTATTACAGTACTAGGCCTACAATATCAGTGCAAACTCTATCGCCAATGGCTGTATTAGTATTACTATTAGTCAATGAAAACTCCACGGCCAATTACTATTTGGCCGACGATATAAGTGCAACCTCTGTATCCTATATTATTAATAATAATAATTTACTACGTCGCCCTGTCTCACAGGAGCCCGGAGTGCTTAGGCTTTCGGATACGCTCATTTCATCACACACACACACAGTATTTTATTATTCCATGGCCTATTAAAATGGCAATGGCCAGACTTCAGCACCCACACTCCGAACACCGCTTTCCGGCACCTGCCTCCAGAAGGAAGGATGTCGTAAACCAGTGTTTGGAGTTTGTTCAGCACCTTCTTTGAAGTCACGCTTCAGTTCACACACAAACTGGGCCAACATCACTGGGTCGTCGCGCCCATGGCCACAGCATTTCGGTCCCGTGACCAAAAAATTACAATAAATAAAAAAAGAATACTGGGTACGGAAGATATAAAATAAAGAAACAACAAAACAAACAAACACTCAAAAGTAAACATCACTTGCGAAAGTGACACCGTGCGTGTACTGTCCGGGCCGGCTTTGTTTTCTTTAAAATATTTCTCGTTTCGGACTAAAATTCCGGCCGACTCCGCGCCTGATCTACAGTATAATTAATCTGGGTTTTCTCTTCTGCATCTGGACTTCAAAATTTAAACGGAAGTGTTTAAGTTTAGCCAGGCGAAGGGCTTTGGGCCAAACAATAAAGTTAGGTCACGTGCCTATGCTTGAAGCAACGATCTTTGCTGGAAGGCACAAGTTTGGACATGAAATTTCCTGCGGGGTCAAGTTGTTCTCTTCGTGCTTGTGACGTCACATCTCCGAAACGATAGCCTTTGTTAAGCAATAATAATCACAGCGAAATTAAAATGGCGTTGAAGTTACATGAGATAGTGTCCGAATAAAGTTATCATTATTCGCATACTATTCCGTCATTGTTTTATTTGACACATTTCTGCTGTTGCCGGAAGCGAAGATAACTCTTGCAAGCAAGAACGCGCCTGAAATTCAGCTGCGAAGGCAGACAGGTTTGTTGTTTGAAAGCTTGAAGTTCACTAAAACACCTAGATCTAATCATACTAAAGATGTAGTTTTAGATAGCAGCGTCCATTTTTGTTGCTGTTGTTGGTTTTTCCTCAGATTTTCATACTTTGATGAAAATTTGACTGGTACTTCAGTAGTCTCAGACCAGCGTCTCTGTTCAGACTGAATCGCGGTGGTCGACCAGTTGTACAACTTACCACGCTTGGCCTCTGTTTGTGCTTGTTGAACTTGTAGAACTTGAAATTCATAAGGTCTGTAGACCCTATGCTTTAGTGTGTGCGACGGCCTTCCTCTCTTTGCAATGCTTCTTGTAGCTGAACCAACTTTAAGTTCACTTGATCGAAACATCCTCGGTGTAGTACTAGTAGACTAGTACAGTAGTAGTACTCATTGCCATTGCGGCATTGGTCAGAGTTACATTACTTAAACAGTCCGAAGTCATTTAGGTGTCGATACCACAATCTCCAACCAGTCTGAACACTGGCCCTGAGCTCTCAAATCAAGACGAACAAAGGCAAGACCCCCCTTCTTCCCCTCACTTTTTACAAACTGTACCATAATTATTATTGCTGTTACGCTTACACTTACAGTTACAGTGCTAGTTGTGGAATGTTGCCCAAACTACTTTGCTTTGTATAAATGCCTAATGGGCTATGGGCTCCAGTTTGGAGAAACAGCACATAAAAAGTACATTATTATAAAGGAGTATTATTTAAAATTCCAAACTGTGTGTAAAAACTGTAACTGTAAGATTCACTCCTTTAAATTTTGTAATCTTTATTTTAGGGTGTGAATACCATTTGAAAATGTGCCTAGTGCATGAGACCTTCAATGCTTCATAACTTTTTCACACTATTCACAGTGATGTAAATAAATAGCCTGGAAACTCAGCTAGGCTCCTCAGTCATCTGTGGAAACTTGATGCCAACAGGCCAGTTTCTGACAGTAGCCTAAGTGTGTTATATCAGTCATAAGGCTATGTGTTCATTGGTTGCCATTTTCTCCAAATTCAGCCAGATTCTTCCACAATTAAACATGCTGCCAAGATGTGTTCTTTGCAGCAAATGGGGCTTAGAGTAAGACAGAGTGAGAGTGTGGTTACCGAGTGGTCAAAAGTGAAAACAGCATTGGCAGAAGTGAGGAGAATAAAGATGGACCGGCAGAAATTGATACTAGTGTTCCAAATTCTACCGACTGAAAACGAAAGAAAAATCTGTCAAGTGAACAAGATGTGAAAGTCAAGTCTTAACTTCACAGTGCAAAACTTCAGTCTCCTGTCAAAGTGCCTGGCTCAGTGAGTTTGACTGATTGTATTTCAGCAAAGAGACCAAGACATCAAAAATACGTGCTACAAAGTAACAAAAAGGATCCAGTCACTTATTCAGAATCACATGTGACATGAGTGTGCAGTAAATCCGCTTGAGAGCTGTAGACATAAGTAAGTAACTTGGTGTTTTACACCCAGTCCGCCATTATGGTTAAACATCAGGGCAGTGAGAGCTGCAGACATAAGTAAGTAACTTGGTGTTTTACACCCAGTCCGCCATTATGGTTAAACATCAGGGCAGTGAGAGCTGCAGACATAAGTAAGTAACTTGGTGTTTTACACCCAGTCCGCCATTATGGTTAAACATCAGGGCAGTGAGAGCTGCAGACATAAGTAAGTAACTTGGTGTTTTACACCCAGTCCGCCATTATGGTTAAACATCAGGGCAGTGAGAGCTGCAGACATAAGTAAGTAACTTGGTGTTTTACACCCAGTCCGCCATTATGGTTAAACATCAGGGCAGTGAGAGCTGTAGACACAGACTGAGACTAAAGAGGTCTTGTAATGAAAGAGTGTATCATGTAGGCTTCATAGCTTCATCTTCAACTATGAATATGATTTCAGCCCACTTCTTCTACAGGGAGGTCTTGTGGTGATGGAGTGTATCAAAAACTATCATGTGTGATTCTGTGATTTCAGCCCATTTCTCCATTCTATGATTTTAGCCCATTTCTCCAACAGAAAGGTCTTGTAATAATGGAGTGTATCATGTAGGCTTCATAGCTTCACCTTCAACTATGAATATGATTTCAGCCCACTTCTCCCACAGAGAGGTCTTGTACTAAGCTGTAGTGATGGAATGTATCATGTGTGATAACTATGATTTCAGCCCATTTCTCCTACAGAAAAGTCTTGTACTTGTAGCACTTGATGGAATGTATCATGTGTGATAACTATGATTTCAGCCCATTTCTCCTACAGAAAAGTCTTGTAGCACTTGATGGAATGTATCATGTCTGATTCTATAGACTGTGATTTCAGCCCATTTCTCCAACAGCAAAGTCTTGTACTTGTAGCACTTGATGGAATGTATCATGTGTGATAACTATGATTTCAGCCCATTTCTCCTACAGAAAAGTCTTGTAGCACTTGATGGAATGTATCATGTCTGATTCTATAGACTATGATTTCAGCCCATTTCTCCAACAGCAAAGTCTTGTACTTGTAGCACTTGATGGAATGTATCATGTCTGATTCTATAGACTATGATTTCAGCCCATTTCTCCTACAGAAAAGTCTTGTACTTGTAGCACTTGATGGAATGTATCATGTGTGATTCTATAGACTATGATTTCAGCCCACTTCTACAGACAGAGCTCTTGTAATGATGGAGTGTACTATCGTACATGTTTCTATGATTTTAGCCCACTTCGCCTGCAGAGGTCTTGTAATGATGGAGTGTACTGTCAAGTATCATACATGTTTCTGTGATTTCAGCCCACTTTTCCTACAGACAGAGGTCTTGTAATGATGGAGTGTACTATCATACATGTTTCTATGATTTTAGCCCACTTCTCCTGCAGAGGTCTCGTAATGATGGAGTGTACTGTCAAGTATCATACATGTTTCTGTGATTTTAGCCCACTTCTCCTACAGACAGAGGTCTTGTAATGATGGAGTGTACTTTCATACATGCATGTTTCTATGATCTCAGCCCACTTCTCCAACAGATAGAGGTCTTGTTGTAATGATGGAGTGTACTTTCATACATGTATGATGTATGATTCTGTCATATCAGCCCACTTCTCCAACAGATAGAGGTCTTGTTGTAATGGTAGAGTGAACTTTCATGTATACATGTATGATTCTATGATTTCAGCCCACTTCTCCATCAGGGAGGTATTGTAATGATGGAGTGTACTTTCATACATGTATGATGTATGATTCTATGATATCAGCCCACTTCTCCAACAGATAGAGGTCTTGTTGTAATGATGGAGTGTACTTTCATACATGTATGATTCTATGATATCAGCCCACTTCTCCAACAGATAGAGGTCTTGTTGTAATGGTGGAGTGTACTTTCATGTATACATGTATGATGTATGATTCTATGATTTCAGCCCACTTCTCTAAATAGAGAGAGGTCTTGTAATGATGGAGTGTACTATAAGTATCATACATGATTTCAGCCCAAAATCACCCTGATATAACCGCACTGGTTGACTGGGCATAAAACACTAATTTACGTACTTACTTACATTTTTGCAGACAGAGACTGAAAGAGGTCTTGCAAACAGCACGAGGGGTCTACAGGAGTACCCTACCATATCTCGCTGAATGGATCCAGCGGACAAGGAGCTGTTGATTCTGCGGCGACCGGAACTGGTTGAGAACGTTGATGTCACCAATGGCCTCTTCACTCATCTCCTCTCACGCAAAGTGCTCAACAAGCGCATGGTGCAAACTATCACAGTGAGTAGAATCAACACACGAGGGAGTTAACTGACTCTCAAAAGACGTCACACAAACACAACAACAAAGACCTGAGTCGCCTTCAGTAACTCTCACATGGCATGCAAGTAAATAATAATAATAATATTAATAAAGGGGATTTCTCCACCAGAGGCACATCCGCTCTGGGCCTCATTCTGTTTTAGATTTCAGAATAGTCAAGACGTCTGCTGAGGATGATAACTTTCTAAGGGAGGGTCAGGGATGCGTGAACCTAATGATTTTTATTTAATTTGAGAGTTTTTATGTTCTGGTTTGACAGAGAAAGCATTATTCCAGGTAATTTTGGGTTTGCTATTAGTGTATGCAGATTGAGAGAAAGGGGGTGTATGTCTGAGAATGTGTATGTGCATGTGGTTCATGACTTAGAATTATTGAGATATGCTCTTCGTTGTGCGATCGAACGACAGCTTTAATTTCCCGCTGGTATATTGTTGGTATTGGTATTATCACCGTGAGTAGGCTTCAGTTTCTGACGGAACTGTCCATTTGCTGTCATGAGTGTCAGTTTATTCTGCTGGTCACTCAGGTAGTGTCTTCCCGTTTTTCTGTCTTTAAATTTATTTTTTAATTAAAAAATTCAAAATACTTTATATAATATCAGTGATTTAAAGGTGAAGTTTTTTGCTTAATAAGTTTTTCTTTCTTGCTTATGAATTATCTATAAATTAGTTATCCAGAAAACGTAGAGAATGTCCAAATATTTTCATTTGCAGACATCACTTATTTATTTTGTGAATATTAATTTATGCAGTAGGACTAGCAGTAGTTATTTTGCCTTGAATTTGAGCTCACTCTCTACTTGTGAGTAAAAAGCAGACAAATGTTGGCTCATGATGTACACTTCTCCTAGTCCTGTACATGCTGGTCTTCTTCTTTGTTTGTTTGGTGTTGTCTAATATGACTGTGATGTGAACTGCCATAAAATAAAACATTCGACATTGGATTGGTCTTGTTCATGTCAGAGATGCTGTCTGGCAAACTTAAAATGGCCACACCTGTGGCCATGTTTTTGTGACTCTCAAAAGAGTCGAAAGTCAGATGTTGATTTTCAACAAACTGGACCACAGACTGATTGATTGTCTTTCCCAGAGGAGGGGGAAGGGGGGGGTGTCTTTTTATTTTTTTTAAATTTCAGTCCATTCCACATCTACCAACTGGGCTTATAATGCTTCTCATTTGGGGACCCCTTTGAAGTAACCTGATTTTCATATAAATTACAGTATCTCCCACTTGTACAGTACCTTGTTGTGTTGTATAATCTATAAGCTACATGCCTTTTGCGCAAGTATTTGTTATGTTCTGCTGTAAAGCGCCAAGAAAAGAATTTTGTCTGAAGGGGTTCCACAATGCTAAGGTAACTAACAGGTTTTTAAGACAGACGGTGACAGAATTTCGAAGATGTGTGACTTCACGTGCATGCACCTCCCAGTCTTCAGTGCATGCAGAGCATGCTGTGCATGACATCATCACGACCACGCCTACGGATTCCAGGTGCTGCTGAAAAACCCACCCAAAAAAAACCCAGTTTGGTTTCAGAGCTTTTTCCAGCTCTGCCTCCAAGCCCTGGAATGCTCTACCACAAACAGTCGGGGAAGCACACTCCTTGGTGGCATTTCTCAAATGTCTGAAAACCCACCTGCTCTCTGAATGACTTTTGCACCATGTGTCTGGGGGGGGGGGGGGGTTCTATAGATTAATTATAAGTTTCTATTCTCCCCCCCCCAACTTTCATTGCATCAAGTTAATGAAATCATGTGCTATAAAAGTGGACGTCATCGTCATCATCAAGCATAGTTCAGGAGCTGTGTGAGAGTCGAGGTGGCCGTCCTGGGCTGTCCGTCCTAACGAGCCTTTTGGTTTCCGTGGACGTAAAGCTATATTGAACCATGCTTCGGCATTGGTCTCAGCTTGTCCCTAATATGTCAACTGACATCTGAGGACATTAAGCAACACTACCTACCTCCCTACCATCATCACGACATGGTTTTGGTTCCCTGTTTTTCAGTACAACAACCCTCCAGATAGACAGGTGGAGGAGCTGCTGGACCTGCTTCCGAAGCGAGGTCCAAACGCCTTCAAGCTTTTCTGTGACTCCCTCGTCGCCACTGACCAGCAAGATGTCGTGACGAACATTCTTCAGAAGAAGGACGGTGTGGAAACATCTTCGTCCTCTTCCTCACTGGCAGCCGCGTCAGTGCCAGCATCACCTCTGCCAGACGCTGTTGCAGAAACAGCGGATGTTTCTCTTCCTGGTGGCGTCCCGGTGGCATCTGCCTCATCATCAGCACCTGTTTTAGGTTCATCACCATTGCCTGCATCAGTTCAGGCATCATTTTTGTCAGCCTCTGATCCATCATCCCTTGATCCGTTGCTAACCAGCTCTCCCACCACCCCTCACAAACGTAAGCCAGTGAAAAGTGCCAGAGAAGCTTCTGAGCACGACGACAAATCCCATTTAGCCAGCCCGTCAGAAACAGACAGCTCATCAGTGAAACGTATTTGCACAGACTCTGGCTCAGTGATATGCATCCGCGGTGACAACGAACATGTGATCAAGATTTATAGCCCACAGCAGGCGGACAAGAAGGGGAATCACTCTCAAGACAAACATGTGTTCGAATCTAGTAATCCTCAGAGATCTTTTGCAATTCCAAAGCTCCTACCTGGCGGTGAAGCAACAGCAAATCAAGGTGCATGCAGGACGGATGAAATTCGTTACGTCATGAAGCACTTCATTCAGAACGAGAGAGATGAGGATAGGCGGCAGGCCGAAAATGTTCGCCTTGCCACGTCCATGCTGTCAAATCTCCCACAAGAGTATCTGAAACTGCTGTCGACCAGTCAGCCCTCCCTGTCCAAGATGACAAGGGACGAGGACTTTTCTCACGATCTGTTGAGCGAGAGGCTTTCTCGTTGTGACTCCGCAGGTAAGATATATGTGCAATATGTGTTTTGGTCTGCTGTGATGTGGGATATATATATAATGTTCAGCCACATATTTAGTTTTTCTGATGAGGTAATAAAGTAATCTTGAACTTAGATATGTGTGTGTGTGCATGTATGAAGTAGTACAGTACTCCTGTACATGTGAAACAATGGTTGACATTTTGGTATAAGCAGAAAAATAGTATGCCTGTGAAAAGATAAGTGACATCTAGTTGACAGCAATTAAAAAAGTCAGTTATTAAAGAAAAATTGAAACAGCTATGTTGCACTGAGTGAATTCTGTCAGTATGGTATCACTGTCAGTTTGTTTAGCGTAAGAAGTTAAGTGATTGTAACTCACCTCGAAAAGAGGTCTAGATTGTCTCAGATTTATTTCTCCCTAGGACTCTGTACAGAGGATTCACATTAAGGGTATTGAACTGGATAAAGGCAGACTATTGCTGTGTTTATACAGGAAATAAACGATATATTCATGATTATTCTGGAGAAGAGCAATCCGTAATTGATTGGACCTGCCTAGTGTTATTCCGTTTGGTCGTGTTTCATTTTGCTTCTTTGCCATGGGCTAATGGGAAAAGAATTGATATGGCATTTCTACAGTCACTTTTACCTTATCAGATAATGAAGTAACTATGTGTTTTGCCTGTGGCAAAGTGGCCTGCATTTGCTTTTTCGCAAGGGAGGTAAGCGGCAAGGTCAGTGGGTGCACAGTGAAGATGGGTACAGTGAGTTATACTATAATAATAATTGTGGTAATTTCTATCGCACCATATCTCACCAGCAAGGGTGAGCTCACCACACTCTACAGGATCAACAATAACATATATATATATTAAAAACTCAAAAATAATCAATTATCGAGTCATAATATTTATATCATATTCCTCAAAAATAATTATGGAGTCATAATATTTATATTGTATTCCTCGCATGCACACTTACACACACACACACACACACACACACACACACACACACACACACACACACACACACACACACACACACACAAGAAATGTAACAAGGGGTGAGAGAGGAAAGTAAGAAGACAGAATTTGAAATCACTTGTGGTATTGTTTGTAGAGGAGAGTTTTTAAAGCAGTTTTGAAGGTGTAGGAGGATTGAATGTGAATATGTAGTAGACTGATAGCTATTGTTAGATGATTCTGGCATTTTGACTTTGTATTATTTATGTTTGTGATTTGGTCAAGCTGAGTGCTTGGAAAGTGCATACAATTTGGGCAACTGATGTCATGAACACAGGTGATACACTTGCAGATACCATGGAAACAAGAAAGCCCAAAGACCTGAGACTTGATGCCAACAAAAAGCCTGGTATGGTTTTATTGGGTTTTTGTGTAGGATGCATATAATAGGACTTCTTACAAATAATATGAGGTTTTAATTTATTTTATTGGAAACGGAATCTCACCTTGCTGTTAACAAAATCCTGTTTCTATCAAAATGCTTGATGCTCCCCCTCCCCCCTCCTCCCTCCCCCCCACTTTACAGATGTGCTGTGTGTGTGTGTGTCTGTGCATAATATATATATATATATATTATATATATATATATATATATATATATATATATATATATATATATATATATATGTGCATTTAAAGTAGGTCTTGCCCTTTTAGCTTCTTTCATTGGAATTGCTCGTAGTCGTTGTTACTCAACTTCTTGTGGTTTTCCATTTGAGGGATCTTAAGAGTTAAGGTGTATGTGGTTTATATTCAAGTTTTGTCCAATGCACCCAGCTCTGCTTCTCTTAGTGGTAGCACTTTATAAATAGTTGTGTCATTGTTGCTATTTTTGGCCTGGGTTTCTCAGCGGAAGTGGACCAGCCAGACCAGTCGGTGGTGAGGGTTGGCAGCATGGTGACACCAGTGCCCCCTGGTGTTGCACTGGGGAAAGCCCTGGACTACACGGACGGACCGCTCTGTGTTCAGGTGGAGGAGTGCTCCCGCCAGTTCTACAACCTCAACAAGGACAAGGTCGGTCTGCTTCGTCTTGTCAGCATTGCTCTCATCTGTACTGTGAAAGTAGCTAATGATAATAATATTGGGGTCTTGGAGTACAGTCCCCTTTATGAGGTAAGTGGTAGGAGCAGCCAGTGACAGTAATATTGCAGCCTTAGAGTGCCGTTTCTAAGGTAAGCTGTAGGAATGGCAAATGATAATAATGTTGGGGTTTTAGATGTTAGACTTAGAGCACCCTTTCTGAGGTATGCCGTAGGCATGGCAAATGATAATAATATTGGGGTCTTAGAGCACACTTTCTGAGGTAAGCCGTAGGCATGGCAAATGATAATAATACTGGGGTCTTAGAGCACCCTTTTTGAGGTAAGCCGTAGGCATGGCAAATGATAATAATATCAGATTTTAGAGCACCCTTTCTGAGGTATGCCCTCGTGCGTAGGAGGGCAAATGATGATAATATTGTGGTCTTAGAGCGCCCTTTCTGAGGTAGACCGTAGGTTTGGCAAATGATAACAATATTGTGGTCTTGGAGCACCCTTTCTGAGGTAAGCCAACGGAGTGGCAAATGATAATAATATTGAGGCCTTCGAGCCTCCTTTCTGAGGTAAGCTGTAGTATGGCAAATGATAACAACATTGGGTCTTAGAGCACCCTTTCTGAGGTAAGCTGTAGCATGGCAAATGATAACAATATTGGGTCTTACAGCACCCTTTCTGAGGTAAGCTGTAGCATGGCAAATGATAACAATATTGGGTCTTACAGCCTCCTTTCTGAGGTAAGCTGTAGCATGGCAAATGATAACAATATTGGGTCTTACAGCCTCCTTTCTGAGGTAAGCTGTAGCATGGCAAATGATAACAATATTGGGTCTTACAGCCTCCTTTCTGAGGTAAGCTGTAGCATGGCAAATGATAACAATATTGGGTCTTACAGCCTCCTTTCTGAGGTAAGCTGTAGCATGGCAAATGATAACAATATTGGGTCTTACAGCCTCCTTTCTGAGGTAAGCTGTAGCATGGCAAATGATAATAATATTGGGTCTTACAGCACCCTTTCTGAGATAAGCCCTCAGAGGGCAAATGATAATAATATTGGGGTCTTGGAGTGCCCTTTCTGAGGTAAGCTGTAGCATGGCAAATGATAATAATATTGGGTCTTACAGCACCCTTTCTGAGGTAAGCTGTAGCATGGCAAATGATAATAATATTGGGTCTTACAGCACCCTTTCTGAGATAAGCCCTTAGAGGGCAAATGATAATAATATTGGGGTCTTGGAGTGCCCTTTCTGAGGTAAGCTGTAGCATGGCAAATGATAATAATATTAGGTCTTAGAGCACCCTTTTTAGGTAAGCCCTCACACGCAGGAGGGCAAATAATAATAATATTGGGGTCTTGGAGCCCCCTTTCTGAGGTAAGCCGTAGGCTTGGCAAATGATAATAATATTGGGGTCTTAGAGCGCCGTTTCTGAGGTAAACCGTAGGAGTGGCAAATGATAATAATATTAGATCTTAGAGCACCCTTTCTGAGGTAAGCCCTCATGCGTAGGAGGGCACATGATGATATTGTGGTCTTAGAGCGCCCTTTCTGAGGTAGACCGTAGGAGTGGCAAATGATAATAATTTTGGGGCCTTGGAACCTCCTTTCTGGAGTAAGCTGTAGGCCTGGGAAATGATAATGATATTGCTGTCTTAGAGCACCCTTTCTGAGGGTAAAGCCGTCACACGTACATTTCACTATCAAGCTTAAACAGTGGACATCAAAACACACAATATTAACGTACACAAATTTGTAATCAGTATTTAATAATAATAATAATAGATCATTTTTGTATAGCGCTATTCTCTGGTGTACCCAAACTCACTGCGCTTTACAACATTCTCCGACATTTTCTAAGTTTCACAAACATAATACATATAATTATGACAACTAACAATGTATAATATACAAGTACATGTGCCATATGAGAAACAGCAATATATAAAGAAAATGAATCATTATATTACTACCTACCCATAATTCCATCTTGTAATGTATCATCGTATGCTATCCTAAAAGGCAACCAAAATAAAAGACATAAAGTTTTAAATGCTTGATGATGATGCCAGAAACAAAATATGGATGATGTGTTTGTGCAATTGAACAGTAACATCATTAAAAAACAACAACACAAAACTTGAAGAAATGTTTTTTTCTTTCCTTTTTTGTCAAAGGTAACTTGTGGGATTAAGAACTGTTGTGTTCTTTTCTGTTGTGAACAGTTTAATTACACTTTTTGGCCCCAGATTCATGTCATAGCCTTGAACACTGTCAGCCGGTAGACAGGTCTGAATTTTCAGTACTGAAGCGAAAGTTTAGAATTTGGTATTTGGATTACTTCAGTTAGTGAGTTTACCATGTTTTGTAAATTGGTGGATTGTCCTGTGCCATGTTTTGTGAATTGGTAGATTGTTCTTTACCATGTTTTATAAATTGTTGCATTGTCCTTTACCAAGTATTTTTGAAATGGTAGAATGTCCTTTACCATGTTTTGAAAAGTGGTGGACTGTTCTTTACTATGATTTGTAAATTGATCAGGTTTTTGGGTTGTTGTTTTTACCATATTTTGTAAAGTGGTAGACTGTCCTTTGCCATGTTTTGGTAAAGTAGTGGACTGTTATTTACCACATTTGGTAAGTTATCAGTTTATTTTATTTTATATTTTATGCATGTGTGTTTGTTTTTACACTGTGTTTTGTAAATTGTTACGTTGCTTTTTAACAATATTTTGTGAATTGTTTGTGTTCCAGTCGTACCGCATGATCGGGATACCACGAGGCCAAGCCCTCATCATCAACGTCAACGAAGTATCAGAGAAGCCCCCTCGACGAGGCACGGACATCGATCGGGACAACCTCAACAACCTGCTGACCCAGCTACACTTCCAGGTCACCATCTATAATGATAACGACGACCTCACCGCTCTGGTAAGTGTGTCAACATTATGCAGTTTTTTGGGGTGTTTTTTTGGTCAGTAGATGAAATTCCTCCAACGGAGTAGAAGGAGGGGTTATTGTGTGTGTGTGCATTATTAAATTAGGCTGTGTTTTATTGTTGTAATGTTTCACAGATAGCGCTTCTAGCCTCACGCATGCATTTGTTATTATTGTTAAGAACAGAGAAATGTACTAAACTGTGTTTGAGTAGTACTTTCTAGGGCAGTGTTTTGACAGCCAATTTTTGAATTTCCACTGAAACTAGTATCTCTTGTGGTTCGAATAGACCCCTTTCATTTATCTTGCTGTTGCACAGTGACAACCACTACAAAGTTCTGCGACTTGTCCAAAGCGGACATAGGGGGAATGTGCTGTCAGTGTCACTGACTTCATGCATACTGAGATCTGACCGGACTGAATCATTTTGGTTGCCCGCAGACTTAGTAAAATTTCACGTTCATTGACTTGGTTTACTGAGAAAGAAGCTCCAGCACCAGGCTGGCCGTTGTCATCATTTTTTATATATATTTTTTTCTCTCCTCTCAGGTGAGCAAGGTGGGGATGGGGGCTATCTGCACTTGTGATCCAAGTGCTCGCGACCCGCCTGTGTGTGTGAAGGGGGGGTTCGTGCATGTGTGTGTGTGTGTGTGCATGCAGGTGACTGAGTGTAAGGGTGTTGTATTTCAGTGTGTGTCTGTGTAGTGCGTTTCACGGTTAACTGGGTATAAAAAAAAACGAACTGTTGGATTAGACAAATAAATCGCTCCTCATCCAAACAGGGAATGGTGGAAAAGCTGCGGGAGTTTGCCGCCCGGACGGAGCACGCAAGTTCCGACGCCTGCATCATCTGCCTCCTGAGTCATGGGGAGGAAGGGTTCATGTTCGGAACGGACGGCAAAAAAATCCCGCTGGAGGAGATTTTCCTGCTGTTTGACAACCGCCACTGCCCCACCCTCCTCAACAAACCCAAGATCTTCTTCATCCAAGCGTGTCGCGGAGGTGAGTTTGGATGGAAGTGCTGTGTTGAAGAGGTTTAAGAGGTGCTCCCGTTTTTTGACGGTGACTGCTGTGTGAGTTTCCCCAACTAACCCAAGATCTACTCCAAGTGTGTCTTGGAGGTGAGTTTTAATGGAAGCACTGTCTTGATGTTGTTGTCGATGTTGATCGCTTTTATATAGTGCTATTCTCAAACGGACTCACTGCACTCACATGTGATTCTTTGTGAGTGACTAGCTTTTTATAGCGCCTTTTTAAATATCCACTGAAGTGGTGGACTTACAGCGCTGACATAGGTGGTGCCAGGTGAAACTGCTGCCATCTCAGCGCGTTCTGTGTACACTGTGCAACCATGCAACATTTCACTCCATGCAAAGCCACATGCATAAGGTGCATGTGTGTTTATCTGTAATCTGCCATCTGCACTCTTGGCAGAATGACTGGGATCTTTTGCGTGCTACTGCGGTAACACAGAGGTGGAACAGATGTTGAAATGAGAGTCAGCACAGAAAGTTGACCCTGGAGAAGAAAATTATCCTGCAGAGACTTGAACCTGTGACCTTTCATTAGTTTCAATCACGAGTCTGGCACTCTAACCACTGAGCTGTCCCCACGGTTGAAGATGTTTAGGAGGGTTTTTGTTGTTTGAGTTGACTCATTAAGATTGAATCTTTTCAGCTTACCTCATCAGATAACACTTTGACCAGAAATAGCTTCTTTTCAGCATCCTCTGGTAGTAGTATTTGATGTCCCCCACCCCCCACTCCCCAAAGCACTTTGAGTTGAAAGTGCTCTGTAAAATCCTTGTTATGATTAGTGATAGTAGCTTTATGTGGGGCCCCCCACACCCCCCTTCCCCCCTCCTTAAATCACTTCGAACTGAAAGTGCTCAGTAAAGTCCTTGTTATCATTACTGGTAGTAGCATTACGTGGTGTTTCTTCCCCTCTTAAAGTGAACTGTTTGTGGTTGTGACGCTGTCAGGTCCCTGTCATTACTGGTAGCAGCATTACGTGGTGTTTTTCCCCCTCTTAAAATGAACTGTTTGTGGTTGTGATGCTGTCAGGTCCCTGTCATTACTGGTAGCAGCATTACGTGGTGTTTTTCCCCCTCTTAAAATGAACTGTTTCTGGTTGTGATGCTGTCAAGTCCCTGTCATTACTGGTAGTAGCATTATGTGGTGTTTTTCCCCGTCTTAAAATGAACTGTTTGTGGTTGTGACGCTGTCAGGTCCCTGTCATTACTGGGAGTAGCATTAAGTGGTGTTTTTCCCCGTCTTAAAATGAACTGTTTGTGGTTGTGACGCTGTCAGGTCCCTGTCATTACTGGGAGTAGCATTAAGTGGTGTTTTTCCCCTCTAAATGTGAACTGTTTGTGGTTGTGACGCTGTCAGGCATGCTGGACCACGGAGTGAAGGTCCAGCACGACGAGCCGGACGGGGGAACGGCGCCGGTGCACAACAACAACATGGTGCAGCACCCCTCCATGTCCGACATGCTCATCTGCTACCCCACGCTGCAAGGTGGGTGCTGCACACCTCCTGTGCTGGGACTGAGGGGTCGGGTTGTTCAAACAGTCGTCTGAAAGCTCACTAGCTGCAGAGTGTGAAGGGTCAGATTGTTCAAACAATCATCTGAAAGCTCACTAGCTGCAGAGTGTGAAGGGTCGGATTGTTCAAACAATCATCTGAAAGCTCAATAGCTGTAGAGTGTGAAGGGTCGGATTGTTCAAACAATCATCTGAAAGCTCAATAGCTGTAGAGTGTGATGGGTCAGATTGTTCAAACAATCATCTGAAAGCACAATGGCTGTAGAGTGTGAAGGGTCAGATTGTTCAAACAGTTGTCTGAAAGCTCACTAGCTGCAGAGTGTGAAGTGTGAAGGGTCGGATTGTTCAAACAATCGTCTGAAAGCTCAATAGCTGCAGAGGGTGATAGGTTGGATTGTTCAACAGTCATCTGAAAGCTCGCTAGCTGTAGAGTATGAAGTGTGAAGAGCCAGATTGTTCAAACATCTGAAAGCTCAATAGCTGTAGAGTGTGAAGGGTCAGATTGTTCAAACAATCATCTGAAAGCTCAGTAGCTGTAGAGTATGAAGTGTGAACAGCCAGATTGTTCAGTCATCTGAACACTCGAGTACTAGCTGTAGAGTGTGAAGGGTCAGATTTTTCAAACAGTTGTCTGAAAGTTCAGTAGCTGTAGAGTGTGACAGGTCAGATTGTTTAAACAATCTGAAAGCTCACTGGCTTTAAGGCGTGAAATCTGTCAAAGCCTCCTGTTGCGGTTTGTTACAAAGGGGTTTGAGGCAATTTTGTGCTGTTGAGCATTAACCGCTGAAAGACGATGCAGTTGTGGGCTTTTATTGAGATGTTGAAATGTGTTTGTTTTTTGCTTTTTCGTTTTTCATTGCTTTGAAATCAACACACAAGGGCATTAATTAGCGCTCAAAAGACGTCACACACAAACACAACAACAAAGACCTGATTCGCCTAGAGTAACTGTCACCTGGCAAGCAAAAGTAAATATGCATGGTACATAAACTCCACCAGAGGTACATCCTCTGTTGGATATTTGAAGATGTACCTCCGGTGGAGTTTATGTACACGCATGCCAGGTGAGAGTTACCGTGGGCAACTCAGGTCTTTGTTGCTGCGTTTGTGTGCGACAGCTTTTGAGCGCTAACTAACTCCCTTGTGTGTTGATTCTGCATGAGTGGTCAGGGCCTTGTTCCATTTTAGATTGCGTTTTCATTGTTTTCTGTTGTTAAAAAAACAAGAAGAAAAAAAAGTAACGTTAAGTTGTTATTCAGACTGCAAATATACTACACTGATTTTGTATGGCCAGGCTTCTTCCAGTTTTCAGAATGCTGTGTTGATCATACACAACCATGCTATTCCCTGTTTTCACACTGCCATGCTGATTGTACACAGCCAGAATGTTCTGGGGTTTTTTTTTCCTTCAGATTAATATGTTGACCATACATAGGATGGTGTGTCGTCAGACGTCTATGGTGATCTTGTACAACCAGGCTGTTCCCTGTTTTCAGGCTACTATGTTAACCATACACAACCAGGCTGTTCCCTGTTTTAAGGCTACTGTGTTGATCATACACAACCAGGCTGTTCCCTGTTTTGAGGCTACTGTGTTGATCGTACACAACCAGGCTGTTCCCTGTTTTCAGGCTATTATGTTGATCATACACAGCCAGGCTGTTCCCTGTTTTAAGGCTACTGTGTTGATCATTCACAGCCAGGCTGTTCCCTGTTTTAAGGCTACTATGTTGATCATACACAACCAGGCTGTTCCCTGTTTTAAGGCTACTGTGTTAATCATATGCTACCAGGCTGTTCCCTGTTTTAAGGCTACTATGTTGATCATACACAACCAGGCTGTTCCCTGTTTTAAGGCTACTATGTTGATCATACACAACCAGGCTGTTCCCTGTTTTCAGGCTACTATGTTGATCATACACAGCCAGGCTGTTCCCTGTTCTTCAGGCTACTATGTTGATCATACACAGCCAGGCGTTCCCTGTTTTCAGGCTACTATGTTGATCATACACAACCAGGCTGTTCCCTGTTTTAAAGGGTAATATGTTGATCATACACAGCCAGGCTGTTCCCTGTTTTCAGGCTACTATGTTTTGATCATCACACCAGGCTGTTCCCTGTTTTAAGGCTAATGTGTTGATCATACACAGCCAGGCTGTTCGTTTCCTCTTTTTTTCAAGGTTCCCTGTTTAGGCTATATGTTGATCATACACAACCAGGCTGTTCCCTGTTTTAAGGCTACTATGTTGATCATACACAGCCAGGCTGTTCCTGTTTTAGGCTACTTGTTGATCATAACACCAGGCTGTTCCCTGTTTTAGGCTAATGTTGATCATAACAGCCAGGCTGTTCCCTGTTTTAAGGCTACTATGTTGATCATACACACCAGGCTGTTCCCTGTTTTCAGGCTACTATCGTTGATCTACACAGCGGCTGTTCTTTAGCTCTGTGTCTTCATAACGCCAGTGTCTGTCTAAGCTACTCTGTGCTCATCTCAACCAGGCTGTTCCCTCTCTTCTACTCTCTTCTGTCTCTCTCCGCTTCTCTCCTGCTTCTTCAGCTCTTTCTACTACACACCCTGTTCCCGTTCTTCTACTTTGCATCTCACTGCCCCACCTTTCCCTCTTCTCCTCCCTCTTGTCTCTCCGCCGCTGACTACCCTGTCTTCACTGAACATTGTGTCTTAACTGAATGCTGTATTGTACTGTCTTGCTGAACGCTACTGTGTTGTATTGTCGTGCTGTCTAACTGAACATTGTGTGTTGTATTGTCGTGCTGTTTTATTGAAAGCTGTATTGTACTGTCTTACAGAACACAATGTGTTGTATTCTCATACTGTCTTACTGAACACTGTGCGTTGTATTGTCATGCAGTCTTACTGAACGCTGTATTGTACTGTCTTACAGAACACAATGTGTTGTATTCTCGTACTGTCTTACTGAACACTGTGTCTTGTATTGTCGTGCTGTCTTACTGAACACTGGGGCTTACCAAACACTGTACTGTACTGTCTTACTGAACATTGTGTCTTACTTTACGCTGTCCTGTACTGTCTTACAGAACACTATGTGTTGTATTGTCATGCTTTCTTACTGAACAATGTGTCTTACTGAATGCTGTATTGCACTCTTACAGAACACAGTGTGTTGTATTGTCGAGCTGTCTTAATGAACATTGTGTGTTGCATTGTCATACAGTCTTATTGAACATTGTGTCTTACTTAACGCTGTATTGCACTGTCTTACAGAACACAGTGTGTTGTATTGTCATGCTGTCTTGTTAAGCACTGTATGTTTTGTTACTGAAGTTGAACTCTGCATCTCACACAGTTCACTGTGTGTGTGTTACAGAGCACTGTATCTTCGCACTGTTTGCGTTTGCCAGGTGAACAGTGATGTGTGTTACAGAGCACTGTATCTTTGCACTGTTTGCATTTGCTTTGCCAAGTGAACAGTGACGTGTGTTACAGAGCTCTGTATCTTTGCACTGTTTGCCAGGTGAACAGTAACATGTGTTACGGAGCTCCGTATCTTTGCCCTGTTTGCCAGGTGAACAGTGATGTGTGTTATGGAGCTCTGTATCTTTGCACTGTTTGCCAGGTGAACAGTGATGTGTGTTACAGAGCTCTCTGTCTTTGCACTGTTGGCGTTTGCCATGTGCCATGTGAATAGTGATGTGTGTTAAAGAGCTCTGTATCTTTGCACTGTTTGCCAAATGAACAGTGACATGTGTTACGAAGCACTGTATCTTTGCACTGTTTGCATTTGCCAGGTGAACAGTGACGTTTCACGCAAAGTGTCTCGAACGCCTCAGTTGGAGATGGACAGAATGTCGCAGATGTCCGAGTACAAGAGCTCTCTACGACAACCATATCTCTTCTTCTTCCCCGGCATTAGCACACCCTCCATGAAATGAAGGCAAAGGTATACATGTACTGGTGGTGTTGTTGATCGCAATTCTCGACTCTCTGATTTATATAACATTTTTTAATTTTATATTGTGTCTGTCCATTCCTTTTTCTTTTTTTTCTTTAACATGGTATCAGTAAATTAGATGGACTGGTCGACGATACCAGCATTTCCTAGCCTTATGTGCTCTTTTAACAGGGGTGATATTGAAGGGCCTAACTCTTCGAAAATTTGTGTATGTATGTTTTATGTTTGCGAACGGACTGGGTTTGTAGATTGATTTGACAGAGAGTTGATATATATATGTGAGAAGAGTTTAGAAATGTGTATTTGCTTATGACCTGAGTTTGACTGTCCTGAGGTGTCCCTGTGTGGTTGACAGGACATTAAAATCTGATTACTACTACGACTCCACTCACTGAGCAGACTCACTGCACTCTTGTCGCCATGAGTGCTTTTCATAGCGCATTTTTTAATATAATAATTATAATAATTCTTACAAAGCGCTGTTCTCTAACCAGAGTTAAACTCACTGTGCTGTACAAATGCCTTATGACAAAAACTACACTAACATACATTTCTAACAAACAGAATCTATCGCCTATCAAACAATAACCATGTTACGCACACACACACACACACGCCAAGTGACATGCACACACCAATCTCCGCTCATCCACTCAGATACAAAAATTAGTAAATAATCAACACTCTTTCCTAGATCTCTCATGCTCCTCCCCCCCCCTCCCCCCCCACCCCCATTCATGTGCATCCGTCTTCATTCAGCAGCCACACACAGACCCACCTTTTTTCAGACAAAGTACTAGATTCTACCGGAAAGCCTGGGTACACAAGAAGGTTTTTAGATGAGATTTAAACTGGGATAATGTTGGTACATTTCTTGGACTGGCCGGCAAGTCGTGCACTTACAGAGCTGTTACATGGCTGGATGGTTGCGTGGTGTACCCAGAATGTGCGCCGAGAAAACAGCAGTTCTACATGACGCCAGCCAATAACGGCCGAACAGCACTGTAAACACACCACTTTGGTGGATATTCAGAACAAACTATGACAGTCACTCATTTTAGAATCCCATGCAACAAGAGCGCAGTGAATCTGCTTGAGAGCAAAGACTAGTGCTATATCAAAGCAATCAGTTAATTACTTATATATATATATATATATGTGAGCCGGTTTGGCCTAGTGGTAAGGCGTTAGGCTGGTAAGCGGAAGGACCTCGGTTCGATGCTGCTTTGGCTCTCCTTTCTCTTCAAAAATGATCACACATGCAGTTCGTTTCCTGAAAAATGGGTGTACCACCACCATAAGCAGAGGAGCGCAGAAGAAGAAGGAGGAAGTTTATCCCATTGGTTGAGAGAGTGTCACAAAGTGTGGGAATTCCATTCATGGATTGATTGAAAACAGATTTAGGGGTTAATAGCCCTTTGTTAAAATAAGAAGTTGAAGTTTTGTCTTACTGTTTATGTCCACCAGATAACGAAGCAGAAGAATTGAATGAGGACTGTCCTGTGGTTTCAAGTGTTTGACGCTTGTCGGCCCAGTCTCTCCATGGTCTACAGCTCTGATGCCTGTCAACCCAATCTCTCCATGGTCTACAGAGTTCAATGCCTGTCAACCCAATCTCTCCATGGTCTACAACATTTGATGGTCGTTGACCCAATATCCCCATGGTCTACAGCATCTGATGCCTGTCGACCCAATCTCTCCATGGTCTACAGCTTTTGACACTTGTCAACCCAATCTCCCCATGGTCTACAGTGTTTGATGGTTGTTGATCCGATCTTTCCATGGTCTACGGTGTATGATGGTTGTTGACCCAATATCTCCATGGTCTACAGCATCTGATGCCTGTCAACCCAATCTCTCCATGATCTACAGTGCTCAATGCCTGTCAACCCAATCTCTATGGTGTGCAGTGTTTGACACGCGTCAGCCCAGTCTCTCCATAGCCTACAGTGTCTGATGTCTTCTGTCAACTCGCTCTCTCCATGGTCTACAGTGAGGCCTGTCAACCCAATCTCTCCATGGTCTACAGTGTTTGATGGTTGTCGACCCAATCTTTCCAGTCTACTGTGTCCAGTGGTTGTCAGCTTTGATGTTTGTTGACCTAATCGCTTTGGACTACAGTGCTTGGTGCATATGGGCCCAATCTTTCGGTGGTCTACAGTGCTTGATGCGTGTAGACCCAATCTTTCCATGGTCTACATACAGTGCTTGATGGTTGTCGTCAACAGTGTTATCACCATAATCATGGTCATCGTCATCAGGGGTTCAGGCAGACAATGTCCCATTTACAAGCTGCATCTGTACATCAGCAGCCAGTTAAATGTGACCCTACCTTCCAAAATGAGTCACACTGATACTGTTTGTGATTTTTCAGATATTTGTATCACAGTAGAGAGCACAGCATTCTCTTTAAAATGATCAAAATCGGTTCTCTGGTCTTGTTATTATAACAGTTTGAAGTCACAACCACCACAGCATCTCATTCTGAGAAATTGGCAAACAATGTTTTCAGCATAATTATAATTATAATAATAATGGAAATTTGTAAAGCGCCTACCCTGCGGCTCAAAGCGCTGAACAAGCATAGTATGACACACATAATGTCCATCGAGATGGAAATGTTATCAGCAATAAAAATGTATATGAGAAAAAAAGAAAAAGCTAACACATGTAGGTAAGGGTTCAAATGTAACACAATGCAAAAGATGCACACACACACACACACACACACACACACACGCACTGTCCTTAGCAACAAACAGATGCTTGCTTCAAACAACCTTCGGTAATATTTCTAAACATGTTTTATGCATAAGCAGTACAATGTGTGATGCAAAAAAGACCAGGGAATCGGATTTTGCTGAAAACCCCAAATCTAAAAAAATAGAAGTTCCCTTTAAAAATAAACCACAGTGAGAAAGTGACCTAGTTTCCATCCAAATCATTTCAAAAGGCAGGGTCACAAATCTGAACAGACTTGGTGTTTAACCCTTTCACTGCCATCGTCTCTTGAAAACAACCTGTAAAAGTGAGAAATTTGAAACCCTTAAGGCTTTTTGTTTTCTTTTTCGCACTTGCATGCGAAAGGATTTTCACCACAACACATGACATAGCATTGAAAGTAGATGTTTTATAGGACCGAAAAATGTACTGTTTGCTGGCACGTCCTGCATCATTCAGCTCGGAAATTTTAAATGCTGGGGCAGTGAAGGGGTTAACACTTTGTCCAGATGATGTGATACTATTGAGAATGATGGGGTTTGTTTTTCTGTGATGTTTTCATAATACCATACTGAACCAAACTGATGTTAAAAAAAAAATGAAGAAGAGAGAAATGTTTTGTGTGTGAACTGTTGTCAGCAAAGAACTGTACCTGGTGTTCACAGACCACTGTGCTATTGACAGTAACTTGATTTGATAAAAGTAGACTTGTTATGATTATTAACCAAAGAAAAAACTAAGACATGTTTGATGATTTTTTTGTTGTGTTCCTTTTCTGTTAGTTCTTTTATGAAGATTTTTTTATATTTTTTTTTTGCAAATGAGAAATTATTTTGAAATCCTTGGCTGATTTGTTCGAAGGGTGTACAGTGGATGTATTTAATTTTTACAATTTGGCAACACTTTTTGTTGTTGACATTCCTGTTAAAAAATGATAATTTTTGTTTGTTTGTTTGTTTTTAACAATTTCTTGTGTGTAAGATTTTTGGTTTGATATCTGTATAATTACTTTGTACATTTTGTTGTTGTAATTTTATGTGTGCAAGAGTTTGTTTTACTTTCTGCGTGACTGGTTTGTGGAGTTAAATGGGAACCACATCCAACTCCAAGGCAGCAGGCTGGCCTGAAAATGTACAGAGTGGGCAGGTATTTTACCTGATGCCAGCTTGGCATGAGTGAACTTTGGCTTTGGAAATTGCATGATGCAAGCTTGCATGAGTTAACTCGGGCATGGAAATATGCATGGTGCAAGCTTGCCTGAGTAAACTTTGGCACGGGAAGGTGCATAGTGCAAGCTTGCCATGAGTAAACTTAGGTGTGGGAAGGTGCATGATGCAAGCTTGCCGTGAGTAAAGTTAGGCATGGGATGGTGCAAGCTTGCCATGAGTAAACTTAGGTGTGGAAAGGTGCATGATGCAAGCTTGCCATGAGTAAACTTTGGCAAGGGAAGGTGCGTGATGAAAGCTTGCTGTGAGTCATCTCAGGCATGGGAAGGTGCGTGGCGCAGGTTTGCCATGAGTAAACTTTGGCATGGGAAGCTGCATGGTTCAAGCTTGCCATGAGTAAACTTTTGGTAATGGAAGCTGCGTGATACCAGCTTGGCATGAGTAAACTTAGGTACTGAAAGCTGCATTGTACTCTTTATGCCATTGGCACCTCCAAGTTTTCGTCTGAGCCACTGAGCCTTAGCATTAATTGTACAATGAGGTAGCCCTGTGGGCTGTATTATCTGGTGTAACTCCGTAACTTGGACGCTAGGTCTGACCTTAGGAAAGTGCTTAAGGCTACAGCTGGTCTTGACTCTGGGTGTAACCATGTGGAAGTGCCTAAGGCTACAGCTGGTCTTGACTCTGGGTGTAACCATATGGAAGTGCCTAAGGCTACAGCTGGTCTTGACTCTGGGTGTAACCATATGGAAGTGCCTAAGGCTACAGCTGGTCTTGACTCTGGGTGTAACCATATGGAAGTGCCTAAGGCTACAGCTGGTCTTGACTCTGGGTGTAACCATATGGAAGTGCCTAAGGCTACAGCTGGTCTTGACTCTGGGTGTAACCATATGGAAGTGCCTAAGGCTACAGCTGGTCTTGACTCTGGGCGTAACCATATGGAAGTGCCTAAGGCTACAGCTGGTCTTGACTCTGGGTGTAACCATATGGAAGTGCCTAAGGCTACAGCTGGTCTTGACTCTGGGTGTAACCATATGGAAGTGCCTAAGGCTACAGCTGGTCTTGACTTTGGGTCTAACCTCAGGGCAATGCTTTAGGATACAGTTCATCTTGACACTGGGTCTAACCTTTGGCGAAGTGCTTGTGGCTACAGCTTGTCTTGACTCTGGGTCTAACCTTTGGGGAAGTGCTTGAGGCTGCAGCTTGTCTTGACTTTGGGTCTAACCTTTGGGGAAGTGCTTGTGGCTACAGCTTGTCTTGACTCTGGGTCTAACCTTGGGGAAGTGCTTGAGGCTACAGCTTGTCTTGATTGGGCTTGACCTTGGGGAAGAACTTGAGGCTACAGCTTGTCTTGACTCCAGGTCTGACCTTGGAGAAGTGCTTAAGGCTACAGCTTGTCTTGGCTGTGGGTCTAACCTGGGGGAAGAACTTGAGGCTGCAGCTTGTCTCGACTCTGGGTCTAACCTTGGGGAAGTGCTTAAGGCTACAGCTCGTCTTGACTCTGGGCGTAACCTGGGGGAAGTGCTTGAGGTGACAGCTTGTCTGGACTTTGGGTCTAACCTTGGGGAAGTGCTTAAGGCTACAGCTTGTCTTGACTCTGGGCGTAACCATGTGGCAGCGCTTAAGGCTACAGCTCGTCTTGGTTCTGGGTCTGATCTGGGGGAAGTGCGTAAGGCTACAGCTTGTCTTGACTCTGGGTCTAACCTCAGGGCAGTGCCTGAGGCAACAGCTTGTTTCGACTCTGGATCTAACCTTGGAGAAGTGCTTATGGCTACAGCTCATCTTGACTCTTGGTCTAACCTTGGGGAAGAACTTGAGGCTACAGCTCATCTCAGCTCTGGATCTAACCCTACAGCTTGTCTCAAATCTGGGTCTAACTTTGGGGAAGTGCTTGAGGCTACAGCTGGTCTATTTGCCCTTTATGTTTCAGCTGTCATGGATTAATGTGCATCAGTCTGAATGTGTTACCGTGTGACTGCGAAGGAGAGGTAGGTGCTGCGTTGATGCCATCTGATGTGTTCTGTCCTGCAGCGTGCAGTCGCAGTGCGGTGTTTCTGGAGGTGCAGGCAAACCTCATGATGATCACCCTTTGCGTTGATGAGATTTAACGGTTTGACAGAGTGTTAAAAAAAAAACCCACCTCTCACTACTTACTCCTCATCATGATGCTGTGGACAGTGAAGATGCAAAATGCTGTGCTTGCTGCCCATTGTTAATTGTTGTTGTTGATCACTTTTATATGGCGCTTTTCTCCACTCTTGATCAAGCGGACTCACTGCACTTGCAAGTGATTCGACATGCGTGAATAGCCTTTTTTATGGGTTTTTTTTTTTAAATATTCACCGAAGTGGTGTACATACAGCACTTGCATGGCTGGTGCCACATGAAACTGCTGCCATCTTGGTGTGTTCTGTGTACACCATACAACCATGCACCATGTCACTTCATGCAAAACCACATACGTAAAGTGCATGCATGTTTAGCTGTAACCTGCCACCTGCACTTTTGGCAGAATGACTGGGATCTTTTACGTGATACTGCGGTAACATGGGGGTGGAACGGATACCGAAATAAGAGTCAGCACAGAAAGTCAACCCTGGAGAAGAAAATTATCCCACCGCTCCTGCAGGGATTCGAACCTGCGACCTTTTAATCACGAGTCCGGTGCTCTAACCACCGAGCTATCCCCGCTCCCCTAAATCAGGTTACCTTTGTTTGCTGTTTTAACCAGTGACACCTTTGTTTGCTTTTCTACTTTAATTTTAAAGGGGACCCGGAGCCAAGAAGCATCAGAGGCCCCATCAGTAGGAATGGAATACAGCTTCTATTCCCTTTTTTTTTTGCAGCATAACAAATTATTTGATTGAAATTTATATATATATATATATATACAAACGTAAAAAAACACATTTTCAGGACGTTGGAAAAAGGTCAGAAAGAGTAGTTACTGCAGAAAGAAAAAATGAGATATGCAGAGAGAGAAAACTTTTTTTGTTTTGGGGTTGAGGAGGGGCAGTGGGTTCAGGTTTTTTTCTGCATGTATTTGGGGGGATGTCTGATGTCCCCCTCCGGATTGAAATGTCAGGGCTGTCATTTGATTCCCCTTTCCTATCTCCTCTCTTGTTTTTTTCTGCCTAGTCCTCTTGCTCTTTCTGTCTTGTCATTTTTCTGCTGATGGTCCATTCTCCTGACTTTTTTTCCAGAAAACTCTCAAATATTTTTCTTTAAAGGTTAGGCTTTTTGTGTGGCTCTTGTTAAGCAGCTAGGAGATGGTAGGTGGTAGGTGCAGCTTGCTGCCATATGGCACTGGTATTATGCATTTATGTAACATTTTTTAATTTAATGTTGTTTGTCCATCCCTTTTTTATATTTTTCTTAACCTGGTATCAATAAATTAGACGGAATGGTCAACGATACCAACATGTCCTAGCCTTATGTGCTCTTTTAACAGGGGTAATATTGAAGGGACTAACTCTTCGAAAATTTGTGTCTGATGTATGTATGTTTTATGTTTGCGAAGTGGTTGGTTTTGTAGACTGACTTGAGAGAGGGTTGATATATATGTGAGAAGAGTTTAGAAATGTGTATTTGCTTATGACCTGAGTTTGACTGTCCTGAGGTGACCCTGTGTGGTTGACAGGACATTAAAATCCAATTACTACTGCTACTACACCCTACCCCCCCTCCACCCCCCCCCCCTTTTGGAGGTTTGCCTGCGTCTGGAGATACATTGTTTTCTGCATAACCGTCCAGTAAAGTGAAGAGAGCAAAACAAACATTCACTGCCAGATTTTGCTACAAAATAATATATACAGATATAATAATTATAACATCACCATGTTTGTACTACAGCATTCTCGTTTTTACTGCTGTGTGTTTGTTCTTAATGCCGGATGGTTCTCCTTGCCGTCCAACTTCAGCCCTTGTGAACCATCTTTATGCTTCGAGGGAAATATGCTTTCACGTGCACTGGGCTGTCTAAAAATCAGTGTAGATTTAGATGAAGTTGAAATGAGTTCGGTTCACTAAGATAGGAAGAGGGATGTGTAATCAGAAAGGGTCTTCTTGTTATTTGCTGTATCAGTATTTATGCCTGATTTGTGTGTTTGATGTGTGTGGCTTGGCTTTGAATTACTTATGCAATTTGTTTGATTTTATCTGCACATGTTTGGTTTTTTTTTTACTTGTCTTTATAACAAGCAAAAGTGAAGACATGTGTTCTGTTAACATTTTTGTTGTAAGGATTGCATTCCAAAGTTTTTTTCTGTGTCAGTTTCACACGTATACTTCTTCAAGAAAAATGTGGAATCTGTGAACTGTTTCGAAGAGATTTGGCTTGGGCAAATCATGCTGATTTGGTGGTGATGCAGTTGTATGCTTCCATCACTGATTTTGTATTGTGTGATGTTATAGCACATTATATTGGGTTGTTGTTGTTTGGTTGTTGATTTTTTTTTTTGGGGGGGGGGGGGGCATTTTCCTCCTGGTCTCATATCCAAGCTTGACCTATTCATATTAATCAGATTGACCTTAGCCCAGTAGCAGTGTAATGGCCCACTAGAGTAGAGCAGCTCCGAACCTTCATCGTTACGTCCATTCATTTCATTTTTCTCTTCTGCTGCCTCCTCTACCGTGTCCTCGTTCCTCTTCATGCCCTCATCATCCTCTGTAGCTCCGTCATTTGTACCTCTGGTCCTGAGGTGACCCTGCGCAGTTGACAGGATGTTAAAATCCAAGAACCAAGTAACCGTTACATCTCATCTTCCGCTACACTATGTCTTCTTCCATACTGTATATTTTCTTCTACAGCTCTTCCTCTACTGCCCATTTTCCTCTTTAGCTGATCTTCCTCTACACTTTTGTGTCTTCTTCCACACTTTGTGCTCTGTCTTGTTCTATAGCTCTTCCTCTACAGGACACCTTCCTCTTTAGCTGATCTTCCTCTACACTTTTGCGTCTTCTTCCATACTTTGTGCTTTGTCTTGTTCTATAGCTCTTCCTCTACAGGCCACCTTCCTCTTTAGCTGATCTTCCTCTACACTTTTGTGTCTTATTCCATACTTCTATACTTTGTCTTGTTCTGTAGGTCTGCCTCTACAGGACACCTTCCTCTTTAGCTGATCTTCCTCTACGCTTTTGTGTCTTCTTCCTTACTTCTGTACTTTATCTTCTTCCATACTTCTATACTTGGTCTTGTTCTATAGCTCTCCCTTTTGTCTTCTTCCATACTTCAATACTTGGTCTTGTTCTATAGCTCTTCCTTTTGTCTTCTTCCATACTTCTATACTTGGTCTTGTTCTATAGCTCTCCCTTTTGTCTTCTTCCATACTTCTATACTTGGTCTTGTTCTATAGCTCTTCCTTTTGTCTTCTTCCATACTTCTATACTTGGTCTTGTTCTATAGCTCTTCCTTTTGTCTTCTTCCATACTTCTATACTTGGTCTTGTTCTATAGCTCTTCCTTCCTCTGCAGCCCATCTTCTCTGTTCCTTCAACTTTTCAAACATGTTTTTTTGTTTTTTGTTTTTTGTCCTGTTCAGATTAAATTGACTTTGGAGAGAGATTCTTTGAGCTTAAAGCAAATTCTCTGAAGATGCTGTGCAAGGCTATTCCAGTCTGTTCAAAATTCTGATAATTGTTGCCTGCTGGAGTCAGACTTTACAGACTCGAGGAACTAAAGCTCTTGTCTTTGACTTTTGGGTTCGGAGCTGATTTTGATTCCACTCGTTTTGGTTTTAGTCGCTTGACTGCATTTTTTAACATGTGTTTTGTGGTTAATCTTTGACTCGCTTTTGTCCATCCACTGTTTGACAAAGTTAGAGGCACCACCTTTGTGTTCATATCACAAACGCCGTCCAGAAAACTTGAAGGCTTGGTGAGGCCAAGCTGAAACCAATCCATCCCACAGTGTATTTTTGTTTCCTTCATCATAAACGAAGCCCCATCAGCATTTCAGTGGAGCCAATGCCGGCCGCAACCCTTCCGTACACATGGAGTTTATTTCGGGGGCAAAGGTATTTACATTTTGACGTTGTTGGTGAACGCAGGCATGAACCCAATCAATGCAAACCAGTACTTGCTTGTTTTCCGACTTACTTTTTTTTTTTTTTTTTAAGAAGTATTTGCATACGATTTCATGCTATTTTACATTTAATTATCATTTCTTGTTTAAATTTGTTTTGTTTTTTGTTATTGGTGGTTTTTGTTTTTGTTTTGTTGTTGTTTTTGGAAAGTATGGGTAACTTCATCAGACTGACATGGGGGGAGGGCTGAAGAAAAAGGTTTTGCTGCAGCAAAGGAGATGCCACTGTGGGGGTGTCAGTATAGGATGCCTCATCCTCCCTTCCACAGTGACTCAGAAGTTGAAGAGGCATCAGTTATGTGACCGGATACCACTTGTCACTTAGTATAATTATGTGACTGGATACCTCTGTCAGTGTCACTCAGTCTATGACTGGATACCTCTGTTGGTATATGACTGGATACCCCCTGTCATTCAGTCTATGACTGGATATCTCTGTCTCGCAGTGTCTGACTGGATCCCCATGCCAGTATCTGACTGGATACCTCTGTCACTCAGTATATGACTGGATACCTGTGTAAGTATATGACTGGATACCTCTGTCACTCAATATATGACTGGATACCTTTGTCACTCAGTATATGACTGGATACCTGTGTCCGTATCTGACTGGATACCTCTGTCACTCAGTATATGACTGGATACCTCTGTCACTCAGTATATGACTGGATACCTTTGTCACTCAGTATATGGCTGGATACCTCTGTCAGTATATGACTGGATACCTCTGTCACTCAGTATCTGACTGGATACCTGTGTCCGTATCTGACTGGATACCTCTGTTACTCAGTATATGACTGGATACCTCTCAGTATATGACTGGATACTTCTGTCATTCAGTATATGACTGGATACCTCGGTCAGTATATGACTGGATACCTCTGTCACTCAGTATATGACTGGATACCTCTGTCAATATATGACTGGATACCTGTGTCAGTATATGACTGGATACCTCTGTCAGTCAGTATATGACTGGATACTTCTATCAGTATATGACTGGATACCTGTGTCAGTATCTGACTGGATACCTCTGTCACTCAGTGTCTGACTGGATACCTCTGTCAGTATATGACTGGATACCCCTGTCAGTATATGACTGGATACTTCACCCAGTTTTCCACAGTGACTCAGGTTGTAAGGGTGTGGGTATATGACTGGATGCCTCCCCAGTGGCATCCAGGTGTTCTGCAGATAGGATGACCAACTTCTTGACGAAGCAAAGCTTGGTACAATTCAGCCAGACTAATCAGCTAATTTACTGCACTTGGGCATTCCAAAGAATCCAAAGTGACATGTTCTGACAGTGCAGTTTCTTCCACATTGACCCAGCAATCCAGTAGGGTTTGAGCCAGTGGTGTCTGCAGACTGTGCCGACCTTTAAAGACAACGGCAATTTTTGTTACATTTTCTTTGCCACTTGCCAAGTACCAGCTAATCATCAGTATTACTACTGTTGGAAACAGTGGGCCCTTTTCCAGAGGTGCTGTGGCAAAGGTTATGGTGAAATAGAGTAGAGGGATGAGGCCTGGAAACAGTGGGCCCTTTTCCAGAGGTGCTGTGGCAAAAGTTAACTGACGTTGTAAAGTAGAGGAATGAGGCCCGCGCTGTTCAGCTGTGTAGATTACAGCATCAAAATATGTCTCCTTTTCTTTCTTTCTTTCTTTTTCATCCCCCCCCCCCCCCTCCCTCCCCCATGTGAAGTTTTAAGGTACGTCCTTTTAGCAGCTTTAGCGGCGCCCATGATCAGTGTTATGTCGTTCGTAAGCCTGATGCTAGTCGACTGCTCCCACCTGTCTGGTCTGGGAGCTGCGGCTTTAGGGACAGGCGTGGACGTGCAGCCAAACAGGGGCATCTGTATCTCTGTGTGTAGGGTACGTTGCAGCATCCGGGCATCCGGCACAAAGACAACGGTGGGGGGGGGGGGGGGGGGGGGGGGGGCTGCACAGTGGTTTAGCGGCACATTAGCCATTTTAGTATTATCCTGCAACAACAACGAATTTTCTTGCCGGTTCTGATTTCAAGCATTGATTGGGTTCAGCGATGTGTGACAGCATTTTGCTGGCGTCAGAGGCACAGCCACCCGCAAGGCACACGCGGTGGAAGCTGATTCAGACCCCAGCTTTGTATAATTATGATCGAACTGCAGGTATGTGTCCTCTTGGCACCGTCAGGTAAGAAAGACCAAGAGCGCCTTTTCGCTGTCAGAGGTACATATGACCAAGAGACACGACAGCGGACTTACAACTTACGCATGTACTACTGTAGCAGTCTTCAGCTATTTTTCCCACGGGTCTTCAACTATTTTCCCTCGAGAAGTGGCCGCAAGCTTTGGGACTGACCTTCTGAACCAACAATGAGCTGACCATCTTAAGAGTGTCCGCTTTGAAATCGTGGAAGGACATCGGTGACTTCCGGTTCACTTTTCAAGTTCAGTGTCCCTTTACGTTCGCAGAGACCATAAGGCCGTTTCTGCCTCAGTCTCGGCCCGGTATAACCGCCATGGTTGACTGGGCGTTAAGAATCAGTTATCTGTTCATCCGCTTCAGTATTAAAGGACTTTAAAAATAGCTACCCCCAACCGGATGTCAATCACCTGAAAACTGAACTGCAATACAAAAATAGTTACCCCCAACTGGACGTCAAACAGTCACCTGAAAATTGAACTGCAATACAAAAATAGTTACCCCCAACTGGACGTCAAACAGTCACCTGAAAATTGAACTGCAGTACAAAAATAGTTACCCCCAACTGGACGTCAGACAGTCACCTGAAAATTGAACTGCAGTACAAAAATAGTTACCCCCAACTGGACGTCAAACAGTCACCTGAAAATTGAACTGCAGTACAGCTTCCTTTTGACGTTCTTTCTGTGTGTACTTCAGTAAACGGGTTTATTCTCCGTCTTCAACCCACAGCACAGACTTCTGTAATCAGAATTACGTGACAGCAGGAATGAAGAAAGATCGAACCACCCAGTATACTGTATAGGCCCAGTAGGTGCAATCAAAATTGCATGACAGCAGTAATAAACGTGACAGCAGTAACAAAGATCGAGCCTCCCGATGTGGGCCTAGTAGGTGCAGTCAGAATTACGTGACAGCAGTGCTGAAGAAAGATCGATCTTCCCAGTATTCCTGCGGTTGAGGATTGCTGTGGTCTGAGTCAGCTTTCATGGCGTGACTGCAACGAGATGGCTATCATTTTTTTTAAAGGAACTGGCTTTCGCAAAACTGACATGCTTTGCCCAAACGGGTAGAAGAGATCAAAATAAAAAACTTGAAATTACGCATTACTGACATGCTTTGCCCAAACGGGTAGAAGAGATCAAAATAAAAAACTTGAAATTAAGGGTTTTGCGCTAAGATTCTCCCCTGGTTTTGTATTCAATTTTTAAATGTAGTTTTGTTTGTGATCGATAAAGACACTCAACGTCAGTAAGTATCGTGGCTCTCCCGTGTTGCGCTAACGCCTTTGATGTAACGCATAAAAGTTGCACACACACACACACACACACACACACACACACACACACACACACACACACACACACACACACACACACACACCGCCTGAGCAAGAAGACCACAGAGGGCACGGGAAACCGTTAGGCCAGCTGCGACGCCTGGCGGTGTTCTTTACCCGTCGAGTCTAGCTAACCGTCACTAACGCAAGAAGATTCTGAACCGATACTAAAATCAACGGAGGGTTTTGAAACAAAATCCTGAATTTGAAGTTTTTATTTTGATCTCTTGCCCGTGTTAGGAGTTAGTTCGTGCTTTCAGCCCGGTCAACCAACCACATAAGGTTGTATCAAGGCTAACCCTGTTGGGGGAAAAGGCCGGCCATATTAGACAGGACATGTTTTGAGAGAGCTAGTTCCTTTAAAATGTACTATATCAGTATTGAAGGCCCTCCTGGTGTAACTGTAAGATAAGGAGATCATACTGTATAGAAGCTGTTCCATGTTGAGACGAGTGGAAGTGAAATATTTTTGCAATAAAAGTGGAATATTTCGACCTTTTTTCGTAGTTTTGTTTTTGTTGATGGTGGTATTTTTGTGCTGTTTGTTGTCATTACTGGCTGGATGAATGAGGTCACGTTTCAGTGATTACGTGTGGCGGCATCTACTTACCGTGGCCGTCCACCATACCCTGGTTGCTTTGGTTGGTTAATCTTGTTTAACGCCGAGTTCTGTCCGAAGAGGTACTGGCGGGGACCGAGATCCATGGACGGAAGAGGGAGACTGTACCTCCAGTGAGCCGGTTTGGCCTAGCGGTAAGGCGTTAGGCTGGTAAGCGGAAGGACCTCGGTTCGATACCGCTTCGGCTCTCCTTTCTCTTCAAAAAGGTTGTGGTTTGAGGACACTGTCTTGTGACTTTGTCCATCACTTCCTACTGAAACATTAAAATGGCTCTCATCGCTGCCCATCTTAATGCAGAAAGTCATTCTGGTGGCTGACAGTGTAGCGATCGGTATATAATCTCCCTCTCCCCCCACCTCCATACCCCCTTCTCCCCGTCCCTAATAAGCCGTGCGGTTTCTGTGGACGTTAAACACCATGTTTACTTACTTACCCCCAGAATGATTCTGCATTAAGATGGGCAGCGATGACTGCCTTTTAATGTTTCATTAATTCGGTGGGACACTTACTTAGCACACACAAGAAAATCCTGTCATTCGTTCGCTCAGTGTTGCTTTACGTCCACGTCGTATCAGCGACGGACAGCCGAGGACGGCCACTTCTTTCACACCACAGCTGTGAAAGCCCTGTCAACAAAGCTATGTATACGTGAACGTGACAGACCTCGGTGGAACAAAATTATCCCCCGTGATGCACGCCAATCAGTGTTTGCACGTGGCACTGTCATTTTTGTACCCGAGGTCGTACAGCTAAAAGCAGGTGTAATACGGTGTACTGCCCAAAAATCTCGTGCCGGCCGTGCACACAGTGAAATCCCAAGGTTTGTTGTGAGAGAGAACCTCACCCAATCAACGTACCTGAGGAACTGGCGCTTTCGACCACGCGTTCGTACTGAAGTTTGTGAACTCTGTGACAACTTGTGCGTCGACAGTTTAATACTGTGGACCGCCCAGTGCATGCTTTTGGCTAACCGAGAAATGGAAGGGAAAAAAGAAGAAAGGACAGAATGGTGACATGCGGGCAGCCTCCGTGGCAAACTCCAAACATCGATTTAGGAGGTTCCAAGGAGAAAAGGTGCCAAAAGGTGAGGCCTGAAGTGTGCTTCCGTGATTGTTACTGTTAGGACAGTGGCGAAAAATGATGATGATGTGGAGCTTAATGTCCTCAGACGTCGGGTTGACATATCAGGGACAAACTGTGACCAATGCTTGTGCATGGTTCAGGGTTGCATTACGTCCACAGAAACCATAAAAAGGCTCATTAGGACGGGGAGGCCAGGACGGCCACCTCGACTTCACACAGCTGATTTTTTTTAGTGTGACCGTGTATATTCACACACAACTAGTCAACGAAACTGCACTCTACGTGACAAAATGGCGGCGACTCCACAACACGAGGTAAGCGTTTGCTGCATGGAAAACAAAAGGAAAAAGGAAAATTAACACTGGATTTTACGCCACTAATTTAAGCCGCTTCAGTGACAAAATGAACGAGTTTTCGTGGACCGGGCAGACTGTTGTTCGGACATAATGTATGAAGAGGGACGTAATGTATGAAGTTGTACTAGTATTACGGCACTCGTAACACGGTAAATCCTTTTTGTAGAAGAGCAATGCTTACGAACTGAACTTGGCCATACAGTCTTTCCAAAAGTGTTTCTGCTTTGCTACGACAAAGAAACTGGAATAGGTAAGTCTGATCATTTGAAGTTATTCTGTTTCTGTACATTCCTCTGGTTGTTATCAGGTTGTGTGTTTTTCGTTGGTTGTATAAATTTATCGTTGTTAGTCTTACTCCGTGTCAGCGTTGCTTTCCGTCCACAAAAACCACCCGGCTTATTAGGGACGGACTGGAAGCCCAGAACGGCCACCTCGACTTTCACACAGCTCCTGAGCTCTGACAGAACTGTTTAAGTTGAATGTTGCTTTACGTCCACAAAGACCGGTAAGCCGGTGGGGGGGAGGGGGGGGGGGGGGGGTATTCTCGTGTGTGTGTAGGGAGAGGAAGTTTTTTTTTACTGGTATGCGGAAAATATAAAATACTAAATCAAAAGCGGCGGCTTAGCTCAGTGGGCCTTACAACTAACGTACATGAGTATGTATGAGTTTATATCCAAGACAAGCTTGTTTTGAAGATTGTTCCTAATATGCTCTTTTGCATCTGAGGACATTAAGCAAAAAGAATAGAAAAGATTGCACAGTTAAGCTGTGTAACAGTACGCTCTTTGCGTCACCCACCATTGGCGTGCACATCGGGCAGCCTTCGGCTCTGTGTGTTTCGGTAACAGAGGGACAACTCGAAACTTTATTAACATTAAACAAAGATTGAGATTTTGGGTTGTTGCCTCTTCTTACAAGTTGTCCTTGCTAATCTAGACTACATGCCAGCAGGCTCCATATAGAAAAACATTAACAGCTTTTGACTACCAATAGACTACATATTAAACAACATTATACTCTGTGACTACAGAATGCAGAATACTTTATTCATCCCATTATGGGAAATTACATAGTGTTACTGCTGTGTCAGTATAATTACAATAGTAGTGGTGACGATGACCATGATGATGGTTTTAAATCAGAACCGCAATACGATAGAGAGAAACTTATGACTGACGAGAGAGACATACGCAGACAGACAGACAGCACGGACGTTTAACATCATTCACGTGTTAGCCGCTTTTGGCCTAGCGGTAAGGCGTGAGGCTGGTAAGTACTGAGAAGGACCTCGGTTCGACTCCGCTTCGGCTCTCCTTTCTCTTCAAAGGTTTTGGACCGTAGACACAGTCTCAGTGTGTGGCTCTGGCCCTCACGGTAAACGAAAACATCAAAACGGCTTTCACCGCTGCCCATCTTAATGCACGAGTCACTCTGGGGTGAGTTTTGTTGTTGTTGTCTTGTTTGCTTAACGTCCACAAAGGCGAGCAGGCCTATTAGGGACGGGGACGAGTGGGAAAGGGGGACAGAAGAGAGAGACCTCGAAACAGGCGCCAACCCGGAAGACCAAGGCTGCCGTGGACCGCCGCCAGAACAACAGAATATTTAGGGCAGTGTCCGTCCGGCATTGCGCAGCGACCACCGCCGGCACCACGCAACTGCTGTCCCAACTGCTATGCAGAACAGAGTCGCAAAGACCAATGTCCGTAGCTCCGCCGTTGGGAAACAACTGAAGCAAAAGAAGTCCAACTCTCTAGCCCAGCACCACCTCCCTGCTCTTGATCTCTTCTGGGCTAGCTTCTTCGTGAGAGTCCAGCTCACCTCCCTGCTCTTGATCTCTTCTGGGCTAGCTTCTTCGTGAGAGTCCAGCTCACCTCCCTGCTCTTGATCTCTTCTGGGCTAGCTTCTTCGTGAGAGTCCAGCTCACCTCCCTGCTCTTGATCTCTTCTGGGCTAGCTTCTTCGTGAGAGTCCAGCTCACCTCCCTCCTCTTGATCAGTCTCGCCTGGACTCTGTCGGAAGTCACTCTGGTCATGGACATATATAAGATGATGAAGTGATGCTTTATGTCCTCAGATGTCAGTTGACATATTAGGGACAAGTTGTGACCAATGCCGAAGCACGGTGCAATACATCTTTACGTCCACGGAAACCAGAAGGCTCGTTAGGACGTACAGTCCAGGACGTCCACCTCGACTCTCACACAGCTTCTGAACCATGAGGACACACACACATATATATATATAATATATATATATATATATATATATATATATATATATATATATATATAGGACCGTGCTCTGGTAGTGACAATGTACCGTTAGGTATAGTCTCCCTCTTTCCTCCACCTCCTGGGATCTCGGTCCCCGCCAGTACCACTTCAGAGACAACTCGGCGTTAAACCCGTTTAACCAGCCAACCGAACTGTCATTCATTCATGGACGACACTATCGCGTGACTCGCCAGCCAGCCAGGCAGCTACCGCAGCGACCGACAAAGTAGCGCAGCAGTTGCGGAACAGTCTGTGCAGCAGTTGTCATCAATCATTCAACATAACAATTACCTGCCTCGGTGCATCACTGACGACACGCAGCCGGCACTGGTTGCTAGGGGCAACGCCCCAATGAACGGATCGACGTGACTTCGTGCTAGATCACGTGATCAGGACACCGCAATTACTTCCTAAGCGGAAGTCACGCTGAATACAGTCAGCGCTGGATTTAGCTCTCGTTCGGTTTCTGTGGACGTAAAGCACCATGAGAGATGAAGAATTCAGCTCTTTTAAGAGCGGGTTTTGGGGCGGAGCCTTAACATTATCGAAGTTGCCGAACAAAACAGTACGACAGAGTTTCTCAATTTAAGAGTTGCCGGACATGTTGCAATACTTGCTCAGCGCCGGGCGGCAATCTCTCGCGTTAGCCTACGCCGGCAAGTAGAAGGACTTCGGTTCCATTCCTTTTCGGCTCCCCGTCCCTAATAAGCCTACGGTTTCTGTGGACGTAAAGCAACACTCAAAAACCTTTTCAGCTCTCCTTTCTTAATTTAAGAGCTGCCGGACATGTTGCAATACTTGCTCAGCGGGCGGCAATCTCTCGCGTTAACCTACGCCGGCAAGTAGGACTTCGGTTCCATTCCTTTTCGGCTCCCCGTCCCTAATAAGCCTACGGTTTCTGTGGACGTAAAGCAACACTCAAAAACCTTTAAGGCTCACCTTTCTCTTCAAAAGTTGTGGTCTGTAGACTTTGTCCCTCACATTTTTTTTTTTTTTTTGGTCCCTCACAGTTAATCGGAAACATTATGACTCATCGCTGCCCATCTTAGTGCAGGAGTCATTGTAGTGGTAGTGACTGACAGTGAGGTTAGGTAGAGTCTTCTTCCCACACCTCCTGGGATCTCGGTCCCCGCCAGTACCTCATCAGTCGGAGACAAATCGGCGTTAAAGCATCCGACCAAACCCGGCTTTTTCTTCTCTCCCTCTCTCTTACTGATCTTATTCTGTTTCAGGTCTTCCAGACCTAACTAAACTACTTGCTCATCTTCTTCTATACGCTTTGGCCTAAAGTGTGTGTGTGTGTGTGTGATTTATAAGATGTAAAGTCGGTAGGAGAGAGAGAGAGGAGCTTTGTCCTCCAATATTTACAGATCTATAAAAAAAATTTATAAATCGCAAAATTTTGTCCCGCAGAAACTATTCACGCGCACACACACGAATATACTGACTGTACAAAACTTAATTTGCACACGACATAAACGTATTTATATCCGAGATTAAGGTCTAAGGTAGACCATAGATTATGTGTATAGCTACGCGTGTTTATTATCATTATTTGCGTGAGTGGTGTGTGCTAGCACAGCGAGATCTTGCTTCTTTATAAATGAAATCATTAAATCATTAGAGCACGCACGAGGGCCTATTAGGTGAAGATGAAATAGAAGATAAAAAGATGAAATAGAAGAAAAAAGTAGGACCGAGATATAGGCGTAGCTGTATGTCTCATTGATTTGTCCTTTCTAACCGGGTATACGGACCAGAGACAATGTCTGGTGTGGACCTCTCACTGTGTGCAAGTTGGAGAGGAACTACTCACTGTGCTAATTTTGTACTAATTGGACAGTCGATGTGCTAAGCGCCCTCCTGTCTCTCCCTCGTCCGGCCCCGACCAGCTGTGCTGACGTCACCTGTCGATCCGAATCGGCTGTCAGGTGTGGGCATTGTCAATCTGTCTGGATCCGTCTCCCATGCCAAATTAGGTCATCAAACACACGCACATTTTTGAAGTTTCACCTCTTCAAGCTCTCCAATTGATTCTGTGTGCGCGTGCGTATGTGTACACGTGCGCGTGTGTGGATGTGGAGGAGAACGAGGGATAGGTTGAGGTATGTACTGCATTATTTAATTAGGTTGTGTACCGTTTGATGTACAGCGCTTTGAGCCTCACATACGTATCAAAGTGGGATTCGGCGCATTAGAAATGCAGTTATTTTTGTTAGAAACGTTATTTCCTGAAGACGTAGGCCACAGGCATATTTCTGAACACCAAAGAATTTGCTAGTCTGTATTTGATAAGAATTAATCACTTTGACCAGATAAATTATCAGCATGCCAAGAAAATAATGTAATTAAGTTTCAATGGTTTTAGGCCGTTCTTGCCTTGAAACAAGGCCAAACACTAATTACTTTCACGCTGCACAGCACGTCAGTAATCGGTAACTGCTTAGTGTATGGTGGTTACCATAGATCACAAAGAACTTGGGCATCAAAGAACACGTTCTGCTTTCCAACAAATGAAACAAGGTCACGGCCACTAAGTCCCAGAAATGGGTCAAGGTCACTATGAAACTGGCATCATGAGCTTGCTAATGAAGCTGGCATGTTGTACATTCCCCCCATCCGACTGCTCTGGGGGCCACCAGGTATATCAAAACTGCACACTGACAAACGCGCTCCTAGTTCATTTGCGACAACCACCATATACTAAACAGTTACAGATTACTGATGTGATGTATTGCTCACAATTCATAGGAGGATTGCTTGTGACCGTTTTCCTTTGCAGCCACAGTGACATGTGGTCTTTAGAGGAAGCTTGCATGATCTTGCACTCAGCTGTTCAAGACACGCAAAAAGGATTTGTTTTTGTTTTTGTTTAAAAAATATATGTATATAAAGCAGGCAGAATCTTGCATTAAATTTTTCACTTTAGCAGCCACACCAACTTGGTACCAAACGCTGCTCCACAATCAGAGCCGTTTCAAGCAAGGCAAAAAAACAAAACAAAACAAAGAAAATAGTTAAAGACAAATAGCTTTATTTGACAAATGAAAATTACATGTACACATACGAAATGAAATGTCACAAAAGGTGAGAACTGTCGACTAGTTACACAGTAGAGGTGTCAGAAGAATGAACAAACTGTTACTTTTTTTTTTTCTTTCTCTCTGCTGCATGGAGTTTTGAGTGATCAGGGAAAAGAAATGCACAGAGCAACACAAGGAAAGTGCAGGATAGGAACAGCGGTATACACACTTTGTTAATTGTAACAAAGAGTGTACATTGGCACTGCTACCCTGCACCTGCTTTCCACTCCTTTTCTGCAGCATTCTCAGATTTAGTCTTCAGAATTGTACCAGGCATGCTGATTTGTGCCCCAAATTCTGATTCACATTTAGATTTGGTACAGGAACAGATCTGAATGGTCTGAATTGAAAACACCCAAGGTGTCAAGTAAGGAACTGAATCAACAATGTTGCACCATAACAAATGAGAACATTCATTTCATAGGAGTGATTAGATGTTCATAACAAAACACACCTGTACCCTACACGCTTGTACTGCAGACTATTTCAGTTTTACAAACTTGCTTCAAGAGAACATACACGAACGAGAAAGACGAAAGAAAGTGGCCTGCTGAGAAGAAAGCTGGACAGAGAGAAAGGTTATTCAATTTGCACTAAGACTTGATGTTGTTCATACACTACAAAACTGTTCAACATAATAAGGGGGGGCGTAGGTAAGAAGGGTACAGCGCACAAAGGGTTACACACAAGCACGAGGATGGATGGAAAGTCTGCAGGGCACCCCGACTGCAAGGCAGACAGACAAAGGATGCCTGGCCCCCCTCCAGTCTTGTGACGCCCTAGCCAACTTTCTGCATCCACGCTGCTGATGACGCACACACACGCGCAACTTGCATGCTGCTATTGCACAGTCTCACCATAGTACACGGGAGATTAAAGTCATCAAACTAAACAAACAGAACAAAACAACAGAACTTTCAAAATCACGAAGCCTTGTAAACCAAGGGAAAAACAGCCCTAGCCCCATTTCATTACTCCCCCTTCTCAACTGTTGATCACCATGGCGACGACAGCTGTGCGATGCCCATAGAATATAATAAACATGGTCCGACTGAACTGTAACAGCGCAGTGAGCGTCGGAACGCTGCCATGGAGACGGCGAACACATCACTTGCGCAGTAAGTTCTGTCTGTATAAATAATAACATCAACACTTGTCCCAATCATAAACAGCTTTTGGTGAATGCACATGCTTCTTAAATTAACAAGTCATAATTCTGATTTTAAAAAAAAAAAAAAAAAGAGGGAAGAAGAAAGAAAAAAAATAGGAGGGGGGGGAATAAATCGATGAAAAAAAGCGTAACTGTGGCTACCAACAAATCATACACGTTTCTTTTACTTACTGTACTGTACACATACTGTACTGTACACACAAGAATACAAGTGACAAAATTAGGAGGGGGGACAGCATAAGAATTGTCCACACACACACACACACACACTGTATTCCATGAAAATGTTGTGTATGCACGCCGTCAGCGCACAGACAAGCTGATCAGAACATTCTCAACCGTACACTGAAGTTGGACTATGGTGTGTTTTATTTCAAAGGTGCAAGACTGGACAAACCTAGAATGAAAAATTCTTGCAATCACCTGGTATACCTGACGCAATGAAAGGCAAAAAGCACTTATCAATGAATGGGTTTGGTGTTGGACACCACGTGGTCTTCACTTCTCACAAGTGGGGTCCCTCACAAGGGGGGTCCCACGGAAATGACGCAATCCACCTACTGGTTACAAGTCTACCCCCTTCGTCACAGGCATGCAAGACTGGCTACAGGGCAAGGGGAATAGTCGAGCGCCGATGCCTACGCTGAACACAGTTAGCCGCTACTCTTTTGCAGTCCAGAGTTCTTAGGTTACTTGGATCAACCAATGAGGAGCATACACACAGAGGCACATCTTGAGTGAAAACCGCTTTGATCATCCACAGCCCACATTACACAGACAATACTACCATGTCACATTTATAACGTACAACACAAATGTATTCAACTGTACACCAAGAAAATGATTGGATCAACCAGCAAGCCAGGCAGAACTGTGACAGTAGTATCAAAAAACAGACAGAGAATACATGCTATGTATGCTGTGGGGAACTGGTCTGCGTGCTAGATCTTTTGCGTGTGCTTCGCCTCAACCCCCTTGCAGTGAAGCAGCCAGCGTGGCTGGCGCCAAACACTTGTTGCCGCAACCAGCACTAGGCAAGCCACGGCGGAGCATGGGGCTGTCCGCTGAGAATGGAGCTAGACTGTAGATATGAACAGGGAATCCCAACTGTGTGAGAAAGCAAACAATGGTGACAGAAACACAACGGACATTTTTGCAACATTTGGACACGGCCCACTTTACACCAGCGCACACACATTCGCACACAAATGAGCAAGATAATTACATGTACAATGTACAATCAAAACATTCTGCTCTCAGATCCAAAATTAAAGGGTAAAACATTCTTTCAGCAACAACATATCTTACCAAAAGATAAACTGAACAGAAAAACCAAAAAAAGTCAACATGTTAACAGATCCTCCAGCATTCATTAATATAATCAATCTCAAGTTAATATTTGACTGAACACAAGAAAATCTGAAAGGAATCCAAGCTGCTAAGATATTCTGGTCAAAAAGGGTGGGTTGTAGATGGCCAAATGTCACACACGACTTTTGCGCAGCCAACTAGCAGTTGGGTCCAAATCATATCGGCTTCACTGTCCATTATTGGTGACATTCTGACATCAGTCTCCACACCAGCTCCACTTTTGTAATTACTGGCAGGCAAAAAAGAAAAGAGAAAAAGCTTTGTTGGTTGGTCTGAATACCTTGAAGGCAATACTTCCAAGCTAAAATGAAAACAAAACCTAAAGAACCAAAACTGCGCATGAAAGGCTTTGTTATCAAACAAAAGTCATTATTGCTAGCAACAGATAAAGAAAGCGAGTGTTTCTTTAAGTGCAACTATCACATAAATGCTTCATCTTGAGAATTTTTGAAATGCGATGGGTAAAAAGAACACCCAACAACCTGAAAGCTTGACACAAGTGACAATTAGCAGGGGAGGCAAAGAAAAGCAAACTGCCAGAATTGAGAATGTTGGAAAAGGACTTTAAATAACCTGTTACACAAAGCATCAACATTTAACAGACACATTCATCAAAGTAAATCTGTCCTTAAAATGCCAATAATTCTTGTGATTGATTACGCGTGGTACACTACCTCAGACAAATTGCAATTTACAGCCTACATCATACACATTTTTTTTTTTCCTTTTTCCTTTCACTTTTGAATTAATTCATGCTTACACATGAGAAATTTCAAAATACACTGCACAAAAAAGTTTAACACATAATAGAAAGAAAAAAAAGAAAAATCCATGACGTCATACACATGAAATATATGCTCACAAGTCCACACACAAGAGTCCTGGATAAGTGAATGATGGGTGCATATTCATCCAGTCTTAAAGAAAGTCAGAGCACACAATTTACCACATTGATTTTCACAAAAGGGAAGGTGGGGCAGACAGAAGATGAACCATCTTCACAGATGTAGATGTAGAACTGCCCATTTGGCAAGGATGAACTCTGAAGTTGTCTCCTGGCAGTCCTTACCCACTCAACTTGGTTTTGTATTGGTTGACACTTTCGTTGCCAAGCTAACAAGGCCTTTCCATCAGTCGACTGGCTTTCTCTGATCCACCACGGTGAGCTTTCCACTGATCAGCAGGCCCTCTAACTCGCCCAGTATGTTGACATCTTTTCACAGAATTGCCTTCGGGTGATCCGTACTGCGACTTACATGGAAAGAAATAGAAGTCCCCTACATTTACTCTCTTCTTTGGAGATGCATGTGCTTTCCTGATCTGACCAGATGCAAGCTTACAGCACGGGATGTTCTCGCTCCATGTGCAACTTCAAACTGCTTTTCTCTTGACCTCAAATTGTGAGGAAGCAAAGAGCACACTGCTGCTTTAAAAAAATCCAAAATTCTGAATTACCAGAAAGGTAGCATTCTGCTTGCCTGAGACATTATTGGTGGTCCATGGAAATGAGCTTGGTATGGTGAAGATCAAAACCAACCAGACTTTCTCGTCAACAGTAGGACTTGGCACTACAAGCTAATCATCAAAACACTTTCATCCTGTCATCCTTGCAATCGCTAACACAGAGACAAGGACTAAACAAGCATACAAACATATGAAAACAGGCCTCTCATTCCAAGACCAGAAGACAATGTCCCGATATCATCAAGACAAGCCGCGACTCACAATGCTCTGTTCAGTTTTGCATTCCTTCGCCTACCAACCACAAGGCTTCCTCGGAAAGTCGTAGCGGGTTGAACTCTGAGGAGTTTTGATAGTTCCCATTGTGGCTTTGTGCAGATGATCTGAAGTATACATGCATGCATCCTAACACTTTGCAGTATGCATGTATCCTACCAAAAGTAAATAGAGTGGTTCACCAAACGAAGAGTGCATTCAGCTAATAACAGTCATCCTTCATCCAAAAGAGAAGCAAGTAGAGCTCAGTCACGCTGGAGAGGTGGTGGTGGAGGAGCTGTGCTGGACTCAGATCACAAGCTTCCAGAACCTGACACCAAAATGCGAATAGGGGGCAATGTTTGTTAAAAAGCTACTGGACAGTTTAAGACTTGTGTTATGAGCAGCGTGGGCACGTTGAGTGGATGTCCTTGCCGTTGTGAGATGCTAGCGGGAGTGAGAACCTGTTGTATTGCTGATTTTTATTTTATTTTTAGATGTGGAGAGGCTTGCGTGAAGGATAGGAGCTTGCCAGGACTCCCCAGAGTGGCGAGGCGAGAGAAGGACTGGGTGGGGCGTGCTATCAATTCCAGATCTTCAAGAAGCTGTCCCAGGATCCTGTAGCCACTGCTGACCCATCCTCTGTCACTCCCAGACAGCTCACGCGGTTGTCGTGGCCCGCCAGCACACCTGCACACAGCACATTCACCGAGTTTACCACACCACTTTCTCCACTTAAACTGCGTAATCAGGTTTCAACACCTGCACACAGCATGCTCACTGAGTTCACACCACACCACTTTCTCCGCTTAAACTGCTTAATCAGGTTTCAACACCTGTGCACAGCACACTCACTGAGTATGCTCACTCAGTTTACCACACCACTTTCTCCACTTAAACTGCTTAATCAGGTTTTAACACCTGCACACACCACGCTTGCTTAGTTTTCCACACCACTTTCTCCACCCTTGTGGAGTCATTTTCTACACTTTCTTTCAGCATGTATGTGGTAGATTACACTGCATGCATGAGATTGTGACAGCATTAAATTTAAACTTTATTTATAACTTTTATGCATGGCTAATTGTAACGTTTATTTGTTAATACGTTGCATGAATGGAATCTCACTGACACAAATTCATGTGTACATTTTAATGTCACTGGTAAATAAATATTACTGTAAACTGCTTAGTCAGGTTTCAACACCATCAAGGAAGCTTACAAGACAGTTCAATGACACAAATCACCTAGCAACAAGAAACATATCAAGGAATACTGAATGACATTGGTCTTTAAACATCAAAAGAAAACCAAATGTGCATAACCAATTTCTTTTACACATTTAACAATCCCACCAAACGGACACTTAACAGGGCAAAAAAAGAAAGAAAGAAGAAGTTTGAAATGGATCTGACTGAAAAAACAACAACAAAAACCACTAAAATATACAACCATGAAGTATTACAACCGTCCAATTCTGTGACCTTAAAATAAGATCAAGGTCACTGAAAGTGGTATAAGCATGAACCCCCCCCCCCCCCCCCCTCAATGCTGGCCTACAAATGTGCAAATATTTCCAGTTATGGTTGTTATATCAGAGGTACTTCTTTGCTTCAACTTTAAGCTATTCAGGGTGGTTCTTCACCAACAAAGAGCAAAACTAGGCAAAACGTTGGCTAAGAAAAACAAACAAAAAAACTACTACTATGTATCCAGACAAAAAAGGGGACCCGGGAGAACAACATGCTGAAGCATGTGCTCTTGCTTTTGGGAACACCCAGAGAAACAAGCCGAGATGAAAATGTGTACAAACCTGCACGCTCTTGTTTCAAGACGTCCCAAACATTACAGTTGAAGTCATCATAACCGCCCAGTAGAAGGCGGCCGCTCTTAGAAAAGGCCACCGATGTTATGCCGCAGATGATGTTGTCGTGAGAGTACATGCCAATCTCCTGGTCCGCTCGGATATCGAACAGTCGGCATGTGGCATCATCAGACCCCGTTGCAAACGCATGTCCATTAGGGAAATACTGCAATAATGGACAACAATGTTACCTGTGGCTGTAGGCAGGTGTCTTGCTCAGTCTTGTAAAAAATACAACAGAAGGTTTTTCCTGATGCAAGAAACATGCTGTCATCTCCCTGGAGTACATGTTAGTTATTTCAGGAATTAGTCATGATATTGTCTGCATATGGGACATTTGCACTAAACCCTGAACTAGGGAAACAGTGTCAGAAATAGATCCTAATTTCTACCATTGACACTGCTGTGAAACCCCACCCCCACTCTTTTTTAAGTAAGGATAAAAATATATCGGGAGATTACAAGCTGAGACAATAAATGTGCAGCAACAAAGGACTGGTGAAACAGTTCTTCGGTTGTTCATAAAATCTAGGTACATAACCTTTTTTCTAGTTTGTAACTGCATTTTTTATATTTAACAAAAATAACTTTCAAGTAACACGTTTTTTTATGCCTAGTCAACAAGGATGGTTACATCAGCGCAAAACAAACTTAACATTGACATCTTCCAGTTAGGTTTTCATAAGATTATAAGCAATATAATGGCTGTATACTCACAGTAATTGCATTAATATCTGATTCATGGCCTGAGAAAGTCTGCTTGCACATGCCATCTCGCACGTCCCACAGCTGAAACAGACAATGGGACAATGAACAAACGAGTTGAGCAGACACACGGACACCTAATGTCAGGAACACTAACACAAAATGGGTAAAAATGATCTGGGAATTTGAACATCTTCAAACCAAGTGGCAAATCATCATGTTAATAAGGTACATCCAGCTTTAAGTACAAGTCTCTTACAGGCACCTTGAACCAAACAGTATTCAGTTCAGAACCCGAGTAAGTAAGCAACATGTGTTTTACACCAAGTCAACCAGTGCGGTTATATCAGGGCGATACACACTCGATCCCAAACAAGATGCACTTATTTGCCTGAAATAAGATGCATTTACTTCCAGGCTCAAATCTTCAAAGGTGGAGAAGAGAACATGTTGGGTCATGGATCTGGTACTGGCAAATATCCAATTCAAAACCTGGCAAAATACTGAAATCATGGAAGTCTGGATATGCACATGAAACTGATACTCCTTACTAAGCAGTACATCCGACACAGACACCCAACCTTCTCAAGGTAACCAGAATGTGCAGTTTACAAAAAAGGGCTCACCTTGGCTGAAGCATCACAGGCCCCTGAGACAAAGGAGCGCATGTCTGGAGCTAAAGACAGACTCATCACATCACCAGTGTGGCCAGTAAAAGATGTGGTCTGTTGGCCGGTTTCTATATCCCATAAAGCACTGAAACACAGAAACGCACACTAAGTACATGTATGCAAGTGATTATTATTGTAATACTCTGTGCTACTTCTACATTACATTCAAAATTCACTTTCTGGATCAGTGCTACTTTCCCATTTGTGCAATCAAGAAATGGCATGCTGCTGTAAAGATGAAGGGTTATGGTAAAAATGTGGATTGGAACAGGCAATACTGTGAAGCAAAATGATGACTTAATAATGCGACAACCCAAAAGAATGGCTGATAACTGAAGGGCACTGATACAGATGGGAAACCTCAATACGATATCTGAATACTAGAACAAACAAAAATTACACAACCACCATGAATTACTGTGTGACTCACAAAAACTCAATCCTGGCATTTCAATCGGCAACTGAAGTGGCGTAACTCTGGATTCAAAATCCTATTCACTATGCCAAACCTGTACCGGTAAAACGTGTCTGCCTGTGCCATGAATTTCTTTGCTTTTAAATCCTCCCCGAGAAATTCCATGAAATTAAACCACTTCTCCCCTCACCATGTCATGTCGCCAGAACTGGTGACAATCTGGTTGTCGTCGATGAAGCGACAGCAGGACAGATATCCTGTGTGTCCAGGTAGCTCTCGAGACACACGAACATTGCCCTCGCGTGTCTTCAAGCTGTAGATGGAACAAATGTTGTCCAGGCCACCGCAGGCCACGTAGCTGCCAGACGGTGCGTAGGCACAGGTCATCACCCAGCTAGAGCGAAGTGGAATGGCGTGCACCTGCAAGGAATGACCGGAGTGGGGACACTAACAAAACTTGGCCAACACAACACAAACGTCAAAATAGGCAGTTCATTTACCGTACAACTGGAATGTATAAGACCTTTTTTTCTCAGAGAGAGAAAAAAAAAGCAGCAAGTTAAACAGGACCATTTTTAGCACTATTTCCCCACTGGACCTTTTACCCCTCAAAATTTCATTAACAGCTGATGGTGAAAGTATCAGACTTATACAACTCGCATGCTCAAAAAGGACTAACCATTATACATCCCAATTTACACTGCAAATGGTGTCTGTGAATATTCAAACAAAGGGCTCTGAATTTTGTTGCTGTTCTAGTGACACAATTTCATGTGAAAGAGGAAAATACAGATTCATGTACACAACCCTTCATTAACTAATACAATACAGAACCATATTCATTTGCCAAGTTACTAAATTCAAAATGTCACATGATTTTCCTTTACATTTTGTTCATATTACCCCAAACAAGATTCCATGCTACTACCCTGTCTCTAGCATTGCCCCTGGAGTTAGGTGCAAAGCTCTCACCTTGTTTGTTGTGTAGCCATCCCATACTATCAATTTTCCATCTTGAGAAGCAGAGACCAGATTTCTGAAACATAAACAATAAATTTAATTTATTAGACACATTTTATTTTTATTTTTAAACTCTGCCCACAAACAATATATGCAGCATGAAATGATCCAATGGAACGAACCTCACTATTCTTCTAATGAAACTAGGCCACATATGGCTTTGGGGAAAATATGCATCACTGACTTGTAAAACAAAATTGATGATGATGCTTACTATCCAACACTCCTCGGGCCTGGGGAATATATATCATAACAAAGTTTCCAGTGCAATAAAATCTCCCCAAAGGCTTGTACCACTGAAAAAGTAAACAGGGAACCACAGGGTGGCCAACCTTAACCAGCAGAAAGAGAAAGACTGCTTCCAACCACTTTAGGACAACAGCAGATGGGAAATAACATTCCCACTAAATAACTCCACACCATGGAAAGGACTGAAAGAATTACTCCTCAGAATTTGGAGCTAGTGGACTCATGAACTGTGTACCCTACACACCCACAATCCTACTGGGTATCATTTTCTGAAAGAATGAATCAGCTCACCATGGAGCAGCAAAATCTATTGACTGGTCTGAAATGAAGTTTAGTGGTTGCATGTAATTATACACATCTTCATTGATCCACACATTTTTGCTAATCATAGCCAACTGCTGCATAATCAAATACAAGTACACACTACAGTATTTATGGATACAGATTTTGATCATTTGTTCTGCCCAACAACATGCCCCAACTCAAAAAAGATGAGCATGTGATATCGCAGTCTCCCCAGTAGAGGGAACAGGCCAAAATGGGAGTAAAATACTGTACAAGTAGGGATGCTCCCCCCCCCCCCCCCCCATGCACATTTTCAGCCATTTTTTAAATTTATGTTAAAGAAAGAACACTGAAATCAAGGGATCTGCAAAACTTCACACCCCCAAGACAAATCAACAACAATTACACCACAAAGTGACCACCACTAAGACTACTACATCTACTTTTTGCACTCAGCAGTTGTGTCCCAAACAAGTACATGACACAGTAACAGTTCATTAAACAAACATCAACACAAAATTGGTACAACAAGAATGACACAATGCCTGTTCAGTGTGTGTTGTACAGTCAGGTGTCCAACCATTAAACACAATAGCCTAAACAAAACAAGGGTCACAATAGTGAACAACAATGAATAAAAATTTAAAAAAGAGAGAAAAAAGAAAGAGCAACCAATGGCAATGCTCAGACAACTCACATTCAAAGTTTCTGACACACATGACCTTCAAACAAGGTTACAGTCATCAAGCAGGTATGACTTGGGAGATGTTTTTTTACGCGAATCACATTACTGTTGAGTCCTTAGGAAAAGGTCCAGGCATCTGTTATTTTTTTCTTCTTCTCCTCTTCTTTTTTCTTGGGGGGTGGTGTGGGTGTTTGTTTGTTTTGTTTGGGGGGGGGTGGGGGGGGGAGACTACACTGAAAATTTTGTCAAAAGTGCATTTACACACAATAGAAAGCTAAAGGAAACTCAATGCAGTAAGTTTGAGACAAACACAAATTTAAACTACAGTTTAGTTATTGATCACTATGAGTATGATTTATAATGCATGCACTTTTACGAGTTTGAAGAGCTGTAACTTACAAAACAACAACGTAAAAACACACAAAAATGTCACATTATTTACTGTGCTCATTATTCTTTAGTCAGAGCAAGAGAACAAGTACACACTATTTCTATTAGTGGTATGCACTAGAATCCGAAGCTTATCAAAAATATTCTGTTTTAACCACAGCACCTACATGCCTGCCTGCCTCTGAATCACCCTCATAACCATCACCAGCCTCTGAAGGGGTGTTTAAGAACAAGATCAAGAGCAGGTCTCACCTAGATAAAATATGAGCACAAGATGGTTTTATCAGGATATAATTCTACACCTTTTCCTAAACATTTTGAACCTGATCGAACTTTTATTGCTCTGGACTGTTACAAGAATACAGGATTTTATGTCTTCACAAAATGTATTAAGTCAGTTTATCCTTCTTTAGCCATGTGCAGTTCTGGAGAACAACAGACACCACTTTTCACCTCCTTTAAACCAACAGAACAATGAAAGGAAGGCAACAAACTTTGGTAGAGGCCTTCAGTAGAACTAGAAGAACACCTCAACATATCATTACCAAATTTCTTGCAAAATTAAAGCAGACTTCTGACTCCTAGCTTTTACAGAACTAGCTAAGCAACACCACTTAAAGGGTATTAGTCCTTATTATCCCTGAAGCAGTACACACCGTTTGTCAGACATGGTAAGGACACAGCCTCCCAGTCAGAATAGAGGGCTGTTCAATGCCCTTGCTTTTCCAGCATGTGAACATGCACACTAATTTTAAGACCAGAACACATAAGTGTAAGACCCAAGATGTGTTCCAAAAAGCTGCAAGGTACAGCACTTTGGTGGGGTGGGTGTCTGGGGCTGCTGAATTAACTGCATGCTGGTGACCACATCCAAGGACAGATCAGTGCAGGGAGATCAAGTCTCTTCCATCTGCATGCTAGCTGAAAGCCACAGAAGGTGGGGATGGCCACAGGCCCGGCCTGTCTGCCAGTGAAGAAAGGCCCAGACAGAGGAAGCAGTTGAAAGAAGACTGGCTGGGTGCATCATGAGCAACAGGCAGGATCAATAGTGGTGGGCCCGGCTTCCCTTTCTCCCTTCCAACTATCAATCAATAGTGAGGTTGTCAGGGAAACCCAGCACACTTGCCCACCCCTTGGCAAAAGACAGATGGCCTGACAAAGCCAAGAACCATCTCCACACCATCATATTTCTTCTTCTTCTTTTTGGCCCCCCCCCCCCCCCCTCCCCTCCTCGGCTAGACATACCCAGTTTGTGATGAAGAAAAACCTCAACATCTGCTAAATTCACACCACACAATAGCTGAATTATAATACCTATGACCCCTTCTGAGAAAGACTGATAGGGCCAATGTTAATGAGATGATCAGTTTACACTTGTACTGGTTGAATACCAGTTGCTTGTTTTTTAATGAGATGGCTGCCAACAAAGCACATTTCACAATGTATATCTAGATGAAATGCCTGCTAGATTTCAAAAAGTGGCACAAGAGACAAAACATAATCAACATCAAAATTACACCTCTGTTGGGTATACAACATTATTACCAGTTAACAGGAGTCTGACCCAGTTAAAGAGTGCAGTTAACCTAAAATGCAACATACAATACAAACTTGCTCTTCACTGAAAATGCTAGTACCTGTTATTTGGGTGTAGTTCACAGAGAATTAAGCAAGCAACTGGAGAAGTCTGACTACAATGTACAAAGGAAAAATAATAATCCTTTTTTCAACTCGTGCATTCATGACATTCTCATCAAGAGCACACCCAAATGTAATATACAGTACAATGCTACCACTTGTACCTACAGCCACAGGAATATAAAATTTTGTGTCAATGGAAAATATGCTTTATGCCATTGCTTCAGTGTGGTCAAAACAGCAAACCTTGATCTCACAGATTTAACAATACTACGTTATTAGAACTATGTGCCCTCTACCCTGTATCGTAAAAATATATATACATACAAACTTTAAAAACAAATATTACATGGGTCATCATTTGCACTGAAAAGCTACACTGAATCAACTTACACACACACACAACAACAACAACAACAAAAAACAGCTCATGAATAGTAGTTGGTTACTTTGTTTCATCATTACCAAGCATGCAAAGCAGTTTCCAGCTGCGGAGATCCTCCACAAGACACCAACTATAATACAGCAGATGCAACAAGGACTACCACTACAGCAGATGCAACAAGGACTACCACTCAAGTAGTTTCCAGCTGCTGAGAAGATCCTCCACAAGACACCAACTATAATACAGCAGATGCAACACGGACATACCACTACAGCAGATGCAACAAGGACTACCACTCAAGTAGTTTCCAGCTGCTGAGAAGATCCTCCACAAGACACCGACTATAATACAGCAGATGCAACAAGGACTACCACTCAAGTAGTTCCCAGCTGCTGAGAAGATTCTCCATAGACACTACCACTCCTGCATCCAAGGAGCCAACAGAACCAGACCTGTCCTTAGAGCCATTCAGATCTTCCCAGACCCAAGGCTGCCTAAAACTGAAGATATCTTTTGAAGAGCAGAAACTGATAATGGAGGACTGCAGAGCTGCCCAAAGAGTAGATATCTTCACACTGGTTTATCAATGTCTCACACTGGTTTATCAGTCAGAATTACTCAAATGATGGGGCTGCAAGTACACAGAAAAACTGCACATTTTACACAAAACAAAATCCTCTGACACAACTGCTCAAGCCCCAGGTGTTTGTCCTATGCACAAAAACGAACCAAAGCAGAAAACAAAATGCCTTTCCTTTCCTTCTGTCTCCCCAACATTCAGTTCAGTGCACAACAAGCTGCCAAAATGTATTAAATTTGACAGCCGCCAGACCAGACCACAATCTGGACATTCCGTCCTTCAGCATTGAAAAAACTGCCCATCCTCACTGATTCAGTGAAGCATTAACTGCACAACCATGACAACCAAGCCCTTGCTATGACACCGTTCTATCAACCAAACTGCACAACCATGACAACCAAGCTCTTGCTATGACACCATTCTGTCAACCAAACTGCACGACCATGACAACCAAGCCCTTGCTATGACACCATTCTGTCAACCAAACTGCACGACCATGACAACCAAGCTCTTGCTAAGACACCGTTCTGTCAACCAAACTGAAAAGAAAACCCACTCTCCTGCAGTTTTAAGTAGGCAAGAGGGGTGCATGGACTGATGGCTCTGAGGTATCTGTAGACTTGTGACCAGCCAAGTACCAAAGTGACTTCACAGCATTCGCCCCGTTTGCGTACATTACTTCTGTGATGCCTGTCAGCAGCATTCCCTTGACATGGGTTTGCATTCAGACTTAGTTTCACATATTCTGAATGTTCCCATATTACTATCCGATATCCATCTCCATGTCAGTTTTATTCACTGGAGTATTCTAAAACTTCATAAATTAGACTAAGTGAACCAAAAATATACAATTACCAACACAGTATATTTATTTTTTAAGTATCAATACATATACATTAATGTACATTATGATGAAGTGACTCATGTTTTATACACATCTGGCAATTCTCAAAAATATTCACATTAACGACACATACCATTACCTATTTTCACTAAGATGAGAAAATAATAAGCCCACAAACAAAATCCCTTTGGATGCCTGCTAGTTTTGTGAACTTTGCACAAAATTCATGCACGAGAAGAAAAAGTTGTATTTCTTTTCCAAAAAAGCACTTGTGAGAGAAGAAAGGCTGTGTTTCTTTTCCAAAAAGTACTTGTGAGTTTGTTCTGCAAACTGTAGGTACTAAATATAATCAGAGCACATTACATCACCAAAGAACAAAAATATTCAAAGCATCATCACACAAAAAAACAATACAATCCCTCCTCCCTATTTTGCTCATCCCCTGAAACTGAAAATGGTACTTTTCCACTTCCGTAAGCTTTCAACTTCATTAAGCAAGTACTACGAAAGAAGAGCGAAAGCTTAGATGACTCACATTCAAATGTGTTACTTCTCTTGTTACACACTACAGACCATTGACACAGGGTCTGTGCAATTCTGATTGAAGCACATGGTCCAGACATGTGAGTGAGATCTAACCCTGCAAAAGTATGGACCCTCAGGCATTATTTTACAGCAAAGCACAGTGAAGGCTTGCATCTAATGAACTGGGTAGGCCATAGCAGAACAAAATATTCAGTCATTTATAACACCCCCCACCCTGCATTATTTCTTTCAAATCATTATGGGGGGGGGGGGGGGGGGGGGGGGGGGGATCAATTTTTTACATACATTTTTAAACACTCACAGAGAAGAGCAAGCTAACCAGCATTGAAACAGGAAGTACAACTTATAATTTCCTTTAACAATATAGCCTGAGACAACAATCGTGGTCTTTTTCCTTTCTTTGTTTTTCTCTCACCCAATTAAAAGATGACACAAACACAGAATTTTACTGAAAGCAAGACACAGGGGCAAATAGTACCATAAAATGCAAACAATCACCACCTGTGAATCTGTTATCCCTTTCTTGTGAATTTGACATGTGTACTCTTCACACTCATGTATTACCATATGTCCTGTTACCATCACAGCACAACAGGCAAAATCTTACCCACATATGCAAAAATACTGAAATTCAACACTGACAGGAGGACCAATGCAGAAAGGTGTGCATGCCCTGCCCAAGTTTTACATTATCTATCCAGTGACCTTGAAGCTGAAGGTCAATGAAACTGGTTTGAATGCATTAACTAAATGGTGATCACTGGACATAATCCGATAAAGCTACACTGTTTTGCTTAATGTCAAAAATGAAAGTCTCATGTTGAAGACACCAGGAACTGTCCCTTGAATACACACATTATCACCATGATCTTGTCCAGTCTAGTTTAAAATCATTCAGATATGAACTAAAGGATAAGGCAATTTTCTTACTGTTTTTCATGCTATCACCTTGAAATAAGGTCACAATCACTTGCACACAACTGAACAGCTAAAACTCACTTGAAATTACACAGAAAGTTTGAAAGACCTTGCATGTAGAGTGTCTGAAAAAGAATCTTTGTCAAAGAGACAATATCACTCATCTCCCCACAATCCATGCCAAAGCCACTAGTGGCATTATGTGCAGGTCCATGTACAATTTTTGTTTAAGGAAATCAACCTGAACAGACACAATTACCAAAACATGTAACTTTCAGTTCACATTTTTGTGTGAAATCAGGCCCAGGTCACTGAAACTGGAACGAATTGGAAAATATCAATAGGAATATGGACTACAACTGTACAAATTACAAAAGTTTCTGTATTTTCCAAATTGCAAGGCCAAGGTTTTGGTCATAGCCATACAGCTTAACAAACAAACACTGATCATTACATGCTTACTATTTTTCACACACACACAAACTTGTAAGCAAAAAGTCTAAAAAGTGTTATTAGTTCATACTACTAATGTAAATGATTTTAATGCCCAGTTAACCTCATTGGTTATATCAAGGCAAAACACATTAGTTAGTTAGTAACTGGATTATATCAAGATCAAACATTATTTCCTAATCTTTTTATTACTAAAAATAACTAAATGTAAAGTGCCTTCATTTCATGAAACTGGTTGGGGGGGGGGGGGGGGGTTGCAGCACATTTTCTAAATGGCAATCTTCCTTTCTCAGCTTACACATTATATCCTTTCCTTTTGACTTCAAAGCAGCTCCCCACAATTTTTTATGTATACCAAACAGCACAAAAGTTAACACCAAAACATACACATAACGTTAAAAGCTACCTCTTTCCATCACACTGAACTTTGTTGTTGTTTTGCTTTGGTGGTTGCTGCAAATTTGACTTTAACCAACAGGTCAGATGGACGGATTGCCTGATTCTTGATGCTTAACACCCAGTCTACCATGACGGTCATATATGGGTGAAATGCACAAATCACAAGCAAAAGTCCAATTCATTGTTCGTTACCCGTCACTTAGAACTGAAGGGGATTACGGAAAATATCAAGCCGACTGAATTGAGAAGGTAGCTGTTAGAAAGGCAGAATCCTTGACTGTAGGAACAACATGCAAAAAATTACAGATATATTCAAGCCTACTACACTCTTAAAACTAGAGAGAGAAAAAAAAAACTTCTTTGTTCCTGGCTCTCTGGGAGGCATCTGGGGTACCCAAATGCAGGGTCAAAAACAGTTACTTCACAAGGAAACAAATCTAATTTTTAACACCCGGTCAACCTGGTAGGTCATACCAGGGTGAGTCACATTATATCAACATCAAATATTACCTCATTAAACCTGCTAAAAGATGTAAAACAACTAAAAGGAGACATCTCTTAGTAAGCATCTATTCGTCTTTTAAATGATGCAGTGGTTGTGTGTGTGTGTGTGTGTGTGTGTGCATTAACTTCTTTCTTCCTTATTTACCTGCCATTCACGTTTTTAAACGAGCAGTCTGGACGACTGTCTGAGTGTGCATCTATTTCTAAGTGTACTGTGAATGAATGCATGTGTGTGTATTATTTATGCTTAAAGCTCATTTTACTAGCTTTTAGAGAAGCGTGTTATTTTTGTGCCCCCCCCCCCCCCCCAATCTTTTGGAGGAGTGTAATTTGTCATATTGTAAATAATCCTTAACATGTGAGATGCATTCCATTTTGTTGTACTTACAGGTGCCAAATGAATTTTGCCACAAGGAAAACAACATTTATTTCTCTAGCAACAATCCAACTATGCTGAGTAAAAAGCTATTTGTTACTGATGTTCAATTAATCATAATTCATTAAAAGCATTAAAGGTGGTTTACATAATTCTAATTATGATCTTAACAAAATAGTCGAGTGACTTGTTTTATTGTTCACATCATTTTCACGTAAAACGAACCACCGCCTGCTACTCTGTATGTTACTTGTAAAAGATTTTTTTTAAACACCATTTCATGTAGCTTTTCTCTTCCTTCTCTCACTCAGCTGTAGCTGTTTAAGCATTCAGCTTCCCTTTTTCCCCCCCTTCTGAACTATACCCGTAATCGGCTGTCATTTTCTTCACCTTCTTCCAACAAGAGGCGCTGTACTTGCTGACACTTCACATCACACAACAACCACGATCACGCTTTTTTCCCTTCACTTCAGACCAGCATGTTGAATGTTTTCAAAACCATCACTTACAAGAAACAAGATGTACTGGCGGCACAACAAGTACACAACAGTAGGCATGCGGTGTGGGCACAATGACACGGTCTGATTCTAGCTACACAAAACCAAATAAACTTCACCAAAAGGTCTGGTGTGCTCACAGTCGATAGTGACAGGAGAGAGTGTGTTCATCTAAACTAGGTGTGTCAATGAAAGGTGACAAGCAATGGAGAAGAATTCAACACAGTCATCCATTTTTGGGGGGTGGGGGGAAGGCCTCTTTTTCTCCTTTTTTTTTTTTTTTAGTTACTTCTAGGAACAAGGAAACAAAGAGAAAACCACTGAATACAGAGACAGAAGTCATGAAAAAAACTATAGTTACCCCAAAATCCTGATGCAAACAGAAAAGAAATTGTGTTCAAAATGACTGCCACTTGACGAACCAACACAAACAGCAGAAGAGAGGGAAAATCCAAACTGTTTTAATCAAGACTAAATAAACTTCACTAAATATTATTTGGCAGAGACATACAATAATGGGCAATGCATTTATTATTAATTCCGACAAAAATTACTGTTTAAATATTTGAACATTATTGCTCACTTGGGCAACAATGAAAACTCACAATGTGTTGGTTATGATAAAAGGCAAACATCACAATATTTCATGGTTGATCACACATCAAATCAGACACACTGGCAAATTAGATTCCAGTTTGATCACTGAAAACACAGGACTGATATAATTCCAGCTTTAGCACAAGTGCTTTTTGCAATAAAGCTTAAAAGCATATTGAATTACAGTGCCATGAAAAGGTGAAGTACGGGTTCGTCACAGCTGACTTAACATTCTTCACTAAATCTCAGGTGTTCAAAAAGCTTCAAAGAGTGTGTAAAAACATGGACCCAAGACTTATTAAGTGCAAGAGCCACCAAATGAACATACTGTCACAAGGGAAAAAACACGTTCTTTGAGAGATTAAACAATACAGTTGATCACTATTTAATTTTGCCTTATTCTTTCAAGGTTTCACAAAATCCAGGGAAAAAGCTTACTAAACCAGTCATATGAAGGCCTGTGACTGCATGTCAAACTGAACTGAACGCTGGTTATTGTTTTATGGACTAAATACAAAATACCTCATGCCACTGTGGAATGCTGTTGTAAAACATTCTTAAGGCCAGTTCTCATGTTAGGGCAATTGAAATATTCTCAAGTCAAGTGAACTCCTAAAAGGCCCGCTTTCTCAAGAGAGAGAGAGAGAGGGGTTGGTGGGGTGGGGGGGTTGGGGGGTGGGAATGAAGACTAGCCTACAATAAATGTGTGCTGATTAATGTGAATCTCTAAATGGACTCACAGTGATCATGCTAGACTTTTTTTCAAACCTGCATGACATCTCCAAGTTGATGAAATTGGTTCACAGAAACCAGTTGGACAATCATTGTAACCAGTCAGCTCTACTACTCTCCTCCCTTTCCTGTCTAGAACACGAACACACACACGCCATGTGCGTACACTCTCTCTCTCTGCTGTGTTTTTTGTATTTTATTTTTTGTTATTGACAATGGTCTAACAAAACAGCCTGACCAACTGCTTTCTTTTCCGGTATATGCTGACGGTAACCAGTAAAATTCAGGAAATTACCAGTTAATGTAAACCCTGACTCAGGTAATTTTCAGAGGAAATATTTTGAACTGCCTACACCTTTGACTGCTTGTAGTATTATCAAGGAAAGATTTACTGGATGCATTGTCTAACATCCAATCATTATCAAGGAAAGATTCTACTGGATGTATTGTCAAAATCAATTTTCTGAAGTACTGCTAATTGTAGGGTTCTAACCCAGTACACTTAATGCCATCAGCTGCCTACACCATCACCAACAAACATACTTGAATTAATCTGAGGCCAACCATGGGTCACTGTACAAATCAATGACAATGTAAGAAGTATCTCCACCTCAATTTTCTAGACTGTTTTTAACCCCCTCCAATCTAGGCAACACAAGCTGATGAATATAGATTAGCCTTCTTTGACAACAGCTTGTGAAACCTGAACGCTGTCTTTGTCAACTGAACATAAAAAATACAAGACTCTGAAATAGCCTTTAATAATTTTCCTCAGTAACGTAACAGCGAGTAGAAAAGACGACAATTATGTTGACTGACCTTGGTGAAACACATGATGCTGGTGAGCCTGTTCAAGTGTTTTACCTACTGGAAAATCAGGGGTAAAAAACAACAAGAGACAGTCTGACCTGTCAAAAGCTGCTTTTGTACAAGCCTTTTGCGCCGTTTTGTGACCACCCAAGCAAAAATGCATTGCATTTTTTGGACAATGATCAATCACATTACTGAAGAAAGTTCAAGAGAAACTCACCTGGAATCTGTTGCCCAATGCATGGCATATATTTTTGCAAGATGTCCCCGGAGTGTACGTCGGGTACGCATTTGTATTCTGCCTACTGGCTCGCATGATGCTGTGGCTTGAGCAAGAGATGTGTCACCTGCGGCTTTTCGTGCCTCCTGAAAACACAGTTTTTGTTGTTATCATTATCAACTGAAAATACTTATCCTGTAAAGGAACAAAGGAAACTTGTGAACTCGCTATCCCCACACTCAACAATCTACGTCCAGTGCTGCTAAGAATCGCTCTCCTCCTGCATCTGATTAACTGTCAGGCAAGGACAGTACATTTCCTATGATCATTTGTGTGCCATTTTTGACAGCACTGAAATGAGCTGGCCAATTTTTTTCAACAAGCACGAGCAAGCAGTCACATGCATGGGTTTCATTAAATCTTTGCTGCAAGGGTGGTGGCTCTGACCCCCAGAATAGCTTGAAATATTACTTATTTCCAAATAAGCATGCAAAATGGTAGTATTCTATACAAATATACAAAGCACTTTTAGTGACTGCTTGAGAACCCCACAAACAAGCACTGCACAGCCAAAAACACTTCAGGCTGGGATGCAATTACTAAGATACATCTCATAGTTCAAGATTTTTCTCTTTGTGCAATCCTATTAGCACTGCAAACTTTAGTGCATGTGCAGCAGCCTTAGTCTGGAGGTTTGAACACAGTTTCTCCAATACAAGGGGTGCTGCACCATATATGCCTATCCTCAGTCTGGAGGTTTGAACCCAAGTTGCTCGAATGCAAGTGGCGCTGCACCAAATGCCTGTCCTCAGTCTGGAGGATTTTAACTCAAATGCTTCAATACTAAGGGTGCTGCACAAAATGCCTATTACCTCCATTTCTAGATCCAACACAAAGTTGTTGTTTTTTAATGGATACTTCCCTCCAAATTTTAAAAGCATCTACAGACAAAAATCCTTAAATATACCTATCCCATCATATACAGCTCTATAAAGCTTGGCTGATGATGTGCAGTGCTACACACCAAAGAACTGCATACTTACGCGAATTTGGTTTTTTAGCTGTTCTGTTTCTTGTCGCAATGCGTCAAGTTCTGAAGTCATTGTGAAGCAATGTCAGTATCACCTGAAACCACACAAATTGATGTCACATAAACAACTCAGAAGCAACAAACGCAAAAAAAGGGCATCAGATCAAAAATGGTCTTTCCCCCTGCTTTACACCGTGTAAGTCAAACTTCTGCATGCAGTTTCTGAGGGAGAACTCCCCACCCCCCCAAAAAAAGTCATTCTGGCACAAAAATGGTTCATCCAACCTTCCCCCCCAACCCTCACATGCTGGGATATTTATTTTTTGGGTGCTGGGGAGTGTGAACTTTTGGAACTGTGGATCGGATGAGGCTAGTACTTAGTAGCATAGATGGCAAAGAGTATGAAAGGAGTCTGAATCTGGTACTCTTCTTGTGCTGCTGACCATGTTGTTTTGGCCGCTAATACTAGCAATAGTCAGTGTCATTTGACATAGAAACTCCTCTGATTGCTCTTTCCACTAACACCAAACATTATACTCCTGCTCGCACAGGAGATGAGATGAACAACTGACCAATCAGGAAGCCATTTTTTAAGGTTTAAACACTGTTTGAGTTTGCACATCCATGTAAGTGCTCTGTATCTCTTCCTGTCCTGTTTGTAAATTCCATGCATGCAAAATTTGGTCCGAAACACAAAAAGAATAAAATGTGAATATTTTCAAGTATCTCCAACAAAATGCATCTTGTGTTGGAGAGATGCACGAGTTACTAATTTTTTCTAGCTGTCTTAGCTGTGATAATAATAACAGATTATTTATGGCACCCCATCTCACAAGAGCCTGGAGCGCTTACACAGACATAAGGATACACTCATTTCATAACACACACATGCACACACTACAAATACTGTTGATGGGCTGGTAGAATGAGAAGAAAGAAAAAGACAGATGAGTATGCAAGAAAGATGAGGTCTCAGTTTAACAATTTCCTCTAATACGAGACCCATGCTAAAACAAAATGAATAAAAACCAAAACTTGACAGACCAACCTAAAAAAGCACAGAATGCACTGAACTAAAAACAGAACCTAGTAATGATATAAAGCTACAGACAATGCAAAATCAAATACTAACGCTTGAAAGAGAAAACTGCTGGTGGCAGCCAGAGGAGGGATAGAGAGGGCTGTCGGACAAGTCACTGCGTCCCTTGGGTGGAGTTCATATCACCCGCCAGATGCCAAGTGCGGTCCAGGCTCTCCCAGACTTGCCAACACTTGCCGCACCTGCATAGAAACAGTTTCAATTTTCACAATGTCCACTGTATTCATGTACATACATTTCCATGCCATTTGTTTTATCCTGAAGTAAAAGAATAACATACAGACTACAACTTGTATGTTATACTATTCACTTTTTCCAAAGGGGTCACAACAAGCGACTGATACTGACCAATATGCTTGGCCCAAATTTTGCACAGCATTCAAAAATGATGTCAGTCTTTTTCATATAAAATTTGTATTGGCCCAATGGGTTTTGTTTTTTTTACTTACTTTTACATGTAGCAACTGAAATTATTCTTATGATAACCTGTTTTTAGAATGATTACAAGTATATGAAAGAAACACCCTTATGTTACTGGCTTCCTCTGGTTTGAGTCTTGATGAAACATGCTGAAAAATGGCTGCCAAGGCACAGTGGTTTTGTGACATGACCATAGCATTCCTGGTGATCTGAAGAAATATCAGGTTCTGCTAATCCTTTTTACAGGTGTGTGGTACTGGCAGTACACATATTTCTGGGTACAAAGGAAACTTGTGAACTCGCTAAGCCCCACACCCACCAATCTATGTCCAGTGCTGCTAAGAATCGCTCTCCTCCTGCAGCTGATTAACTGTCAGGCAAGGACAGTACATCTCGTATGATCATTTGTGTGCCATTTTTGACAGCACTGAAATGAGCCGGCCAATTTTTTTAGGCTGCTTTTTTTTCACGTGACCTTTCCTGAGTGCCTTCATTCTCCCGGCCGCATGGCGTGTCTTTGTTCGGAAACATCGAAAGATGTGTTATAGTCTCCTTCAGTGGTCCGATGTACATACACGAATCTGATGTAGAACATGTACTGTGCGCTTTTTCAGGAGTTTATTGAGATTATTTTCAAGTTTTCCGCCGATTTGGGTGTGCAAAATGAAAGTACTGTGAAAGTGGCATCTTCCCGCGCCAAAGATTTGAAACCCGTTTTTTTTACACTTAGCCGAGTACAGCGTGAAGAATTTCATTACGACAAGGCAATATCTTGTAAATCTTATGTAAATCATTGATTCAGGACGTGTACTCAATTTCATCAAAAACTTGTGCATGCTTTTTGTAGACCGTTTAATGGCGTTGCAAGAATATTTTTTTAACTAAGCGAGAGTGGTGAAGTTACAGGTTTTTTTCTGGAAGAAATGTTTGTCCTGAAAGTTATGTCAGACGTCATGTTTGCCACACAACTGTTGTTGTAACGTGACGTAAAACAAGAAACTTTTAAATAAGCCCAGCAGATGTTAATAATACTAACAGCGGTTCTGAGAACTGATTTGTGTAGAGGTCATGGTGTGTAGGTTTGACATGTTTGTACTGAGCATATTAGTATTGGGACAGTTGCTGGTTACTGGGTTAATAATTTCATGTTCATAACACCTGAAATTCATTGACATGACCAGGGTATGCGGAACTGAGCGTACTCCTGAGCCAAGTGGTACAGCAAGGAGGAAACCATCAAACACAGACAGTTGCAGACGGTACAGAGAGAGGATGGCCGCAGAGAATCCACATCTCGAAAAGCTGGGGGGATGGGGTTGGGGGTGGGTGGGTGAGTGGGTATGGACTTAATTGTTAATGTAAATTACCTTGAAAAAATCAGGTCATTCTGATTTGTTTTTGTTAGACTGATCTAAGCAAACAGAATGTTTTCTATGCTAATAATTGGGGAAATGTTTTTGCGACTTGTTATTAAATGCAAACTGAGAAAAAATCTTCTCACTGTGTTTTTGCATGCACTTGTATGGCTGATTATAGTATACAGCATGAAAGGGTGTGTTACTTGTTATATAAAAAACAATGTTATCGGTTTATGTCGCCTATCAGATATTACAACAATCAACATGTCACAATCATGTGTTAAATTATATGAGTGTACAAAATTTGGCACAAACATAGTAGGGGAGATGTGCACTAATACTGTGACTTGATTTTGTGCATACTTGTGCAAAATTGAAGACACACTGAACTATGCATGTTGTATTATCTGATGTACAACATGCGGCCTTTTATGACTTTTGTCAGCAAATATCTCCAAAAGTGCACAAGTTTTTATCTTTTGCTTTTAAGAAATCTTTCCTAGTATTGTGCACATTCTAAAAACCCAACTAGTTTCAATCAATTTTATTTTCTACCCCCTTTGCCCTGTTTTCATGCACACCTTTTGGCACTAAGTCATATCTGGAAGAAGAATTGGTCTCCGTATCAGTCTGGCCAGAAATCGTATATCTGGCTAAACTGACCAGAGTTAATTTCCGGTTGATCTAAGAGGACACAATCCCAGACATGGAATCTGGAACAACCCAGTATGCCTAGTCAAACTGTCAGTGTATATCAGAATTTGCTAAAATGTAGAGGACTATGAAACCAAAAACAAAAAGCTTGTTCACACCTCATTACTAAATCCTGCAGCAGATGACAACTGGGTTTGCGGACATCATCTGCTGTAGTTCATCTTTGGAAAACAATGCTGTGTACAATGTTCCAATCTATTCACTCTTTGTAAACAGCAAATTTACTGAACATTTCCATTTTTTTGTGCATGGGCAGACTTTCTTTTTTATATTTTTATGTGTTCAGTTTATCATAACAGATCATGAGCACCATCAGTTTGGCTGTGTTTGTGTGCTAATTCTAGGTTATGCTGTACGCATTTTTTGTATCGCTGACGCAAAATACGCAATGTTTCGCGTCAGCTGACACAAATCTACGAAAGGCAGCGTGAACCCTGGTTGTTCTTCAGTGCCAATGAATCTCATACTGTTCTATGAAACTGTAATGATTCAGGAAGCAGAATGAACAATAAAAAGAAGATGAGTGTGGTGAAGTCTGTAAATGTAATAAATTTGAGATTAACCACCATGTATCACACAAAAATGGCACCAAAAATGGAACTTTCACACTTGACTGGCTCACAAGTGTTACCCATTCGGCTATTTGCTTAGTATACAGTCCATGTACAATAAAATAACTTTAAACTGTATCCCAAGTCATTTAGCTTTCATTTGATCTTAAAACTTCAATGAATTGTTGACAAATACATATGTTTCTGTACCATTTTATAAGTTTGATTTTGAACTAGATTTCCCAGTCTGTCACCAACACTGAAGAACAACCAAATGATAATAATGATACATTTATAAAGTGCAAACCTCTAACATAAAAACTGAGCTCAGTACCCTATAGGAGTTCAAATATAAACATTCATGTTGAGACACTATGGAAAATGACTACAAGCAATTCAAACCACAAGAGGCTAAATGGCAAGACACACATTACACATGCGCACACCCAAAGTAAATAATTTAAGAACAAGTTGCTTAGCTGCGGAAGTGGGGGAGGGTTGAGTTTGACAGCAGCAGATCGTTTTAAACAGATGCGGCTTCCAAGTGGTTATAAATGCTGTGGTTGACAGAACCTAATTTCACAGGCAGGGTATTCCAGACAAAAGGAGCAGCACAGGAAAAAGTGCTATGTCCAAACGTTTTGGTCTTCACTTGTGCAATGCAGAGTTTTTGAGAGAGCTGTCCTGGGGGAGACTACATATACAGCGGGATAGCTCAGTAGCAGAGCATAAGGGTTAGGACTCCTGATCTAAAGGTTACAGGTCAACTTGATGGGTCCACTCTTACTTGGTATCTTCCACTCCTGTTCCAAACCCTTAGGTAACTGCAGTAGCACCAAAGTAGCAGGTAAAAGATCCTGGGCATTCTGCCAAAATTGTAGGTGGCAGGTTGTTACAGCTAAACACACACTTGCTTCCCATAAACTGACAGGGTAAACTGGTGCACGACTGTAGATAGAACATGCGCCAAAACAGCAGCAAGTTCATGTGGCACCAGCGATGCAACAACTGAACAGTGCTGCAAGTACACCACTTTGTAAATACTAAAAAATAAAATAAAAAAGCAATAAAAGGCTACTCATTCAGAATCACATGCAACAGGAGCACACTGAGTCTGCTCATGAGCAGGCCATAATGCCATATGAAAGCGATCAATAACAAATAATAAAGATCAGACAGATAAACATGAGCTGTATCTCGGGAAAAATGAGTGACAAATACTTTACAACTTATAGTTATATTCAATACATGCTTGGATCGGCAGCCAGTAAAGAGTTCTGAGGAGGGGTGAAACACAATCTTGTTTACGAGGTGTCTTGCATCTGAGTTTTGAACCTTTTGTAGTTTCTCAAGGTGCTTAGGATAGCCTGAAAGGAGTGAGTTGCAGTGGTCTAACCTAGCAAGGACAAAGGTAGACATACATGTGTTTTGTAGAGTCAATCGAAAAAAAGTGATCAGGGCAACCTTTGCTGACAATGCAGCCCTTCCGACTTGGCTAGTGGTTGTGGAGATGTAGGTTGCGGTGATGTACACAGCTGCAAAATCTAATAAAAGTTATCACTTTCAAAGATAAGCTCTTCCAAAGATGACATCTGGGTAATCCTGCAGTCTGCACCTCCCTTTCAAATTATGTGCAGCTGAGAGCAGATTGCTGCGAGTTTGCTGATCACGTTCAACTCACTGCTATGTTTTCATATGCTGCACAATTTGTTACGTTTGATGTACGGTATCATAACATTCACTCTCAGTTGAATCATTTCACTAACAACTAAAATATCCAGTTTTGCTGCCAAATCAACACACCGCTTTTTGCTGATCTTCAATGACTCATCGGCCCAGACTTTGGTTTCACACCATTTTTGTCAGTTCAACATTTTTCATGTCCACTACCGATCGCCCTGATATAACTGCAATGGTTGACTGGGCGTAAAACACCCAAGTACTCATGTCCACTTTCACTTCAATACATTTACCAACAACTAAAATAACAGAAGTGTCACAATACTAATTTAGTAAACCATGTAGTGAATGGCAATCTATTCCATTCAGTGTGGGGTGAGTATCCTTTGACATTTTATTGCTCAGATACCTCTAGTTTCGGCAAGTTTTCACATCCCATGTGGCACACACCATGGAACTGCACAAATGGCAGAATTAGATTGCTCAACTTCACTAAAATCAGATGGAATTGGTGAATATGATGTTTTACAATACGTTTTCACATCCCATGTGGCACACACCATGGAAATGCACAAATGGCATAATATGATTGCTCAACTTCATTAAAATCAGACTGAACTTGTGAATATGATGTTTCACAATACAATAAACATATATAATCCTACAATGTTATCTTGAATATTTGTTACTATTTACACTGTAAGGAAAAATAGGGAAATGAAGTCATCTGTATGTGAAATATGTGCCTGCACATACATGCCTGCCCCTTGCAAGTATGGCAAACTATTCCTGTGAAAACATTTTCAGCTTGCATACATTTGTGTGTTTGTCAAAATGACCACTGAAGTCACATTGATTTTAATTAGTGGTTACTGTACACATCCCTGGAAAATGTTCCATTCCTACTGTGCTACTATTCATGCTGTATTTTATGGCCTGGTAATCTGTACTACCAGTATAAATTTGAATACCTGCATAGCCCTGAACTACTCGCACTAAGTTACAGCTAGTAGGCACACATTCATACAAAGGCGGAGATGCACTGCGTGCAGATTCAAACAAACAGAAAGAGGAGGAAGTGGTGATGGATCCATTTACGGATCAGGGGTCATGTTCATGGCAAGATTTTGTGTAAATATTGCATTTTTCGGGTGCTATACGCATTATAGCCACATCGCTGCATCACGGTATGCAAAACAATTGAACACAGATTCAATAAGTTATGGATCACTGGTGGCTACTGCGCATTCAACACTAGATCTACTTTAAAACTTTCAGCTGTGTCCCCACACTCCTCTCGGGCACATGCTACAAGGGTGGAATCTGGATAATGATGAAATAAACACATAAGCTACTGTAATTTTTGGACTGTAAGTATTACTCTGATCGCCACACCTTAGAATCGGTAGTGCCTGTCAGTAGTCTGTGAATAAAATGTGCATACTTCTCTGAAAGAACAATATGACATTTTTTAAACTGAATCCTAATGAACCTGTATCTGAAAGAAGAATCGGTCTCAGCATAAGACTGACCAGAAAATCCATACCTTGCCCAACTGGTCATTAAGATTTTCCAGTCTATCAACGTAGGACACGATCCCAGAAATGGAATTTCAAATTACCCACAAAGGCCTACTCATTGTCAACATAATTTTACTCAAAGGTGGGAGAATAAGAAATTGAAAGCAAAATGTGTGTTGACATCAAATATGATTGAGAGCAAATGGCAACAGCCTTGATTTTATCTTCATCTAGTTTCCAAGTCCTGCCATGGATGAGAACTGAGTCAGAGAACATATCTGCTGTACTGTTTATCTTTGACTTTGGAAAATGATGCCATGTATGATGTTCTGAATTATTTAAACTATGAACAGCAAATTCACTAAACGTTTCCACCTAAAAATATTACAACACTTTCCTTTGTGTTTGACGTATGTGTCCACGAGGTTTTGCTTGTCAACTGCAACATCACCAATGCCACTTATATTTGGGTTTAGTTTCAAGGGATGTGCCTTATATTCAGGGGCTGGCTGAGTGAAGGTAAACACCAAGTTACTTATATTCAAGGGTGCCTACTTAAATTTTGTGCATGGATGGACTTTCTTTTTACTATTTTTGTCTGCTCACTTTTACACCGCGAGCACAGCCACAATAGTTATTCCATCATTTTTACTTTGTTTGCATGCTAAATCTAGGTTATACTGTACACATATTCATACTACTGACGCAAAGTATGTTAATGTTTTGTGTCGGTTGAAGCAAACCACTAAAAGGCAGCGTGACCCCTGATGAGCACATTACAACAGTCTGTGGCTCAAAATGTTTTAAAATTTAATAAAAAGGTATGTGAGTATGCCAGTTTACACAGTAGTTGGTTTTTATGATGAAGCTGTCCAAAATAAAAATTAACGATCAGTCATACTCACAGCAAAGAAAGGTGGCTTAATAGCGTTCGACAGTTTGCTTTTGACAAACTCTACCTTTCGATGATAGGAAAACACAGATCCTGCACAAATGGAGGCTTTTCATACTTACCCTTGATCCTGCACATGATAGGGCTTATAGTTATACTTCAGTTATAGACTACATTTTGAGAAACTATGATGTGGATTTGGCTTTGAGTGTGACTGAACTATTTTCACATTCCTTGCTTTGGGAGAACTAACACAACCACCATACACATACTTCAAACTTTGGGAAAGTATACTTTATCCAGTAACATGGAGAAAGAAAATAATCAAGTCAAAACTCAAATGGATTACAAACTGAATGCATTAGGAACTCTATTTAAATTTACTTGGTATGCAGTGTACTGTAGCAGAGTGCATGGCACCACAAGTCTATCTTTTCATACTCCATGCACCGCTAATTGCCTTAGTCCTGCAGCAGAGCCCCCGTTAGACTGGCATATGCTGGTTTTTAATTTTACTAGTAAACATTCCCCTTGTACTGGTAAAAAAAAAATATAGTTGCCAGTACCAAATTCTGGCTGAAACTGAATTTGTGACTCGCTAGAGATACTCTGTACACTGGGTCTAAAAGCAAGTGGAAGCTCCAGCGAAACAAGAACACTTTCAGTGTTGATCAGCAAGCAAAACAATGAACGCTCACTGTCATACCAGGCACCCTACGCATCATATGCCAGAAGCAAATATACAAACTTTCACTGCCAGCACACCCTCCTTGAATGGACAGGTCCCAAAGTATGAGTGCTGACTGCAAGATACAGGACTATTTCATTCTTGTTCAGATAAATTGGCTTTGCAGTATGACTTCCCCCCACTCGACTTTCATTCTAGCTCTAACTGCATCAATATGATACAACAAAGTAGACAGTCATTTCTTTCTCGCCCAGCACTGACCAAATCGTCTGTCATGTCCACTTGAAATGAAAATCTTGAAGCTGCTGCGAAAACCATTATGGAGTACAACAATGCTTGGGTAATATTTTCCGTGGCACATGCATGAAGATGATGTTGACACTGAAAAGCCCGACATCTAAGCATGACCTTCATTCTGCTGACCATTTAAAAAGAAGAAGGCTGGCACCATATTATTTTTTTTACATTGCTGGTCCCGCATACTGACAGTCTCAACAGTCTAGCAGAGGCCTGGTGCAGCTGCACATTTTCTAACCTACTGTAACTATGATCTGTATGAATGGATTGCAGCCGACTGTGTGCAGGCCATTTCAACACCAAAGTCAGCAGTTTGCAACTAATTCATTTTATTCTAAGATAAAAATGGCCATGGGTTAGTTCTATTTAGTCTTGCCAAAAAACAAAAACAAAAGTTTTTAAATCACAGGCTTGGTAACGGTACTTTTGCATGAATGGACAAAAGGGTGAACTGGATTAAAAATGTGCTGAGAATTATTTTTCCCCCCATCTCAACTGTATTATCAATAATAATTGAGGGCTAGAAAAATCACTGCTACTGCTGGAAAAAAAATTACAGCTCCACAGTCCCATTTCATTTAGACTGCCAAAACAATTACAATCACATGGCTGTTAACAAAGCAAGCACACATGAACAATGTATAACCGTAGTCTCATAAATTTTATTAGGTGATCAGTAAAAAAGCCAGTCTATGGAATCCAGCTACAATTACAATCATAACAAAAAAACAGACATAACAAGCTCTCCTTACACCAAGGCCAAGCCTCATCAGTTGTGCCAAAAAAAACAACTGACCTTGACTTGATCAGATGATGCTTGAATTCATCCACATATATCTGCACTGAAATTATGTCTGTCTACATGATACATCCGACAGAATGTCTCCATTTTCTTAAAAGTTAATGCATCTGGTAAAGTTTATACTTTAATGGACCATGCACGCTAACTAGTCTTGGTGGAAGAAGGGATGGCAGAAGGGGAGAAAAAAAAACATTCATGGCCACAGACACTACATACAGAGTATCACTGTCCATCGAATCAGAAATGAGATACAGCAGTCGGTTTCACGCACAAAGCCACAAATGCCTCGCAACAACAGCTGAAAGTAAAGATCTACAAAATTCTGATGCCCAAAATCAGACAGCCAAAGCATTACCCTCCATAACTAGTGGACAGACTGCTCTGCCTGTTGAAGTAGGAAGTGTGGAGATGGCCGACAAACCCAGTGGTGCCAAAGGCAGTTCCAACCCACAAAATAGGTACCGTTACCTTCTTCCGTGGATTAAGCACAACTGAATATTACTTAAGATGAATACTGAAGATACAAGTTACCTGAATATATGGCACAGGTAGCGCTTTGATGCTGTATTCAGCATAGACTTGCGAAAACAAACTCACTAATAATCTACTGAAGCACAACGCCCGGCAAAAATGGCGGCTGGCTGGGCGGCTGCATAATGATCAATATGAAAATATGCCGGTGCGCCATCTTAGAAATATGGATGGCCTGACTAACCGTTTCTAACGAACTCTGCAAACATTCTAACCTGCCACAAACACCAAAATTGACCAAGGCATGTAAGTTCAATCATAAAACTGCAGAGACGTGCAAAATGTACGCCACTTCCATCGAGACACAGCAGACGAGATTTGACATGGTATCCTTCCGACAGCTCACAGGCTTGCACAAACTAGCTAACATCGTGTTTCTACGTTTAAAAAATGCATCCTTACCTGCGAGAAAATCGTCCAAGAGGAGGTGTGTTCACAACTACGACGAAAATGTTGTGTAATGGTGTGTCGATTGCTCTAAAAATGTTGAGAACTGACACACTGGTCAGGCCCCTCTTCCGTACACAGACAAAAATTTGCATACAGCTAAACTGATGGCGTGCCAAACTGATCACTGGCATCGCATAACAGTGTCAATACTGCAACCGTTCCATTGCAGGCAAATTGTACTTACCCTAATGATATTCCTTAAAGAATAACATCCAGCTAGAGTGTCACAAAGATATCAAAACTGGTCCTCGTAGACGACATAAATCAGCACACAATGTTTTTAATCGACTATGAGGGTGCGGTGCCCGTGCAATGGCTAGAAGAAACCCCGTAGAAATCGGAAAGCATTGTGCGCATGCGCTGTTGCGAACAGCGACGCCAATTAATTATTTTCCGTACTTTGTGAGTAATTTTTGTGTGGATTGTTAGCAAAACAAAAGCAGTCTCACAAGGAAATCCTTCCAGCAGTGCCTGGGAAGGTAAATCGATGTGTGTATGTATTTATTGTAAACGCATACTGACACAGAGACAAAAGTTTGAAGATGTTTTCACGTCGACGAGATGTGTCGTCTGCTATACCTGTGATACACTCCACAGGAACTAAAAAAAGTTTTCAGAGAGAAAGAGAGAAGGGAAAAAAGGCACGATCGTACAGTAAATTGATACAGAATGCATCTGGTACAAGTGTTCGTGTTTATAATTTCAGTAATGCTAAAAAGTAGTCGACTGAACGTATTGTTTAGTCTTTTTCGTTTCCGTTTCATAAGATGTACACTGCCGAGTACTAGGCCTGTAGTAGCTCAAGCTTGGCACTTCTTCTTCCATAAAGCGGCCGGCACTCAACTAGCGGCTCTAGTTTCCATCATTGAGAAGTTCAGTGAGCTGCTCTTGAGAATATAGGCCTACATGCCTCAAAGCACAGAGATGTGATATGTGCCAGAGAGCACGTACAGGTTACACTGAAATGTGAAATGCTGGCTGTGCCCGTTTCAAATGTCTATAGATTGCAGTGCGTTTCTACACAGGCCAAACTCCGAGTCGATCTGAGTCTTTCTGATGTTATTTTTTGGCTGCGCACTTCCGTCTTGAACTGTGCTTAATTAACGTCCATTGCCATTTATGTTACTGGTGTACGTGTAGTGCCTACGTTTATTTTTCTAGCAAGTAAAACAAAGAACTGCAGCGCTTGGATTGAGCGGCTAATGAGTTGTCACTGAGTGACAGATATTGAAATAAGTTTCAGCAATAGACGAGCTTGAGCAGACGATTTTACTGTTTGAACATCAGTTGTATTTTACTGATATAGTATAAGATGGCCCTTCTTCTTCAGTTTTAATATGCATACAAACGACTCTTGACTTCACCATGAGGTCGGTGCAATGATCGAGACCAGTCGGGATACTGACATGATACTTATCATCAAAGTAGAAACTCTGATGGCTCAGTCAAGCTTGTGTTTGATCGGAACTGACCGGAACCCAAGGAACTCGCGGCTTGGAATTAGCGTACTACTGCCGCCATGGACCTATATCGACCGGTATATATATATATATATATATATATATAATATATATATATATATATATATATATATATATATATATATATATTTAATGCAATTTTTATCTGATTGTATCAGTTATATATATATATATATGAAACAACAAATTGGCACAAAAGTTCCCAAACTTTTAAACTTTTGTGCCAATTTGTTGTTTTTCTTTGATTTGTATCAGTTATATATATATATGAAACAACAAATTGGCATAACAGTTCCCAATTTTCCCGCCAAACCGTAGTCATGTGCCTATATATATATATATATATTAATAATAATATGAGAGAGAGAGAGAGAGAGAGAGAGAGAGAGAGAGAGAGAGAGAGAAGAGAGCCATGCGAAAGTGATTGCGCCATGGACATATATATATATATATAAGAAGGAGAGAGAGAGAGAGAGAGAGAGAGAGCTCATGGCGAAGCGTGTGCGCAGGACCAATATATATATAGAGAGAGAGAGAGAAGGAGAGGAGAGAGAGAGAGAGAGAGAGAGGGGGGGGGGGTGGGGGGGGGGGGGGGGGGTCCATGGCTGCCGCCGCGGTTCCGCAGTAAGTCAATGGTAGGTAGTTTAGTCCGATAAAAGCCGAGTTCTGCGAGCGTGGGTTCGACTCCCGGGCGTAACAGCAGGTCAAGGGCCCTTTCCGGCAGTTCTGAGTCGACGCTTGTCGTGCATGCGCGAGTCTGGCCTTCGCGTGCATAGTCCGGGACAGCGTAGTTCGGGCGTCCCTCATCAGCTGGCTGAGAATCTCGGCGGCAGAGCTGTCAAAGGTTCTCCGCTTCACAAGTTAGGGCCTCATAGTTGAGGAGCTGCGTGAGAGTCGAGGTGGCCGTCCTGGGCTGTCCGTCCTAACGAGCCTTCTGGTTTCCGTGGACGCCAAAGCTATACTGAACCATGCTTCGGCATTGGTCACAGCTTGTCCCTAACTTATGTCAACTGACATCTGAGGACATTAAGCATCTCTTCATCATCAAGTTAGGGTCTAGTGGAAGAGCGACGGTCCGAAATTGAATAGCTTTGCATGCTTGGCCCACTGCCTCAGTTCTGCCGCGTTTCTGATTATGTTTCTGCCGTCCCGGGTCAGTCCGTTCAGTCAGTTTCACTTTCCCCAATATTAATTCAAATGAGTGAGTTGTAACCGGCATGACATGACTCAGAACAGCCAGTCGGACTTCACTGAATCAGTTATGTTTCGCCTATTGACCATGACCTTCACTGGCCGTGCCGTTCGCTGCCGGACGGCTGGTAGCCGCCGCAAAACGCAATCGGCTATCGATCGTCAGTGACTGAGCCGGTTTGGCCTAGCGGAAAGGCGTTAGGCTGGTAAATAGAAGGACCTCGGTTCGATTCCACAGTGGGCTCTCTTCTCTCTTCAAAAGTCCAGTGGTCTGTGGACGTTGTCTTGCGACTTTATCCCGGCCTCACAATGAATGAAACATTAATGAATGGCCGCTCACATCGCTGACCATCTTTATGCAGGAGTCACTGAGCATTGTGGTGACTGACTGTGACAGTGTAGTCATGGTTAGGTATACGGTCCCCCGCCTCCCCCGCCTCCTGGGATCTTGGTCCCCGCCAGCGGTACTGCCTTCGGCGGAGACTGTGACAATTCGGTGTTAAACAAGTTTAACCAACCAAACTATCGATCGTCCGGCGCCGCACAGTACACACTGACAGAGGTTGTACACGAGACTGATGGCCAGCCCGGCCGGCTGCTGAGTCAGTGAGTCAGTCAAGGTGGACGCCCAGGAAGGCCAGTCGGAAACGGAAAACTCAGACGCTGAATCAGTAGACGGTGGCACAAATAATTATATGGTGACCCCTGGCCGTGCTCCCGTGACGAGTGGCCGAAACTCAGACTACCTTCTTTTTTCTTTTCTTCTTATTGTTAAAAAAAACAAAAAAACTTTAAAAGTATTTCATTGTCCATTGCGGGAAATTCGGGTCGCCTTACGGCCTGTGGGGCACAGCAGCCCAAAGAATGGGCGCTACCCATTCCTGTCAGTATGTGCAGTTTTCGTGTGTCCAAATAATCAGTGGTAGGACTGCCCGGCAGTGCTTGAGTGATTTTTATCTTGCGCCCAGCCTATGTTGATCACAGTGCATCAGTGTGATCAGTTGCACACGGGGTCTGTACGGACACCGCAAAAAGAGTCTGCCGGCACTGAAAGCAAACTCCAAGCACTGACTGGTTTATGACTGACATCCTTCCTTCAACTTTTTTTGGAGGAAGGTGCCGGAAAGCGATGCCGCTCGGAGTGTGCACTGAAAGTTGACTCTGAGAAGAAAAGACGGAAAGAAAGAAGAAGAAAAAAAAAGGAGAAAAAAAAGGTCCCTTGCCGCCGCACCGGGGACTCGAACCCGTAGCCAGTTTTGCGCCTGATTTTTCAGTCGGACGCTCTATCTACCCACTGAGCTATCCCGCCCCTTGCATCCTCACTACGTCACTGCCGCGATACTGCAGTCCGCCCGGCGGCTCACGGGAGTCTGTCTCTGCGGCCGCAGTGATTCTGACAGGCTGTGAGACGGCGGAATAACTGAAGCTCAGTCTCAGACTGACCGTCAGTGCAGGCATACAGTTCATGCTCAGCGGAATGACTGATTTGTGTCTCAGCCGCCGTGTCTCAGCCGCCGGCGCGGCCCATGCGGGCACGTACCACCACAAAGACTGATTCAGCTTGGTACAGGCTATAATTACCCTAGTGATGCTCACAGACCGGGTCGGATGACCGATCATTGTGGTTCTCACTGATGGCAGTCAGCAGCAATGATCGACTGATTCGTGTCTCAGTCAGTCGCCGGCCGGTGCAGGCACTACTCAGACTACCGTACCGATAATAATAATAATAAATAATAATAATTCTTATAAAGCGCTGTTCTCTAACCAGACTCAGTGCGCGGCTGTTGTGACAAACATCTTATGGAGAGAAAAAAACACTAACATACATTTCAAACAGAATCTTAAATATTGTAGTCTACCATTATCGCCTTATCAAACAATAACCATGTTACACACACACACACACACACACACACACACACACACACACACACACACACGGAGAGAGAGAGAGAGAGAGAGAGAGAGAGAGAGAGGAGAGAGAGAGAGAGAGAGAGAGAGAGAAGAGAGAGAGAGAGAGAGAATGAATGAATAAACTTTATTTTACGAAGGTAGTGGAGAAGACTCGAGGTCTTTTTACATCCAGCCCTCGCCCATGAGGGAAACTACTATTAACTAAGGATACAATGAGCTACAGAGAGAGAGGAGAGAGAGAGAGAGAGAGAGAGAGAGAGAGAGAGAGAGAGAGAGAGAGAGACAGACAGACAGACAGACAGACAGACAGACAGACAGACAGACAGACAGACAGACAGACAGACAGAGAGAGACTGATTCGGCCTGGTGCACAGTGGTTCTCACGGACCGGGTCGGATGACTGATATAGATCTCATGCAGTCATTAAACGGCAATGACTAACTCGGGTCTCAGTCGCCGGTCGGTGCAAGCGCTCGGACGTACACACAGAGACTGATTGGGTTTGGTGCAGGTAAATGATCTCACCGGTTTTCACGGACCGGGTCGGATGACTGATATAGATCTCATGCAGTCATTAAACGGCAATGACTAACTCGTGTCTCAGTCGCCGGTCGGTGCAAGCGCTCAGACGTACACACAGAGACTGATTGGGTTTGGTGCAGGTAAATGACCACAGTGGTTTTCACGGACCGGGTCGAATGACCGATATAGTTCTCTTGCAGTCAACAGCAATCACTCCGTGATTCTTGTCTCAGTTGCCAGCCAGTACAGGCACGTACCACCACAAAGACTGATTCGGCCTGGTGCAGGTCAGTAATGACCACAATGATTCTCACGGACCGGGTCGGATGACCAATATAGTTCTCTATGCAATCAACAGCAATGACTCAGTGATTCTGCCGGCCGCGGCTGAGCCGAAATCAGGACTGACTGTCGTCAGTGCCGTCACCACAGCCATTCGGCTGAGAATGTTCAGTTCAGTTCAAGATGGTATGTCTACGCGCTCGGAAAACCCCATATGCGTTCCACCCCGTTTCTCAGAAGTTTCCCAAACGTTGCCTTGCCTTTGAATCAGTTCCAGTGTTCGGCTTATTAATGATGGCCCTCTCTCGTCCTTTCAAATAAGATCGTTTAGCGCTTCCTCTTCCCACGCCTCTATGTACCAGTGAATCAAGTTAAGTCAGTCACCACAATCATGTCAGTGATTCTGGCCCGCAGTGGATGAAATTAGCCTACGGAAGGACCGAGTTGGTGGTGTGAGCCGGATCATACTGACGAGAATGGATTGTCCTTGTCAGTGACCTGGACCATTTTGTTGAGGGTGGGATG
>JABMCL010003054.1:680000-707500 GCA_018857735.1 Alviniconcha marisindica
AGAAGCAAGACACTTGTGATGGTTGCTTTGCAGGCCAGTCTGTCTGCTCGGTCATTTCCCTTCACTCCAGGATATCAAGGACAGTACACCACACATGTATTGATATAATATATGGATAAGTCATACCGGGAGATGATAATATAACAGAAAGCCGGCTGCATTGATTAGAAGTGTAAAGTCACCACCAGCAGTAATTATACTCATACCGAGTTCCGGGCGATCGGCATTGTAGTGCCCGATTGGCAACAATCGTGATCGGAACGACTTCAGCAGCCGCGTAGGCCTACAACGAAATTCAGGAAGTGACAGATATTTGCTTAGTCAGTTTTGCGTGTTCTACAAAGTCGCCGGTAACAATCGCGAAGACGGATGATCATGCACTACTAGCGAATCGCCGTGAAGAAGACAACTGATATGATAATGATCCTGGAGTTGACGCCGAGTCGTAACAATAACTGTACTGGGGCTCACACACACACACACACACACACACACACACACACACACACACACACACACACACACTCTCTCTCTCTCTCTCTCTCTCTCTCTCTCTCTCTCTCTCTCTCTCTCTCTCTCTCTCTCTCTCTCTCTCACACACAAACACACACAGACACACACACAGACACACAGATCACACACACACACACACACACACACACCCCCACACACACACACACACACACACACACACACACGCTCTCTCTCTCTCTCTCTCTCTCCACACACACACACAGACACACACACAGACACACACACACACACACACACACACACACACACACACACACACACACACACACACACTCTCTCTCTCTCTCTCTCTCTCTCTCTCTCTCTCTCACACACACACACACACACACACAGAGACACAGACACAGACACACAACACACACACACACACACACACACACACACACACACACACACACACACACACACACACACACGAGACAGAACACCGTGCACATGATCACCTGCCATAGGCTCGTCCTCTCAGTTCAAAACAACGTACAAGGGAGTTAATCAGCGCTCGAAAGACGTCACACAACAACAACAACAACAAACAACAAAAACCTTACTCCTCTACGGTAGCTCTCACCTGGCATGCGAGTAAATACAAAGTACATAAACTCCACCAGAAGTAGGTCATCAACACCAGTTTTCGATGTTCCGTGTATCGGCGGCTTCCTCATTACAAGCGAGAAACAGTCGGGGAACCCTCGTGAGACAGAGAGAAGTGCAGTGGCCTCCGGTTTTACTATCTTGAATGAATGAATGAATGAATGAAATTTATATACAGCGCATAAAAAACTTCCACACAAAACCTTGCGTGTTCACAGCGCCAGATACACACAGTGCATACATGTAAGCTCTCGCAAGCTAAAACTACCAAAGGACACTCATACCAAAAGGTACAAACAGCTCCTACCTACCCACCCCTTCCCCAAAGTGGAACTATACATAGCAGTTAAATGTAAACAAATATATACAGAGTTACAAATAATGATAAATAGAAAAGAAAAGAAATTGTGAGCTGATCTGGCCGTGTACGTGGTTACAGTTAGGTGCTCGCTTGCCAGCATGCCGACCGTAAAGCCCGTTCTTAATTGGGCGAATTTTTGTTCGCCGAACATACTTCGGACAGTTCGACGAACTATGATTCGTTTCTTAATTGAACTTTTAGTTCGCCGAACATGGTTCGGACAGTTCGAAGAATTTACTTGTTCTCAACTGGCTTGTAATGAGATGCAAGCTTCGGCCCGAGCTTGCGGCAGACGCGCAGCGGACAGCATGATCGAAAATGTAGGCTAAAGTCAAGTCAAGTCAATATACTTTAATCATCCCTCACAGGGTAATTAAACTAACTACTGTCTCATTCTGGGTCTCCGAGACAAGGCTGCGCCTCCCACAAGTCAACAAAATTAATAAACAAATTCTCTCCGAAGCGAGTGAAGAACCTAGCGACACCGTCATCCATTTTTATTTTTTCTTCATCCAGCCAGTCAGAGGCAATGTTCGTCGAATAGGGCGAATGTTCCAAGAACATGTTGAGCGAAGCTTTTTGGACCCCGAATATAGCTTCGACGAATAACTAGGTTGGAAGAACTAGGTTCGCGAAGAAAAGTTCGCCCAATTAAGCACCAACTAGGTTCGCCGAATACTTCCAACTAGCTTCGCGAACAAACATTCGCCCAATTATGAACGGGCTTAGAGGCGATCGAGTGTCTGGCTTCGTGTTTCTCTGCTTATTGTTTCTTGATACCGTCTTACTTGTGGCTGTCTTTGTGTGGTCTCCTGATTCCTCCCCCAATCTTTGTCTCCCAACCGGCCTCCCGTCCTTCTCCATTCCCTGTCTTCCACTAACTGCCTCCTCCTCGTTTCCCCATTCCCTGTCTTCCATCTTCTCGGCAACTCACTGTCTTCCACTCAGCCTCCTCCTCCATTCCCCATTCACTGTCTTCCACCTTCTCCACTCCCAGTCTTCCACTCAGCCTCCTCCTCCCTTCCCCATTCCCTGTCTTCCACCTTCTCCACTCCCTGTCTTCCACTCAGCCTCCTCCTCCCTTCCCCATTCCCTGCCTTCCACCTTCTCCACTACCTGTCTTCCACTCAGCCTCCTCCTTTCCCCATTCATTTGTCTTCCACACACCCTCCTCCTTCCCCCACTGTCTTCCACCCGACCTCCGACCTCCCCCACTCCCTGTCTTCCACACATCCTCCCTCCCTTCCCCACTCCCTGTCTTCCACACATCCTCCCTCCCCCATTCCCTGTCTTCCACACATCCTCCTCCCTCCCACACTCCCTGTCTTCCACACATCCTCCACCTACCCCTGCTCCATGTCTTCCACACATCTTCCTCCCTCCCCCACTTAATGTCTGCCACATATCTTCCACCCACCCCTACTCCATGTCTTCCACACATCATCCTCCCTTCCCCACTCCCTGTCTTCCAAACATCCTTCTTCCCCCACTCCCTGTCTTCCACACATCATCCTCTCTCCCACACTCCCTGTCTTCCACACACCCTCCACCCACCCCTACTCCATGTCTTCCACACATCTTCCTCCCTCTCCCACTTCATGTCTTCCACACATCCTCCCTCCCTTCCCCACTCCCTGTCTTCCACACATCCTCCCTCCCCACTCCCTGTCTTCCACACATCCTCCCTCCCTTCCCCACTCCCCGTCGGCTTCCACACTGCCTCTCAGTGTCTCCCACCCACTCTCCTCACTTCCCCATCCCCCAGGTGACCCCACTCCCTGTCTTCCACCCGACCTCCTCAGTCCCAACCCCGCCATTCCCACTCTCCGAGCACCGCTTTCCGGCACCTTCCTCCAAAAGAAAGATGTTGTAAACAAGTGCTTGGAGTTTGCCCCATTCCCGGCCTGTCTTCCGCCCGGCTCCCTCCTTCCCCCCCCCCCCCCCCCCGTCCCCCACCAGAGTACCGTCCCCTTTTAGACCGTCTCTCGACCTGCCCGTTGAACTGGTGCTTTTAAAAAGAAACAGCTCTTCGCCCCCCCCCCCCCCCCCCCCCCTTTTCCCCGTCCCTAATAAGCCTTGTGGTTTCTGTGGACGTTAAGCACCATGTTTACTTTACTTACCTTTTTGTTTTGTGTGTAGGTGTTTTTGTTCAGTTCTTAAGCAGGTGGGCCGGTGGGGGGTGGGGATGGTTAACTATGACTGAAATTAAAAACAGCAACAAAAACTGAAGACAAACAAAAACAAACAAAAAACGGATTTTTAAACAACCCAAAAAACTGTCGTTCAATTTCCGTCAGCTCAGTTTAGACGTGTGACTTGACTCTGACGCTAACAATTAATTGCATTGCACGTTAAATTAACCGGCTGCACGTTGATAAAAATACTCAGTGACTAGAATGAGTAGTCTCGGTCGTCAAAATGGCGGCCAGTTAGCATTAATATCAGTTTCTAACTGACGCGTATGATAAGCTGACGGAACAGCCGGTTAGGAGTCAGACCGCTACATCTGTCCGAGACAAACCGAACAGCGGCGAGCCAGACCTGAATCGACTTGAACGATTTTGGGGAGTTCGACCATCTCGACCAACCCCTGTTCAGTAGCAAGTAGCCCGACCTCAGCTTCTCCTGGAAAAAATAACAGACACTGCCGCGCGCCTGTCGTGGCGTCTGCTTCCTTGTGACGTCAGTCCGTCGCCACGCGCCAAGTCTTGAGGCATGCGCAATGAGCCACCAATCGCGCGCCGCAGCGCATCGTCAAAGGGAGGGGTTGCGCAATCACTCTGCCGCCGCCGCTGAAACCGATTTGTCACTTATCTCTAATTGTTGAATCAATAACTAGAAGGTACGCAGTCTAGCGTGGTTGTTCCTCGGGGTTCGGTCCCGCGGCATCTCATGCCGCAGTTGCCGGCTTAGTACTACTACTCACTGAGGTTCTACTGACCGTGAGTCGGCGACTGATGAAAGCTATGCCGGCCAAAGTTCAGTCCAAAGCGGACGGGCTTTTGGTTCAGTCACGCCGGGTGCAGTGTGCCGTCACTAGCAGTGTTTGCGTGGACTGAGCCCCGGACTACCTCAGCCTGCCGCTGCGGCTGACTGACGTCAAGTGGAGGATATTATATATTCAGACATCTTGGCCAGCGGCGACACTCTGCATCGGTGCTGACCCGAGTGAATCGACTTGAGTCGGTGCTTCGTGACTGGCTTCAGTGTTGGCCGCGGGGACTAACCCGGCTATGTCAGTCGGTTGAGCAGAGACCTACAGTGTATAGTGTAGCGTCTCTGGGTAGAGCCGCCGCCACGGACTGAAAGGCCAGCCGCAGTACTGGCACAGGTTCGCCGAGTCGCAGTCGCCGCCGGTGCGGCAAGGGATTTTTTTCTCTCTCCCAGAGTCAACATCCGCTGAGTGCGGCCTCTCCGCCGCTTACGCCGGTGTCCGTACAGCCCCTTGTCAGTGCTGTCTCACCCCTTGTCAGTGCTGTCTCACCCCTTGTCAGTGCTGTCTCACCCCTTGTCAGTGCTGTCTCACCCCTTGTCAGTGCTGTCTCACCCCTTGTCAGTGCTGTCGTGCTCCCTTGTAGTGCTGTCTACCCCTTGTCAGTGCTGTCTTCACCCCTTGTCAGTGCTGTCCCCCCTGTCGTGCTGTTCACCCCTTGTCACCCCTTGTCAGTGCTGTCTCACCCCTTGTCAGTGCTGTCTCACCCCTTGTCAGTGCTGTCTCACCCCTTGTACAGTGCTGCTCTCACCCCTTGTCAGTGTGTCTCACCCCTTGTCAGTGCTGTCTCACCCTTGTCAGTGCTGTCTCACCCCTTGTCAGTGCTGTCTCACCCCTTGTCAGTGCTGTCTCACCCCTTGTCAGTGTGCTGTCTCACCCCTTGTCAGTGTGCTGTCTCACCCCTTGTCAGTGCTGTCTCACCCCTTGTCAGTGCTGTCTCACCCCTTGTCAGTGCTGTCTCACCCCTTGTCAGTGCTGTCTCACCCCTTGTCTTGTCAGTGCTGTCTCACCCCTTGTCAGTGCTGTCTCACCCCTTGTCAGTGCTGTCTCACCCCTTGTCAGTGCTGTCTCACCCCTTGTCAGTGCTGTCTCACGCATCAACAGCTGCGGGGCGCACGTTAAAAATCCCAAGCACCGGCAGCCCTACCAGCGTTTGCCGGACGACACCACACGAACATGCTGCACACATTGATAGGAAGGGGTAGCGCTGCTCAGACGGTCTTGCGGCTGCTGTGCCGGTCTTACGCGGCTGGGGTAAAGCCTCGACCCGAATTTTCCCGCAAGGGACAATGACTTAAGCGGTACTTAAAAGTTCGGGCTTGCGGCCGGAGCCAGTGACGATGAAGTAGAGCTTCATGTCCTCGGATGTCAGTTGACGTATTAGTGACAAATTGTGACCAGTGCCGAAGCACGGTTCAATGTTGCTTTACGTCCACAGAAACCGTAAGGCTCGTAAGGACGGGGAGCCCAGGACGGCCACCACCTCGACTTTCACTGACAGCTCCTGAACTCTGGAGCCAGCTTGACTGAGAACCCAGTTATGACTATGAGTGTTTAATGTTGCTTCAGTTACGGCCACAGAGACCGTACGGACTATTAGGGTCGGGGAGCCCAGACCGGCACCTCGACTGACTTTCACTGACACAGCCGCTCCTCAACTCTCAGACTGAGTCCGGTGTTCTTTTTACACGCTATGACTCAGTTCAGCCCTCAGACTGAGTCCGGTGTTCTTTTTACACGCTATGACTCAGTTCAGCCCTCAGACTGAGTCCGGTGTTCTTTTTACACGCTATGACTCAGTTCAGCCCTCAGACTGAGTCCGGTGTTCTTTTTACACGCTATGACTCAGTTCAGCCCTCAGACTGAGTCCGGTGTTCTTTTTACACGCTATGACTCAGTTCAGCTCTCAGACTGAGTCCGGTGTTCTTTTTACACGCTATGACTCAGTTTAGCCCTCAGACTGAGTCCGGTGTTCTTTTTACACGCTATGACTCAGTTCAGCTCTCAGACTGAGTCCGGTGTTCTTTTTACACGCTATGACTCAGTTCAGCTCTCAGACTGAGTCCGGTGTTCTTTTTACACGCTATGACTCAGTTCAGCCCTCAGACTGAGTCCGGTGTTCTTTTTACACGCTATGACTCAGTTCAGCCCTCAGACTGAGTCCGGTGTTCTTTTTACACGCTATGACTCAGTTCAGCCGCGTGACGACGTGAAATGGACGAAGTTAAAGTAAACGTGGTGCTTAACGTCCACAGAAACCATAAGGCTTATTAGGGACGGGGAGAAGTGGGGCCCGCGAAGGGGGTATGGACTGAGGTGGGGAAAGAGGGAGATTATATTATATACCTATCGCTACACTGTCACCACCAGAATGACACCTGCATTAAGATGGGCAGCGATGAGAGCCATTTTAATGTTTCATTAATTGTGAGGACAAAGTTACAAGACTGTGTCCACAGACCACAACTTTTGAAGAGAAAGGAGAGCCGAAGCGGATTCGAACCGAGGTCCCTCTGTTTACCAGCCTAACGCCTTACCGCTAGGCCAAACCGGCTCAGTAAATGGACGTTTGCTGTACTTCGGCCTTTATGCCCTCATCGGCGGCAAGATGTTCAGCAACACTTGATTTCGCCGTACCGAATACTCAGTCGGATCCGCAGTGCTAACTATACTGTGCCGTTACTTCTAGTTCTAGACTGTCTTCTTCCCCCCCCCCCCCCCCCCCCCCCCCCGCCAGCCCAGTCTCTCTGTCTCTCTCTTCCCTCTCGTCTCTCCCTCTCTGTTTCTCATTCTCCGGCTCCCCACCTCCTCCCCCCACAACACACACACCTGTATCCTCGCAGCATATATCTCTCTCACACATAGTCTCTCTCTCTCTCTCTCTGTGCATCTCCCCCCCTCTCTCTCTCCCCCTCTCCCTCTCTCTCCCCCTCTCCTCTCTCTCTCCCTCTGCCCCCCCCTCACCCTCGCCCTGATATAACCGTAAAGGTTGACTGGGCGTAAAATACCAAGTATTCCCCCCTCACCCCCACGCTTACCCCCCACCCCCCCACACGCCGCCTCCCACTCTCTCTCTCAATGCCTTCCTTGTTAGTCTGACTGACTGACTGACTGACTGACTGACTGACGCAGAGCTGTCTTCGGAGAGGTACTCGCGGGGACCGAAATCCCAGACACGAGGGGGAACGACGTACACCTAACACCGCCTAGACACACTGTCACCAGTACTGAACATGGTGCTGCATTGATGTGGGCAGCACCAGTATTGAACATGATGCTGCAATGATGTGGGCAGCACCAGTATTGAGCATGATGCTGCATTGATGTGGGCAGCACCAGCATTGAACATGATGCTGTACTGATGTGGGCAGCACCAGCATTGAACATGATGCTGCATTGATGTGGACAGCACAAGTATTGAACATGGTGCTGCATTAATGTGGGCAGCACCAATACTGAACATAATGCTGCACCGATGTGGGCAGCGCCAGTGTTGAACATGGTGCTGCATTGATGTGGGCAGCGCCAGTACTGAACATGATGTTGCACTGATGTGGGCAGCACCAGTATTGAACATGATGCTGCACTGATGTGGGCAGCGCCAGTATTGAACATGATGCTGCATTGATGTGGGCAGCACCAGTATTGAACATGATGCTGCACTGATGTGGGCAGCACCAGTATTGAACATGATGCTGCATTGATGTGGGCAGCACCAGTATTGAACATGATGCTGCATTGATGTGGGCAGCACCAGTATTGAACATGGTGCTGCATTGATGTGGGCAGCGCCAGCACTGAACATGATGCTGCATTAATGTGGACAGCGTTATGAGCCCTTTCGACGCTTCCTTAGTCACTGTCAGGGGCAAAGTCGCAAGACAAGAGTCCGCACGAAAGCCACAATTCAGTTCTGAAACAAAAGGAGAGCCGATTCGGACCGGGACTCGAACCCACGTCCCTCTGCTTTGGTACTGGCAGCCACTGAAGACGAGGCTAGCTAATGCCTTACCGCTTGGCTACACTTGCTCTCTGTCTACCACGTGTAGTACTGTAAGTAAGTAAACTTGGTGCTTAACGTCCGCAAAAACCATAAGGCTTATTAGGGACGGGGAGCGGGGAAACAGGGACAGAGGGAGGGAGGGAGATTATATACCTATCGCTGCACTGTCACGACCATTCTAGTACGACTCCTACGTTAAGATGGGCAGCGATGCGAGCCATTTTAATGTTTCATTAATTGTGAGGGACAAGGTCACAACACAGTGTCCATAAACCACAACTTTTGAAGAGTAAAGAGAGCCGAAGCAGAATCGAGCCTAGGCCCTTCTGCTTACCAGCCTAACGCCCTACCGCTAGGCCAAACCGGCTCACAACTGTATGTCTGTACTGACTGTCTGTCTGCATATATGGCCCGGAGCCGGAAGTGGCAGCGGACGCACGAAATGAAGCCTCCCTCCGTCTGCTGGGACGGGTTTCCGGGGGAAAGTCCGTCAAACAAAGAACCGCCAGACGAAAAGGACCACCTAACAAAATTCCATCGCGGAGATAAGCCCATCAGGAAAGTTAATATCCGGACAAATACAAAAGCCCACCCGTGTTGACGTACTTTACTGAGACTCGCAATCATCAGTCATCATGGCAGTATGGTATGGTGTCAGATTAAGACCGACCCCCCCCGCACCCCCCCCCCCCCACACACACACACAAATCAAATGAACAACAAACATCATGTTTTTAACCCTGTACAGTTAGCGGGATTTTTGTTGTTGCTGCGTGTAAAAAATGAGAGTGTGATGCTGAGAAAGTGGTAAAGCCGAGAGGCCAACGCTACCGACCTTTCTGGCGTTAAAACACTGTCGGCTTGTTTGATGTGATGTGACACAGAGAGGCAAGCATTGCCCTCCGTGTATGACGTTAAATATGACGCAGAGAGGCAAGCATTGCCCTCCGTGTATGACGTTAAATATGACGCAGAGAGGCAAGCATTGCCCTCCGTGTATGACGTTAAAAATGACGCAGAGAGGCCAACACTACCGTCTTGTACGATGTTGAATATGACACGCAGACAGGCAAACACTGGCAAACACTGCTATTTTGTGTGATGGAGATTATAAGACTTAAAAAATAAAAAAATAAAAAATCTTCACCACACTGAACATACAGATAACAATGGCAATATATATCTATATCTATATACACACACACACACACACACACACACACACACACACACACACACACACACACACACACACATATATATGCCACACAGTGACTATTAGGTATGTGAGTAGCTAATCACAGTAAGGGCATATATTTATATATTATAATATCAAAATAACAGACTAAGACTGACAGCAAACAAAAGACAAAGATTTTAATAATGGCACAGAGGGGCAAAACTCTTGCCGTCTTCCGCGACGTTATATGGCACAGAGGGGCAAAACTCCTGTCGTCTTCCGGGACGTTAATATGGCACAGAGGGGCAAAACTCCTGTCGTCTTGCCCGACGTTAATATGGCACAGAGGGGCAAAACTCTTGCCGTCTTCCGGAGACGTTAATATGGCACAGAGGGGCAAAACTCTTGCCGTCTTCCGGGACGTTAATATGGCACAGAGGGGCAAAACTCCTGTCGTCTTGCCCGACGTTAATATGGCACAGAGGGGCAAAACTCTTGCCGTCTTCCGTGACGTCAATATGGCACAGAGGGGCAAAACTCCTGTCGTCTTGCACGACGTTAATATGGCACAGAGGGCAAAACTCTTGCCGTCTTCCGCGACGTTAATATGGCACAGAGGGGCAAAACTCCTGTCGTCTTGCCCGACGTTAATATGGCACAGAGGGACAAAACTCTTGCCGTCTTCCGTGATGTCAGTATGGCGCAGAGGGGCACAACTCCTGTCGTCTTGCACGACGTTAATATGGCACAGAGGGGCAAAACTCCTGTCGTCTTGCACGACGTTAATATGGCACAGAGGGGCAAAACTCCTCTCGTCTTGCACGACGTTGAATCTGACACAGAGAGGCCAATAAACTGCCATCTGAATTCAATACGGTTATATGATGATGATATGATGATGTAGAGCTTCATGTCCTCGGATGTCGGTTGACGTATTAGGGACAAACTGTGACCAGCGCCTAAGCATGGTTCAGTATTACTTTACGTCCACAGAAACCATAAAGCTCATTAGGACGGAAAGCACAGGACGGCCACCTCGACTTTCACACAGCTCCTGAACTCTGACGGTAAGACAACTGAGTTGGTGGGCTTTTGTCCGGATTTTAACTTTTGAACTTTATCGGTGGGCTGGTCGGGTGTGACGGAATGTTCTTTATCTCAGCGAAGTATGTGTGTGTGTGTGGGTGGGTGAGGAGGGGGGGTGGGGGTGGGGAGGGAGGAAGCGGTGCGAGATCACGATCGCCCTGACATCTGTCGATATTTATAACACTACACATGCACTGTTATCATGTCCTACAACGGACCGTTGTTTTGCACAGCGGAGCGAGGCGCGAGAGCTCGAGGAGGCGGGTTTCACTCACTGGAGTGTGCGGCCAGTGGTGTGTCCACATGCATGGAGCTATTTATAGGTGCCCTCGTTCCTGGCCTTAGGCCGCGTCTTGTCGTCGTCCGTTTCCGTGCGTCACTTCATCCTTAATTTCACGACACCTGTCAGCACGGAGTGTCACTGAATTCATCATTTAAACTCGTCAGGACTGTCTGAAGTCTCTCTCTCTCTCTCTCTCTCTCTCTCTCTCTCACTCACTCACACACACACACACACACACACAACACACACACACACACACACACACACACACACACACACACACACACACACACACACACACACACACACACACTCTCTCTCTCTCGCTCTCTCTCTCTCTCTTATACATCACAAACTCCCTCTCTCTCTCTAATCGCTCCACTCTCTCTGCTCTCTCCTCCTCTCACTATCACTCACACCACAACCACACTACACACACACACACACCAACACACACACACCACACACACACACACACACACACACACACACACACACACACACACACACACACACACACACACACAACACAACACACACACACACACACACACACACACACACACACACACAACACACACACACACACAAGCAACACAACACACACACACACACACACACACACACACACACACACACACACACACACACACACACACGTCCACTAAGGGATGAACACACAGACCAACACTATTCAGACACACCAGAAACAAAACAAAAACAAAAAAGCGGCGTACCGAGAGGACTTTTTCTTAAACAGTTAGCTTCCCTCGCGTGCCTTGAATAGGCACTAAATCAACAAATCAACCCAAAGTACAAAAGTAAACACCATCCCCCACCGGCCATGAATCGGCACTAAATCAACAAAGCAACCCAAAGTCCATAAGTAAACACCATCCCTTACGGCCCATTAATCGGCACTAAATCAACAAAGCAACCCAAAGTACAAAAGTAAACACCATCCCCCACTGGCCATGAATCGGCACTAAATCAACAAAGCAACCCAAAGTGCAAAAGTAAACACCATCACTTAGGCCCATTAATCGGCACTAAATCAACAAAGCAACCGAAAGTTAAAAAAGTAAACACCATCCCCCACCGGCCATGAATCAGCATTAAAAATCAACAAATCAACCCAAAGTACAAAAGTAAACACCATCCCCCACCGGCCATGAATCGGCACTAATCAACAAAGCAACCCAAAGTACAAAAGTGAACACCTCCCTCACGGCCCATGAATCAGCATTAAAAATCGACAAATCAACCCAAAGTACAAAAGTAAACACCTCTCTCACGGCCCATGAATCAGCACTAAACCAACAAAGCAACCCAAAGTGCAAAAGTAAACACCGGATCAGGTGACTGTTACTAAACACACAACTCGAGATTCAGCCGCAGTAGAAGCGTGCTGGCGGAGAATTTATTGATCCACATTGGTTCATGTCATCTTTGTTCATGTGACACATTCCGACAAGGCTAACATTGGGCGCTCGTGTTTTAGCCCCAAACGCAGTAAAAAGACGGCAATTAGCCGCATCACATCTTGAGGTCAACGGCACAGGGTCATCGCAGTACGAATTTGAAATGACACAGCCGAAGACGGAAGTTGCGATCTTTCGCTGGTGCTGCTGGAGTCACGCAATTCAAACGACGCGGTGGCCTAGTTGACTGAAGTTCGCTGGCTGGGGCCCGGAGACGGGATGTCCTTTTCCTGATCAGCGGTGGCCAAAGCAACCATCCCATAATGTATATCGATGCGACGGGACAAAAACGAGAGAGATGAGAGAGAGAAGAGAGAGAAGAGAGAGAGAGAGAGAGAGAGAGAGAGAGAGAGAGAGAGAAGAGAAGAGAAGGAGAGAGAGAAGAGAGAGAGGAGAGAAACAACAACACAAGAGAGAGGAGAGAGAGAGAGAGAGAGAGAGAGAGAGAGAAGAGAGAGAGAGAGAGAGAGAGGAGAGAGGCGAGACAGACAGACAGACAGACAGACGAGAGCAACAACAACGAGAAACAACGAGAGAGAGAGAGAGAGAGAGAGAGAGAGAGAGAGAAGAGGAGAGAGAGAGAAGACGACGAGACAGACAGACGACAGACAGACAGACAGACAGACAGACAGACAAGCAACAAAACAAACAACGAGAGAGGAGAGAGAGAGAGAGGAGAGGAGAGAGAGAGAGAGAGAGAGAGAGAGAGAGAGAGGGAAGAAGCAAAATGAAGGGGGGGGGGGGGGGGGTCTATACAGAAACACCCAGCTAAAAATAGACCAAAATGCGGCGATGGAGTGAAATGAAAAACGGGAGTGGCCCGAGTATCACCCGACAGACGTCACACAAAGCAACCCACCCGGGGCACGAGGGGGCACAACGATGAACCGATAGATGATCGATTTTTACCGCCCAGTCAACCATGGTGGTTATGTCAGGGCGATTACAAAGGACAGGAATCACCTGCACTATCATCCAAAACGTGAGTAACTGCACAGTAGACAAACGTTTCTGATAGAGCGGTTATTTTATACGCTGACACCTTATTGCGTTAGAGAGGTACCAAGTCGAGTGAAACATTCATTTCAGAAACGCCAGTGAAACACGAAACATCAATGACGGAACATGTGGCGAATCTCACAACGGTTAGACACCGGCAATAAACCAAAACGTTAACAAGAAACGGCCGGCTCATCTGAGCGCAAATGCGTACAACAAAAAAACAAAAACAAAAAACAACAACAGTGACAACAACAAAACCACATATATATTTCCAAAACAAAGAAAAACAACAACAAAACTACATAAAGAAACCAAAGAAGATCATTAATTTTTGTATATTAAAAATGGGTACAGCAACACACACACACGCACGCACGCACGTACGCACGCTCGCACGCACGCACGCACCCCCCCCCCCCCACACACACACACACACCAGAAACCAGAGAAAGGAAGAACATAAAAAAAAAAATGGGTACAGCAAACACACACGCGCACGCCGCACGCACGCACAAGGAAGGACGGAAAAGATGGGGATTCGACAGGCGTTTGTTGTACGAACTGAAGATTACAACAACACAAACAAGTCTGTTATCGCTCTACTTATATTTAACATCAGAATTCGCTCCCAATAAGTTTCAAATAGTGTGCTAAATTTATCAGTGATCGTTTCTTTTTACGATAAAAAGACGTTGACAGTTAATAACATTTGCATTTTTACAATAAAACTGCGAAAGTATTATCTCCCCCCCCCCCTTCAGAAAAAGAAACACACACACACACACACACACACACACACACACACACACACACACACACACACACACACACACACACAAAACAAAAAAACAAAAAAACAAAAACAAAACAAAACAAAAACAACAACCGACAATATGAAGAGAATGGAATTCATCGTCATTGTCAGCAAATGAGCATTTAGTACATCTTGTCTTCGTGAGGCAAATTCAATATTCGTCCCCTTTGACCCAGTCTATGGTTTAGTGTTCTAAAATGCACTAATGTGTAAGCTAAGCAAATAATCTTCAGGCATAAACACATTTATAAAAAATGTTTTAATGCGAAACATGATGTAAAATGCACACACGAACGATCACCGTCCAACTCCAAGTTCACCATAACCCATACCACTAGGGGTACATTATTTTGCTTAATTTCAAAATTATTTTACCACAACAGCACAAATTAAGGTCTCTTCTGCTGAAAACCCAGATTAAGAAAGAAACAAACCGTTTATTGTCAGGGTAGTATCGCCTACTATAATCTTAATGGTTGAATAGCCGTTAAAGGCAGTTACAAATTTACTGGGGTCATATTCTTCAGGCAACAAAGAGACAATTAATCTAAGAACAAATATTGAAAGAAATGAAACCTCTAAATTCTAAACCGGACCATCAAAAGAACGTAGGCTATCATATGATGTATACAACAACTGTTACGGGTATTTACAATCAATATTCAGTGAACTCGCGAAACTGGAATCAGGGCGTGTTACGGGTAGATTTGATATTCAACATTCAGTGAACTCGCGAATTGGAATCAGGGCGTGTTACGGGTAGATTTGATATTCAACATTCAGTGAACTCGCGAAACTGGAATCAGGGCGTGTTACGGGTAGATTTGATATTCAACATTCAGTGAACTCGCGAATTGGAATCAGGGCGTGTTACGGGTAGATTTGATATTCAACATTCAGTGAACTCGCGAAACTGGAATCAGGGCGTGTTACGGGTAGATTTGATATTCAACATTCAGTGAACTCGCGAATTGGAATCAGGGCGTGTTACGGGTAGATTTGATATTCAACATTCAGTGAACTCGCGAATTGGAATCAGGGCGTGTTACGGGTAGATTTGATATTCAACATTCAGTGAACTCGCGAATTGGAATCAGGGCGTGTTACGGGTAGATTTGATATTCAACATTCAGTGAACTCGCGAACTGGAATCAGGGCGTGTTACGGGTAGATTTGATATTCAACATTCAGTGAACTCGCGAACTGGAATCAGGGCGTGTTACGGGTAGATTTGATATTCAACATTCAGTGAACTCGCGAAACTGGAATCAGGGCGTGTTACGGGTAGATTTGATATTCAACATTCAGTGAACTGCGAAACTGGAATCAGGGCGTGTTACGGGTAGATTTGATATTCAACATTCAGTGAACTCGCGAATTGGAATCAGGGCGTGTTACGGGTAGATTTGATATTCAACATTCAGTGAACTCGCGAAATTGGAATCAGGGCGTGTTACGGGTAGATTTGATATTCAACATTCAGTGAACTCGCGAAACTGGAATCAGGACGTGTTACGGGTAGATTTGATATTCAACATTCAGTGAACTCGCGAAACTGGAATCAGGGCGTGTTACGGGTAGATTTGATATTCAACATTCAGTGAACTCGCGAATTGGAATCAGGGCGAATTCAGTGAAGTCACGGGTGAAAGCTCTGGTCCATTATCCGTGATATACGTCACTCTTTATATTTGAGGATGATTAGGGGAAAAATAAAAATAAAAAATAAAATAAAAATAAACGTCTGTTGATGCTTTCAGGTGCTTGACTTGTGGAAAATCAGCCAACTGACAGCTAAGTGAGTTCATCTCTTTCATCATTTGTTCGTAGGTTAAATGTCAGTTTGGTGCACGAAGAAGAAGCCTACGTACGCTGCCTTGAAAATATTTTGTGCGTGCTTTGCATTGGCCCATTAAAATAAGCAGTTTTGTTGTTGTTGTTGTTGGGTTTTTTAAAACCCTTTGTGTATTGATCTCTCTCTCTCTCTCTCTCTCTCTCTCTCTCTCTCTCTCTCTCTCTCTCTCTCTCTCCGTTCCTCTCTCTGTGTCTCTCTGTCTCTCCTCTCTCTCTGTCTCTGTCTGTCTGTCTGTGGTCTGTCTCTCCAGAACGTCAGCTGTCAAATCTGTTTCCGATTTAATTTTTACACAAATTAAGAGCTTTGCAAGGTTCCCTAATTAAATCACAGAGTATCTCACAATACAGCCTTACAATACTGAAACGCCTTTTGGAAAGAATTGTACTTTACCTTCCTGGTTCATTCGACTTCGTTTTTCCAAAACTAACGTAGTTAAATAGTTGGGAGAGGAATTGGAGCACCACCACCACCACCACCACCACCACCACCACCACCACCACCACCAACAACAACAACAACAACAACACACACACACACACACACACCAAAAACAACAACAACAACCCCCTCCCCCCCAACAAACAAACAAAACAAAACACCCCCCCCTCAAAAAAGAAAAAGAAGAAAAAGAAAAGAAGAAAAAAAGAAGAAGAAAAACAACGAAAAACTAAAACAAAGAAGAAAGAAAGAAAGACAGAAAGAAAAAGAAAAGAACAGAAAAAAAACCACAACCCCCCCCCCCCCCCAACAAACAAATAAACGATGAAGCTGCAACTACAGCAAAGACCATGTTCCTACACTGACTGACACGATGCAGCTTCAGTCATACATCAGACGCCTATATTGCAGCGCGACAAAAACAGCCACCCTGCAGCATCACAGGTAACCGCCCATTCCCTTCTCCGGCACCAACGCCTTACAGGATTCTTCATGTACATATATGCATGTATACCACTCTTGTCAAGATGTCTCCTGATGCGGTGAAGATCGATATCCGAGCTGGCTTCGAGGATGCTGACAGATATTGTCTACACTGCGAATATTCCCGCAAAGCCAGGTGGCATATACACTGCAGTAAATTGTCGTTGGGCGGGGCTGGCATCTCGACCGGCTTAATGAATAGCTCAAATACCAACGGGAGGGGAGTGGTGGTGGTGGTGGTGGTGGTGGTGATGTGGGGTTAGGGGCGGGGATGGGGTGGAAGGGGAGGGGGGGGGGGGGGGGGGGGGGGGTGCAGTTTTTAATTCACAGGATCACGAGCCGAGAGATAAATCATCGCCACCCGCTTGGAAAACGGGAAAATCGTTAAAGTTTCAGTCACGAATGAGGAAGGGCACACGAAGAGACACAATATAACAAGCCGCGGTCATGTATTATATGCTTGCTTTGTTGTTGTAGCGTTCCCCACGCGTGTGTGTGTGTGAGAGAGAGAGAGAGAGAGAGAGAGAGAGAGAGAGAGAGAGAGAGAGAGAGAGAGAGAGAGAGAGGGAGTTGTGTGGTGGAGGGGCACCCGGTATATGCAATTGTACATTAATTAACAAATGCATTCCATAGGGCGATAGGATAGCATTGCTGGACCGTTTTTTATTTTCATCACCCCCCAAAACATGGGCAGCCACACGCCATCTTGGGGGTTGGGGGGTGGGGGGGTGGAGGTGTGTGTGTGTGTGTGTGTGTGTGTGTGTGTGTGCATGTGCATATGTGTGTGTGTGTGTGTGTGTGTGTGTGTGTGTGTGTGTGTGTGTGTGTGTGTGTGTGTGTGTGTGTGTGTGTATGTGCGTGTGTGTGTGCATATGTGCGTGTGTGCATATGTATATGTGCAAAAGTATGTGGCGCTGCGCGCCGCGCGTTGTTGTGTGTGTTGTGTGTGGTGTCGTGCGTGCGTGCGTGCGTGGTGCGTGCGTGCGTGCGTGTGTGTGTAGGGGTGCGCGCGCGTGCGCGCGCGTGTGTGTGTGTGTGTGTGTGTGTGTGTGTATATGTATGTGCATATGTATGTGTACGTGTGTGTGTGTGTGTGTGTGTGTGTGTGTGTGTGCGCGCGTGCGTGCGTGTGCGTGCGTGTGCGTGCGTGCGTGTGTGTGTGTGTTTTATTGTGTGTGTGTGTTCTTTCTCAGACCTCGCGCTGGTGGGCAATTCGCCAGATGTCCGAGTAAGTCAGGAAATATGGTACTCAACGTCCACAGAAACCATAAGACTTATTAGGGACGGGGAAAAAGGGGGAAAGGGGTACGGAGATCGGGGGAGAGGTAGATTATATACCTATCGCTACACTGTCACCACCAGAATGACTCCTGCACCAAGATGGGCAGCGAAGAGAGCCATTTTAATGTTTCATTAATTACGAGGGACAAAGTCACAAGACAGTGTCCAGAGACCACAATTTTTGAAGAGAAAGAAGAGCCGAAGCGGATTCGAACCGAGGTCCCTCTGCTTACCAGCCTAACGTCTTACCGCGAGGCCAAACCGGCTCCCAATGTCCGAGTTCGTATGAAGATGTTCAAACGTCTGCTTGGCTGTGCCCCGATGGGTGTCCCAGTAGGCCTACAGCCTCATCGTCGGAGACAATAATGACAGGTGATACAAGGATACAAGGATATTTGTTCGCCAATGACATTTAAATATACGCAGGAATTTGTCTTGGTGACGTTCCATTCATACAGCGCATTAACAAACAGACAAAACATTACAATAAGCCAGGTATCAAATTTATAAATAAAGTTAAATTCAACAATGTAACAATCTCATTCATGCAACGTCAGCTCACACACACACACACACACACACACACACACACACACACACACACACACACACACACACACACACACACACACACACACACACACACACACACACACACACACACAACACACACACACAGACACACACAACACACACAAACACACACACGCACATGCACACACACACACACACACACACAAACGCACACACACACAAACGCACACACACGCACGCACGCACGCACGCACGCACACACACACACACACACAGACGACAGGGCATAACGTTTCGCAGTTCGCCCAGGCGGGTGCGAGTAACCTGCATATCCTGCTTACGAACCGTGCACTCTACAACAAGCCACTCAGCGTAAGTCACAGCTAACTACAGTCGTATAAAAACTGAATTTCGTAGTATGTGCATTATGGAGCACCAGGAACGGCCAGCTCCGATTAAAATGGAACAGTTATGACTCTAGTAATTAAACGAGACTCACGAACGAACCTGTGTATCGACGACAAAACGTGGGTGGCTTGGCTTTCGCCGGTCCGCCGAAAGGTCTGCGAAACAACTAATTGTGATAAGACACTGAATATATATATACGTATATATATATTATATCGGTGAATCTGTTCGTCAGCATCCGTGTGAGATCAGACACCAAGAGCAGAGACTCCAAACTGCAAGACCACCCGAATCACGTTCAAGCCTGGGCGAAAAGTCCATACCTGGCTGTCTACCACACCCAGACCCCACCCATGCGTACTTCTGTCTACACTGCTCGGGTTACAGAAAGACGAATCAATGACTGAAGACGTCGGTGGCCTAGAGGATGAGGCACCGTCACCTGCAATGACCACGAAGCTGATGGAATAGTCTGTGTTGTGATGGAGTAGGAAGCGGATGGCCAGAATCTTTCTAGGGACTGTTTTTGTACACAGTCGTCTGTGAACGGACCTCTTCCACGTCTCTCTCTTTCTGTCTGTCTGTCTGTCTGTCTGTCTGTCTGTCTGTCTGTCTGTCTCTCTCTCTCTCTCTCTCTCTCTCTCTCTCTCTCTCTGTGCTGTGCTGCTTCAGGCAGCCCATACCTTTCGTGTGTCTGTGCTCTATGTGCTCTATGTGCATGTAGTTTTCGATGACAAACGCTCTTATGCGCGTGCTCGCGTGTGTGTGTTTACCCCAGATCTAGCTAAAAAAACACACCTTCTTTTTTAAAATTCTCACTATCGACTTGTTTCTCGGTTTACTGGTGTCCATTTCAACATAGTTTGTACAAATGTACATGTACTCAACATACTGTAGCTCACTGTATCCTTAGTTAACAGTAGTTTCCCTCATGGGCGAGGGCTGGATGTAAAAAGACCTCGAGTCTTCTCCACTACCCTCGTAAAATAAAGTTCATTCATTCATTCTCTCTCTATTTCTCTCTCTCTCTCTCTCTCTCTCTCTGTCTGTCTGTCTGTCTCTCTCTCTCTCACACAGTGCTTGTCTGAGCAGTATTTGTGTGTGTGTGTGTCACTATGCGACATTGTCATTTGAATACTTCGTTGTTCATCGTGTATCTGAACCATATTTCTAATCATCATAATTATTTTCCTTCTGTCGTCGGGTTTTGGCTCTGATTTTAAAATTATCATCTTCTTCATCATTACTGTGGTAGTCAACGTTGTTACTATTGTTTTATATGTAGCCTATTGGCATGTAGATTAGCAGGGAAAGATTGTAGGAACAGGCAACTGCCTAAAATCTTAATCATTGGGTAAAAAAGTTCTGAGTCCTCTCTCTCTCTCTCTCTCTCTCTCTCTCTCTCTCTCTCTCTCTCTCTCTCTCTCCGCTTTATGGGTTGTGACCATGGGATAGCTCTTTATAATGATATGGGTTATGACCACGGAATATCTGTTGATAATATGGGTCATGACCATGGAATCTCTCCTATAATATGGGTTATGACCACGGAATATCTGTTGATAATATGGGTCATGACCATGGAATCTCTCCTATAATATGGGTTATGACCATGGAATCTATCTTAATAATAATACAGGTTATGACCATAGAATCTCTCTTTATAATATGGGTCATGACTATGAAATCTCTCTTTATAATATGGGTCATGACCATGGAATCTCAATAATATGTGTTATAAGCATGGAATGTCTCCTATAATATGGGTCATGACCATATAATATCTCCTATAATATGGGTTATGACCATGGAATCTCTCTTTCATGACCATGGAATCTCTCCTATAATATGGGTTAAGATCACTCCTATAATATGGGTTCTGACCATGGAATCTCTCTTTATAGTATGGGTCGTGACTATGGAATCTCTCCTATAATATGGGTCATGGTCATAGAAACTCTTTATAATATGGGTCATGATCATAGACTCTCTCTTGTAATATGGGTCATGACCATGGAATCTCTCCTATGACGTGGGTTATAACCATGGAATCTCTCCCATAATATGGGTTGTGGCCATGGAATCCCTCCTATAATATGGATTATGACCATGGAATCTCTCCTATAATATGGGTTATGACCATGGAATCTCTCCTATAATATGGGTTATGACTATGGAATCCCTTCTATAATATGGGTCATGACCATGGAATCTCTCTTGATAATATGGGTCATGACCATGGAATCGTTCCTGTAATATGGGTTGTGTCCATGAACTCTCTCCTATAATATGGGTTGTGACCACGGAATCTCTCCTATATTATAGTTTGTGACTACGGAATCTGTCCTATAATATGGGTTATGAAATGTTCTACGCAATACTGAAATCTCAGTCTTGCATGTGGCTTATCGAATGTGGGCCCTGTAGCATTGGAATCGGCTGTGTTATGAAAGTGGTCCGTGCTGTACTGGAATCTCATCAGTACTAATTACTGGAGGCAGGGGTTGAAGTGAAATTAGAGTTAGGACTCAAGTGAGGGATACAAGAACTAAACTGAGATTATAAGGACTATGGTGAAAGTTAGAGTTAGGACTCAAGTGAGGGTTACAAGAACTAAAGTGAGGTTATAAGGACTATGGTGAAAGTTAGAGTTAGGACTCAAGTGAGGGTTACAAGAACTAAAGTTAGGTTATAAGCACTATGGTGAAAGTTAGAGTTAGGACTCAAGTGAGGGTTACAAGAACTAAAGTTAGGTTATAAGAACTATGGTGAAAGTTAGAGTTAGGACTCAAGTGAGGGTTACAAGAACTAAAGTGAGGTTATAAGGACTATGGTGAAAGTTAGAGTTAGGACTCAAGTGAGGGTTACAAGAACTAAAGTGAGGTTCTAAGGACTATGCTGAAAGTTAGAGTTAGGATTCTGTTTACAAGAACTAAAGTGATGTTATAAGGACTTCTGCAAGGGTCAGGACTGAACTGACGGTCAGAGGCAGGACTGAAGTGAGGGTTATAAGGGTTAAAATGACACAAGTGGCGATTATAAAGACTAATCAAGTGACTGACTGAAGTGACGGTCAGGATCAGGACAGAAGTGACGGTCAGGATCAGGATCGATGTGACGTTTTAAGGACTAAATGAAGTGACGGTAAATGACGGTCAGGATCAGGACAGAAGTGACAGTCAGGATCAGGATCGATGTGACATTTCAAAGACTAAATTAAGTGACGGTAAATGACGGTTAGGATCAGGACTGAAGTGACGGTCAGGATCAGGATCGATGTACGTTTTAAGGACTAAAAAAAAGTGACGGTAAATGACGGTCAGGATCAGGACTGAAGTGGCCAGGATCAAGATTGATGTGACGTTTATGAGGACTAAAGTGAAGGTAAGGGTCCTGACTGTAGTGACGGCTATAAAGACTTAAGTGACAGTCAGGATCAAGACTGAAGTGACTGTCAGGATCAGGATTTAAGTGACCGTCAGGATCAAGATTGAAGTGACTGTCAGGATCAGGATTGACGTGACGATTACAGGGACTAAAGTGAGGGTAAGAGTCAGGACTGTAGTGACGGCTGTAAAGACTAAAGTGAGGGTCAAGGCCAGTGTCAGGACTGAAGTGAGGATTAGCGTCAGGACTGAAAAGTAAGATTAGGGCCAGGACTGAAGTAAGATTATGGTCAGGATTGAAGTAGGATTAGGGTCAAGGACTGAAGCGAGGATTAAGGTCAGGACTGAAGCGAGGATTAGGGTCAGGACTGGAGTAAGATCAGGGTCAAGACTGAAGTGAAGATTATGGCGAGGACTGGAGCAAGGGTCAGGACTGAAGCAGGGGTCAGGACTGAAGCAAGGCTTAGGGTCAGGATTGAAGTAAGGATTGGGGTCAGGACTGAGGTAATGATTAAGGTCAGGATTGAAGTAACGATTGGGTCAGGATTGAAGTAACGATTTGGTTCAGGACTGAAGTAACGATTTGGGTCAGGACTGAAGTAACGATTTGGGTCAGGACTGAAGTGAGGATTGGGTCAGGACTGAAGTAAGATTAACGTCAAGACTGAAGCAAGGATTACGGTCAGGACTGAAGTAAGGGTTAGGATCAGGACTGAGGTAAAGATTAAGGTCAGGACTGAAGTGACGATTAGGGTCAGGACTGAAGTGAGGATTAGGGTCAGGACTGAAGTAAGATTAAGGTCAAGACTGAAGCAAGGATTACGGTCAGGACTGAAGTAAGGGTCAGGACTGAAGTAACGATTAGGGTCTGGACTAAAGTGACGATTAAGGTCAGAACTCAAAAGAAGATTAGGGTCAGAACTTAAGGTAGGATTAGGGTCAAGACTGACGCTTCGCTCAATGTGACCCTCGCCAAGCCAAAAATTACCGAGAATCAGGACGGAAATCAGGGTCAAGTTACGACTCACGTGACGGTTAGGATGAGAGTGCGCAGACTCTTGGCGTCAGTAAGTCGGTCTCCCCGGGGTAACTTCCTGTTTTAGTATCTAAGGTCAAGGTCGCATTTGACCTACAATTTGGGGTCCACTTTTGGGTCTCTCTTTCTACTTGGAACGCCGATCGCCACCACACAGCAATTTTCTTCTTCTTCTTCTTCTTCTTCCAATGTCATAGCTGTATTACTTTCAAGTTCAGCGTTGTTTTACGTCCGCAGAGACCACCATTAGGGGCGGGAAGCCCAGGACGTCACTTCGACTTTCACAAAGCTCGTGAGCTCTGTTGTTGTGTTACTTATCCAACGTCCATCTTATAATTATCCGTAATCAGCCAAACATGTTTTTTTTCCTCCCCCCCCCCCCCCCCTTCCGATTTACCTGTGACAGTGGTGGACACTGATTCAATAATTTCGGACAACAAACGACGGGAGTTCACTTAGCGCTGGAAAGACGTCACACGAACACAAGAACACACAGACGCGTATCGCCCACGGTAACTCACCCGGCATACGAGTCAATACACGGTAATTGTACCAAAGCCGTATCTTCAAACTGTCTTATCGGTAGTTATTCGGGCCGTTAAAAAAAAAAAAAAAAAAAAAAAAAGAGGCCCAAAACACTCAAACAGACCGCTTCAAAAACGCATCAAAAAGACGGGCCTGACACAGTCAGACTTACCGGAACCTTTCTAAACTCCACGGTACCCTCCGGGCACTGGAAAGACACACGAAACTGACGACACAACAAGCACTGACCTCTTTGAGATGTGAACACACCTTTAGACCTTTAACGGCAGCGGCAGAGCAAGCCTGTGTAGCTAAGGTGAGGACTCGGCTCTCTGGCGACTAGCTTGCCTATGGCGCAATGAAACGGGTATTGCGCTGCCGTGAGATCTGCAGTCCTGGAACCGACACTGTGGTGACGAAGGCGGGCGCGGCGGTGTGAGTGCCGAGCGGTTGACGTACGACCATTGTGGCCCACAGGTTGCTGTTTGTCGTGATGCATGAGCGTGCACGGATATAGCACTCATGCAGCCATTCAGTGAACCTGCATGCATGCGTGCACAGCCCGCTTATTGAAAGCACGTGCTGCACCCATCCCGGGCTAACATGTTCGAGTTTATTGTTTGATTACCTCTGTGTGTGTGTGTGTGTGTGTGTGTGTGTGTGTGTGTGTGTGTGTGTGTGTGTGTGTGTGTGTGTGTGTGTGTGTGTGTGTGTGTGTGTGTGTGTGTGTGTGTGTGTGTGTGTGTGTGGTGTGTGTGTGGGTGGTGGTGGGTGGTGGTGTGTGTGTGTGTGTGTGTGTAGTTTGGTGTAGTGTGTGTGTGTGTGTGTGTGTGTGTGTGTGTGTGTGTGTGTGTGTAGTGTGTGTGTGTTGTGTGTGTGTGTGTGTGTGTGGTGTGTGTGTGTGTGTGTGTGTGTGTGTGTGTGTGTGTGTGTGTGTGTGTGTGTGTGTGTGTGTGTGTGTGTGTGTGTGTGTGTGTGTGTGTGTGTGTGTGTGTGTGTGGTGTGTGTAGTGTGTGTGTGTGTGTAGTGTGTGTGTGTGTGTGTGTGTGTGTGTGTGTGTGTGTGTGTGTGTGTGGTGTGTGTGGTGTTGTGTGTGTGTGTGTGTGTGTGTGTGTGTGTGTGTGTGTGTGTGTGTGTGTGTGTGTATGTGTGTGTGTGTGTGTGTGTGTGTGTGTGTGTGTGTGTGTGTGTGTGTGTGTGTGTGTGTGTGTGTGTGTGTGTGTGTGTGTGTGTGTGTGTGTGTGTGTGTGTGTGTGTGTGTGTAGTTATTATTTGCTAGGTCATAATTTAAGAGATTTAAAGTTCTGTTTGTTCAAATGTATGTTGAAGTGTTTTTTGTCATAAGTTGTTTGTACGGTGCAGTGAGTTTAACTGTAGTTAAAGAATAGCGCTTTATAAGAATTATTTATTAATTAATTATTAATTCTGGTATTGTACTTTAAAAAAACGCATTAATTTTAGCATATGATAATGTATCTTCTTCTGATTATATTATTTATGATTATTATTACACGTATTGATATGTGTTTCAAAGTTAACTTGGAATATCTGTGTGTATTGATATATTTATGGGGTTTATCATTTTAAATTCTTGTTTTAGGCTAATTTAAGTAACTTACAATGTATTGATGTGTGTTTCGAAATATCATATTTATTGACTTGTGCATCGGTAAGACCTTATAAAATTGTTGTTTAGTCGCTATATAAAACAGATTATTATTATTATTATTTGCCAGTGGCAATGGGTTTTGGTTCTAGGTGATCACTGGACTCAGATGGCACTGGGTGTGCTCAGTGATAATGAATGTTGCTGATGATTATGTGAACACTGCCATCAGTGGCAGTGAGTGTTAAATCTAGCTGAGCACTATGCTCAGAGGCAGTGACTGTTGAGTGAACACTATGCTCAGTGGCAATGATTGTTGAGTGAACACTATGCTCAGTGGCAATGATAGTTGAGTGAGCACTATGCTCAGTGGCAATGTTTGTTAAGTGAGCACTATGCTCAGTGGCAATGATTGTTGAGTGAACACTATGCTCAGTGGCAATGATTGTTGAGTGAGCACTATGCTCAGTGGCAATGATTGTTGAGTGAGCACTATGCTCAGTGGCAATGATTGTTTGAGTGAGCACTATGCTTAGTGGCAATGATTGTTGAGTGAACACTATGCTAAGTGGCAATATTTGTTGAGTGAGCAGTATGCTCAGTGGCAATGATTGTTGAGTGAACACTATTCTCAGTGGCATTGATTGTTGAGTGAACACTATGCTCAGTGGCAATGATTGTTGAGTGAACACTATGCTCAGTAGCAATGTTTGTTGAGTGAACACTATGCTTAGTGGCAATGATTGTTGAGTGAACACTGTGCTCAGTGGCAATGATTGTTGAGTGAGCATTATGCTCAGTGGCAATGATTGTTGAGTGAGCATTATGCTCAGTGGCAATGATTGTTGAGTGAGCATTATGCTCAGTGGCAATGATTGTTGAGTGAGCATTATGCTCAGTGGCAATGATTGTTGAGTGAACACGATGATCAGTGGCAATGTTTGTTGAATGAACACGATGATCAATGGCAATGATTGTTGAGTGAACACTATGCTCAGTGGCAATGATTGTTGAGTGAGCACTATGCTCAGTGGCAATGATTTTCGAGTGAACACTATGCTCAGTGGCAATGGTTGTTGAGTGAACACTATGCTGAGTGGCAATGATTGTTGAGTGAGCACTATGCTCAGTGGTAATGAGTTCTGGTTATAGGCGGGAACGCACTCAGGGTCAATGAGTGTTGGCACTTTACTAAATAGCAAGATGGTAACCGATGGTAGTGGATCCTCAATAGACCTTCTGGCACTCTCTCTATCACGATCTACACCAGGTATATACCACAACACACACACACACACCCACTCCCACACACATCCACACACACACAACCAATCCACTCTCCTCTCTCTCTCTCTCTCTCTCTCTCTCTCTCTCTCTCTCACACACACACACACACACACACACACCACACACACACACACACACACACACACCACACACACACAACCACACATACAATTTACAAACATTATAAATTTACAATACTGTTATAATATCCATTTGTTCATCCCCCCCCCCCCCACCTCCCCCCCTCTGTGTGTGTGTCCCCCCTCCCCGTCTCACACATTTATACGCAGCACTACGAAAAGTGTTTTGTGAAAAAAATACGCATTCAGCTGTT
>JABMCL010003054.1:715000-717500 GCA_018857735.1 Alviniconcha marisindica
TTTAAAGGGGACGATTACTGAACGTACCGTAAACATGGTGCTTAACGTCCACAGAAACCGTACGGCTTATTAGGGACGGATTACTGAACGTAAGTGTCCATCTTCTGATATTGGCGATGAATTCCATTATGTTTTCAGCTTGTCCCATTTTTCTCTCTCTTCTTCTTCTTCTTCTTTTTGTGTGTGCTGAATCCAGAATTATTATTATTTTCTCGCAATATTATTGTAAAAATGCAAATGTAAAATTTCATAGTCTTTTTTGCAGTTAGAAGAAACGATCATTAATAAATTTTGCGCTTTTTGAAATTTATTATAGCTAATTCTGTTGTCAAGTATAAATAGAGCAATAACAGATTTATTTGTTATTGTTGTTGTAATCTTTATTTTTATAGACTATGTGCCTGTCGAATCCCCCTCCTTTCCCCATTTTCTTGTGTGTATGCGTGCGTGCATGCGTGCGTGCGTGCGTGTGTGTGTTTACTGGACCCATCTATTTTTATTTTTTCTCTAGTTTTTGTTTTGTTTCTTGGTTTTAATTTTAATTTTATGATCTTCCTTTCTATGGTTTCTTGTCGTTTTTGTTGTTTCTTCTTTGTTTTGGAAATGCGTGTGATTTTGTTGTTGTTGTTGTTGTTATTGTTTGCTTCTTTTTGTCGTATGCATTTGCATTTTCTGTTTATTGCCGTGTCTAAACATTCTGAAATTTCTCAGATGTTCTTTCGTTGATGTTTCATGTACCCCGGCCATTGGGGTTTCTGAAATAAATTCCTTGACTCGACTTGCTACTGGCGTCATGTCTTACGTCAGCCACACCATGTGTTGTTGGAGATTACTTCCCTTGGTTACGCCTAGTCACGAGCGGAATTTTCCACTTGCTATGTTTATGAGAAACACGCCCGTAAGCTGTAGTTTTCAGCGCGTCACCGAGGTTGGCTAGAGGCAGGCGATAATATGAGTAAGTATTTTTTAGGGTGAATGTAAACTGCCGCACGACCCGAGCTAAAACCGCTGCTAATTAAAATACACCAAATTAAAATCACATTAAATAAAAGACAACCACGCACGCGACGGTGCGCGCGCGCGCACACACACACACATATATATGGAGAGAGAGAGAGAGAGAGAGAGAGAGAGAGAGAGAGAGAGAGAGAGAGAGAGAGAGAGAGAGAGAGAGAGAGAGAGAGAGAGAGGTCGGTCAGCAAGGACCCATGCAAAGTCTTTTCTTCTTCTTCTCTGTGTCTCTCTGTCTCTCTCTGTGTCTCTCTGTGTGTCTCTGTCTCTCTGTCTGTCTCTCTCTCTCTCTCCGCGCGCACAACCACACACACACATCGACTACCGATCAACGTTGTGGCAGTCAGCAAGTGGAAATATCTTTGGTTAGTTTAACATAAGTGAGCGCTCAAGGCAGTTCTCACCAAAACCACAGCTCGAGCGACTTCAGACGACAGTCTCCTGTCCTCTGTTCCCCTCAAAGAAGGACTTGACTATAACTTGACAAGGGAGTTCTGAATCACAAAAAAAAATCGTCAGGAAAAGTTCCGCCCACTCACACGGCTAGTTTCCTTAAACCAGTCACGACTTTCTGGAAAGTTCAATATACCAATCCGTAGGACTGACCTTTTTAAGCCTAGCTTAATATATTCCGGTAGTGTTCTTTGAAACTCGCTCCTCGACTCTCTTAGATTACCATCCAGCACTCAAACGTTTAAATCACGTTACATGTCATACATCATGCGCTGATTGGTTGGCACTGCATGTTAAATTTTGGTGGTTTGTAACCCGCCTGAAACGTTCAAACTTCTTGTGTTTCCCATTCTTCAGGCATTTACCCACCAAATAGTGTTTGCTATTGACGATTTCAAACCCGTATATATCCACCCCCATTCCCGCCTGTCATTCATATCATGTTTGATGTCTAAACTTCATTTATTCCATGAACGCACCGGTGTGTCGTAGCTTTGAAAATGTACACATGTGCAATTAGATCTAGAATAGTCCTTTGTTTGGGCGAGGGCTGGACGTAAAAAAGCATACATGCTTGTCTATTACCCTCGTAAATAAAGAACTCTCTCTCTCCCTCCCTCCCTCCCTCTCTCTCCCCCACCTCTCTCTCTTCTTCTTCTCTACCTCGCCGCATGGAACAGAGTTATAATACGTATGGAATAGAGTTGTTATATATGCATGAAATAGAGTTGTTATATGCATGGAATAGAGTTGTAATATGTATGGAATAGTGTTGTTATATGCATGGAATAGTTGTTATATGCATGGGATAGAATTGTTATATGCATGGAATAGAATTGTTATATGCATGGAATAGTGTTGTTATATGCATGGAATAGAGTTGTTATATGCATGGAATAGAGTTGTTATATGAATAAAAATGACAATTAATTAAAGGCAAAGAAACAAACAAGAAAGAAAAAGAAAAGACTGAAGAAGAAGACTGCATGTTTAACCCCTTCACTGCCTCAGCCTGTAAAATTTCCAGGCTGAAAGA
>JABMCL010003054.1:720000-722500 GCA_018857735.1 Alviniconcha marisindica
GTGTGTGTGTGTGAGTGTGTGTGTGTGTGTTACTGTAAAGCGCCCTGTGCTCCCACCTTGTGTGGTAGATGGGCGCTCTTGAAATCCTCTTTGTTATTATTATTCTATCAAGCGCCATTTCTCAGGAACAGCCTGCCCTGTTCTCTCCGACACTCTTCTTCCATAGCATCATTGAAATCTGTCCCTCAACACCGTATTTTGTCCCCTGGACTCTGAATGCTTTGCCTGTGTGTCAGCAGTTGTGTGCCGTTGGTGTGTGTGTGTGTGTGTGTGTGTGTGTGTGTGTGTGTGTGTGTGTGGTGCGTGCGTGCGTGCGTGCGTGCGTGCGTGCGTGCGTGCGTGCGTGCGTGCGTGCGTGCGTGCGTGCGTGCGTGCGTGTGTGTGTGTGTGTGCTCGTGCGTGCGTGTGTGTGTTGGAACTGATAAGAATGTTGAACGAAGCGTTGTAGCCTGTTTATGCAATAAGTAGGGTTCTTTTGTGCTCTATTTTGTCGACTTTGTTGTTTTTGGATCGGGCACCTCGGGCCCACGTTAGGTGCAAGCGTTCGTTAAATACTCTTTTACAGAAAATCCACAAGAGGAGACATCAGATCGTCACCGAGAGAGCTGAGGAGCTGTGTGAAAATCGAGGCGGCCGTCCTGGGCTCCCCGGCCCTAATAGTCCTTACGGGTCTCTGTGGACGTAAAGCAACACTGGAACTTGAACATCACATCGTTGGTAGCCGAACGCTGCTTTCCATGATACGATTTTGTCGTGCGCTTGAAATCGCAACGTGTGACATGTCCTCTGATTTTTCGTCCGTGGGCCGAAAGCACGTACGTCACAGAATTTTACAGCCTGTCCTATTTCGGCGGGAGACTGAATCGCGAGTGGAAAGCAGGTGGTGCGGACTGCGGACCAATCAGCGCAGACGCGAAAAGGTCGACCGAAATGTGGACGGCAATTCGAATGAGTTTTCTGTTCTTTCGTTTGCCTTTGTTACGTAAATCTTATTCCCTGCTCCGTTGTATTGTAGCTTGCGGAGCAAACGTTGATGGAAAACAACCGTATACTTTGTCTTGGAAATAACTCGGACTGAGGCCGTTAAAACAACTGTATACTTTGTCTTTGAGATGGCAGACTGAGGCATTAGAAACTCAAATGACAACTGTATACTTTGTCTTTGAGGTGGCAGACTGAGGCATTAAAAATTTAAGTGACAACTGTATACTTTGTCTTTGAGATGACAGACTGAGGCATTAAAAACTCAAATGACAACTGATACTTTGTCTTTGAGATGGCAGACTGAGGCATTAAAAATTTAAGTAACAACTGTACACTTTGTCTTTCAGACGGCAGACCAAGACAATCAAAACAACTGTACACTTTGTGAGACGGCATACCGAGACAATCAAAACAAGTGTACACTTTGTCTGTGACACGGCAGACCGAGACAATCAAAACAACTGTATACTTTGTCTGTGAGACGGCAGACCGAGACAATCAAAACAAGTGTACACTGTCTGTGACACGGCAGACCGAGACAATCAAAACAAGTGTACACTTTGTCTGTGAGACGGCAGACCGAGGCAATCAAAACAAGTGTACACTTTGCTTTGTCTGTGAGACGGCAGACCGAGGCAATCAAAACAAGTGTACACTTTGTCTTGAGACGGCAGACCGAGGCAATCAAAACAAGTGTACACTTTGTCTTGAGACGGCAGACCGAGGCAATCAAAACAAGTGTACACTTTGTCTGTGAGACGACAGACCGAGGCAATCAAAACAAGTGTACACTTTGTCTGTGACACGGCAGATCGAGACAATCAAAACAAGTGTACATACACTTTGTCTGTGAGACGACAGACCGAGGCAATCAAAACAAGTGTACACTTTGTCTGTGACACGGCAGATCGAGACAATCAAAACAAGTGTACATACACTTTGTCTGTGAGACGACAGACCGAGGCAATCAAAACAAGTGTACACTTTGTCTGTGAGACGGCAGACCGAGGCAATCAAAACAAGTGTACACTTTGTCTGTGACACGGCAGACCGAGACAATCAAAACAAGTGTACATACACTTTGTCTGTGAGACGGCATACCGAGACAATCAAAACAAGTGTACACTTTGTCTGGGAGACGGCAGACCGAGGCAATCAAAACAAGTGTACACTTTGTCTGGGAGACGGCAGACCGAGGCAATCAAAACAAGTGTACTTTGTCTGGGAGACGGCATACCGAGACAATCAAAACAACTGTATATTTTGTCTGTGAGACGGCAGACCGAGGCAATCAAAACAAGTGTACACTTTGCTTTGTCTGTGAGACGGCAGACCGAGACAATCAAAACAAGTGTACACTTTGTGAGACGGCAGACCGAGACAATCAAAACAAGTGTACACTTTGTCTGTGAGACGGCAGACCGAGACAATCAAAACAAGTGTACATACACTTTGTCTGTGAGACGGCAGACCGAGACAATCAAAACAAGTGTACATACACTTTGTCTGTGAGACG
>JABMCL010003054.1:727500-730000 GCA_018857735.1 Alviniconcha marisindica
AGCATTATTCCAGGTAATTTTGGGTTTGCTATTAGCGTATGCAGACTGAGAGAAAGGGGGCGTATGTCTAAGAGTGTGTATGTGCGTGTGTTTAATGACTTAGAATTATTGAGATCTGTTCTTCGTTGTGCGATCGAATGACAGCTTTAAGTTCCCACTGGGATGAATAAAGTATATTGTTATTGTTATTGTTCTGGTGCCCAGTGCTGGGAAGACTGTTGTCATGACAGTGACGTGTAATGAAATAGGTGTGATGCTGAAGGGAACCGTTCGAACCTCGGACCCGTGCGTGTGAAACGTGTTGGTTACCACACGATACAACCTGACGGGTTAAATCAAAGCCTGACGGGTTAAAGCAAAGCCTGACGGGTTAAACCAAAGCCGGGATAAGTATTCAGCCTTGCCGCTACTCAATGGTAGTATTCAACCTTGACGCTACTCAGTGGTAGTATTCAACATTGCCGTTACTCAGTGATAGTATTCAACACTGCCACTACTCAGTGATAGTATTCAACACTGCCACTACTCAGTGATAGTATTCAACATTGCCACTACTCAGTGATAGTATTCAACATTGCCACTACTCAGTGATAGTATTCAACACTGCCACTACTCAGTGATAGTATTCAACACTGCCACTACTCAGTGATAGTATTCAACACTGCCACTACTCAGTGATAGTATTCAACACTGCCGCTACTCAGTGATAGTATTCAACCTTGCCACTACTCAGTGGTAGTATTCAACATTGCCGCTCCTCAATGGTAGTATTCAACATTGCCGCTACTCAATGGTAGTATTCAACATTGCCGCTACTCAATGGTAGTATTCAACCTTGCCGCTGCTCAGTGGTAGTATTCAACATTGCCACTACTCAATGGTAGTATTCAACCTTGCCGCTACTCAGTGATAGTATTTATTCAACCTTGCCGCTACACAATGGTAGTATTTATTCAACCTTGCCGCTACTCAATGGTAGTATTTATTTAACCTTGCCGCTACTAAATGGTAGTATTTGTTGAACCTTGCCGCTACTCAATGGTAGTATTTATTGAAACTTGCCGCTACTAAATGGTAGTATTTGTTGAACCTTGCCGCTACTCAATGGTAGTATTTATTGAAACTTGCCGCTACTAAATGGTAGTATTTGTTGAACCTTGCCGCTACTCAATGGTAGTATTTATTGAAACTTGCCGCTACTCAGTGGCAATATTTATTGAACCTTGCCGTTACTCAATGGTAGTATTCAACCTTGCCGTTACTCAGTGGCAGTATTTAACCTTGCCGCTGCTCAGTGGTAGTATTTATTCAACCTTGCCGCTACTAAATGGTAGTATTTGTTGAACCTTGCCGCTACTCAATGGTAGTATTTATTGAACCTTGCCGCTACTCAATGGTAGTATTTATTCAACTTTGCCCTTACTCAGTGGTAGTATTCAACCTTGCCGCTGCTAAATGGTAGTATTTATTCAACCTTGCTGCTAGAGGATGGTCGTTCAACCTTGCCGCTACTTGAGAGTTACCATCCCTTGTGACCTCCGACCTTTCCTTCACTTCAGTCCAAACGACGAACGCTCACTGGCTGGCGGATGCAGTTCATCAGTGTGGAATGTACATGCTGTATTTGGAACGGACAGGTTGAAACCGACGCTCCGAGCCGGCGTTTCAACCGTAGGGCTATGCTGTGCTATGCTACGCTATGCTGACACACGATTCTTGTCCAGAATAGGCTTTAAAGACATAAAGGGTTCGAAAGAAACGTTTGAGAACGCTAGCAGTCATTCTTGTTTCAGATTCGTGTCCAAAATGTGTCAGCCCGACATCACATCTGAGGACATTAAGCCCCACATCATCATCATCATCGCCGTCGTCGTCGCCGCCGCCCGCCATCATCATCATCATCATCATCATCATCATCATCATCATCATCATCATCATCATCATCATCATCATCATCATCATCATCATCATCCGATCCGTTTGAAACCGGGTTCGGGCGGTCCTAGATCCTCAACCGTTGACTGTTTCGGATGTGTGTGTGTGTGTGTGTGTGTGTGTGTGTGTGTGTGTGTGTGTGTGTGTGTGTGTGTGTGTGTGTGTGTGTGTGTGTGTGCCTTCCAGACTCTAAGATAAAGTACACTGTGTTTTATGCGTACTTACGTTCATGTATTATATATACTGCGTGTTATTTTACTGGTATCTTTTTTATGCAGTCGCGAGGCAAATTTCTCTGTTATTCGCAGACGATAAGGATTCTGTATTCTGAACATAGAATATATAGCTATAGAATATACAGCTATAGAGAAATACGCCTGGCGTTGAAGGGAGACCTAACTGCGTATTTTTCACTATGGTCCCCATACTTCCCACTGATCAGTGACAACAATGTATAGGTGAAAGGTACCCAGAGAGCTGCTCACATGCATACGTGCGTGCGTGCGTGCGTGCGTGCGTGCGTGCGTGCGTGCGTGTGTGTGTGTGTGTGTGTGTGTGTGTGTGT
>JABMCL010003054.1:735000-760000 GCA_018857735.1 Alviniconcha marisindica
ATGGGATAAGAGAGTACAGAGAATGTTTGATAACACCGATTAATGGATGACTCAGGGAAGGGAATATACTCGTTAAAAAAGTTAAAACCCTTCTAAAAAAATGCTCATACAAACCTCAAAAAATTAAAAAACCCCTCGGGGCTGGCTTATTCACTGGTCTACCTTTTTTAACCCTAAATCATTTCCAGTATTTATACCCCAGGGAAAAAGGGAAAAATGCCCGATGTTGTAAAACTTCCGGTTTTGTTTTTTATTTTAGTAAAACAGTTTAGGTTTAGGAGCCTGATTCCCGGATCCATTCGGGTTTTGGGTTTTAATTAAATGCAACTGCTGGAAGTTTCATTATGCTTGCAGTCGCGGTTCTTTGCTATTATCCAAGAATACAGACAAACAGTTAGGAAACGTGAAAGGTATTCACCAAAGTGATTGTCCACACTGTCAATGATTTGACAAATCATTATTGATTTTCTGAAATTGTTATCTGATTGAATTTTTTTAAATAAAAAAATGCATTACTCTCTTTATTTCTTACTGCTTATCATTATAGCTTGGGTTATTTTTCCCACCCAAAGTACCAAAGCCGGTGCCAAGAAGGTTGCCAAACCTGAATGCCCCTTACTTTGAGTGCCCCAAATCATGTCCAGCTTAGACATATGTCAGCCTCAAACCTGAAGCATCAAGATTCTCAAGCTCTGGTTTTTTGGTTCATTTTCCCTTTTGGGGTGCTCCACCTGGATTTCAACCAGGTTTTGGGCATGAAGAAACAGTCGTCCAGTATACCCCCCACTTTTCCATTCACAGTATGCAACCACCATCTGCTTGAGGAATGTTTTAGTTCCCTTTAACTGCGGAATATCAAGAGTGCTTGAAAGCTGGCCCTTTGATGTGCATTATCAATGCACTCTATGGTGGTTGTGACTGTTCAACAAGGTGAGGTGTGTTGACCTTTTTGTTGACATCTACACTTTTTTCCCCTATAGAAAAATGCGGGGAAATTTTCCAGTTTCATAATTTGTCCTTAACGTGGTAATAACTTTATCTCAAAACGATCCTGCCCATAACTACTGAATGATGTACTGAAAAAAATTTTTTATGGGGTCTTTTTGGAAGCTTGCCTTCAGTGGTTTTAGGTTTTTGGGGTTTTGGGTTCTGTCATCCTCTGAAGTGTAATTTTGACAGGTGGATGGAAAAGTGTTCTCAGCAGCCAAGTCGTATCTTGCACCTTCAAAGGATGTTTCTTTTTTTTTTGTTTCTTTGGAGAATTCTCAGCGTTTTCCCATACTTTTGAAAATTTTTTTAACATGTTGTTTCCTTGTATTCAAGTCTTTTCACAAAAAAGCACCTGTCACTGGGCAACACTAGCATTGTGGTTGCTGAGAAAATTTGTGCTGCTTTTTATATTCTACTCCCCCCGGGGCTTTTTTTTTTTAAGGGAAACATTCGTCAGCCTTTTTTTCACAAGGGGAGCTTAATTTTTTTCTGCTCCGTGCCAAATAACAAGGACACTTTAAGCCAAAGAGAAACGGAAAGCTCAAAATTTAAACTGTTCAAACAAAAAACAATAATAAAGGGTTTTTTTTAAAAAATATTCAAGGAAACGGGCACGCAAATTTGGAATTCCATATAGTCATTTATTAGCCAAACACCAAGACACAAAAAGAACGCTCATTGCAGACAACCTAATTTATTTGAGGTCAAGGTACCCAGAATACCCGGGGGGAAATTTTGGGGGGGGGGGGAGGTATAGGTTGGCTCATGGTCTAACACGCGTGTCCGGGCGTGTAATAATCAAACACACGCGCATACACAGACAAAGGTTTGGCAAAATACACACCTGTGAATCTTGTCAAAACTGCATCCACCACCTTGTCTTGCTGTGTGGGCGGCATCCAAGTTTCCAGTCCAAATAGACCGAGAGACGTTCTTGCTGTCTCCAACCATGACTGCGAACCCAAATCAAAAGTATCAAAAGTATCAAGTGTTCTGTCAAAGCAGAGCTCGCACTGCCTTTGGCTGCACGAGAAGCACGCCTTGCACGAGATAACAGCCTTTTTTTTTCTTTTTTTTTTCTTCCCCGAAAGGGGGGGGGGGGGGGGGGGGGGCAAACAAGGGGGCCGGACAAAATTATTTGAAACTTTGTTACGGCTGAACAAGCTGGAAAGACGCCTACAACAAAGAGGATTTACTTCTCTCAAGCACCTGTCGTCAGTTTGTTTTGTGAACACGTGTTTTCAACGGTCCAGACAGTTTTGACAGACCTAAAGGGACCTAGCGGCTTCCAGCTCACCTTTGTCTTTATTCCTCCTGTTGTTTCTGCGGCGTTCCGCTGATGTTGGTGTACCAGTTGTTCTGGTAAGTAACAATGGTAAGTAATAATGGTAAGTAACAATGGTAAGTAACAATGGTCTCGATGTTATCAGATGGTCTCGATGTTGCGGTAGTATCTCTGGTGTTATCCATGGGACGCTACACTCTCGCGTGTGCGTTTTTTCTGTGTGTGTGTGTGTGTGTGGTGTGTCGCGTGCTTGCGTGTGTGTGTGTGTGTGTGTGTGTGGGTATATATATGTATGTGTGTGCATGCGCGCGTGCGTGCATATGTGCGTGTATGTATATATGTGCGCTCCCGCGCGTGCATGCGTGCGTGTGTATGTGCGTGTGTGCGCGCGCGTGCATGCGTGCGTGTGTATGTGCGCGAGCGTGTGTGTGTGTGTGCGCGCGCGTACGTGGGCCTCTGTAAACGTGTTTGTGTACGTGTGAGCACGCGCGATTGGGGTTGAGAGCGTGCGCGCATATGTATATGGAGAGAGAGAGAGAGAGAGAGAGAGAGAGAGAGAGAGAGAGAGAGAGAGAGTGTGCTAGCATGTTTGTGGATTGTTGAAACGTCCAGATAACCCAGCATGCTGTAAGAGTGTCAGTCTTCAGAATATTTAAGTCAGACGCTATACGAAAGCAGAAGAAGAAGAAGGAGAAGAAGGAGAGAGAGAGAGAGAGAGAGAGAGAGAGGGCGCAAACACACACAAAACTGTTGAAATGTTCTTGAAAAATAGTTTGCTTTTATTTGCAAAATCACATAGCAATACAATGTACAGAACAGTAAGTAAGGAGCAACGAGCAACAAGTGTATAATGAAGAAAAAGGATAAGACTAATGTAACTACAAAACCCAGAAAGCGACTATTAACAGCAAAGTAATGCAGGGTATGAGAGAGAGAGAGAGAGAGAGAGAGAGAGAGAGAGAGAGAGAGAGAGAGAGAGAGAGAGAGAGAGACCCGAGCAAGGTATAACATAAGAGAGAGTGTGGGATAACCCAAGCAAGATATAACAAACAACTAAATAGTGTCTTGGACACATTATTTGGCAGTAGCAATCAGAGTGAATCAAAAAAAAAGTTCGATACAAGTAGACCGTATTGGAAAAAGGTGAGACAAAGATGTGAAACGGGTGGGAGTTTTTAAAAAAGTGCGTTTAGTCCGAGTGAGATTCCTATGTTCATATGATCATATCAGTCAAAATCTGCAGTGTCACGGATATACACCATACATATCAAAGGAATACAGCTTTCATTGCAGTTAGTAATTATGCCAACCTTGCTATGGATGATTAATAATTTGAGAGAGAGAAAAAGAAGTAAAATCCGACTTTTATTTTACTCAAAATATTTGAAGAAAGCAAGATCGGTCAAGCATAAACCATATACATCTCACAAATGTGAGAGAGAGAGAGAGAGAGAGAGAGAGAGAGAGAGAGAGAGAGAGAGAGAGAGAGAGAGAGAGAGAGAGAGAGGGGGGGGGGGAGGGTGAGCAGAAATAAACTTAAATGCAACATTATTCGCCCAACAATATTTCCACACATGCTGGACTTACACAAGCAATGCACAGTTTTGAAATAAAAGCCGAAAATGCAAGTGCGCACAGTCTCTAGAACGTACATGTATACTGTCACACACAACAGCACTGACACTGCCATATATATCTATATATACACACAATCATTTAAACGAACCAAAAAACAAAACAAAACAAAACTAATATACAGCTGTCACCTTTCACTCCAACAGCCGGCACAAAACGGATCATTCGCTCTAGTGTTTCCGCATGGCAGCGGACATTCAAAGTACCAAAAATGACACAGTCATCATCAGAAGCAATGTTACGATCAAAACGACAAGACCAGAATGCATTTTTGTGTGTCTGTGGACGTGAGGAGGTGTGACCACACGTTCAGATGCCGGTGGGGGGTGGGGGGGAAGAAAGGAGGGCAAGGAAGGACCTATGTAATTAATTAGTGTAAAGTAAGCCAAGACACAGAGCTGTCCGCTGGCTGCCAACCGTTGACTGCTGGGTACTAAGCAGCCGCAGCGGCCCTGAAGTTGCATCCAGTCTGATGGACATTTTACTCCCGATCACCGACATTAAGCAAAAAGAAACAGGAAAAAACAAGAGAAAAAAAAGAGAGAAAACTGCATGGCCGCTCACTGACCCTGCTCACTGCTCACTCATCCAGCCCTCACAGGACCAGTTCCACTCTGAACTGCGGTTTCGCCCTGCTCGTAACGTGAATCAGAGCCTACACGGATTTATTCCCCAAAAAAAAAATTAAAAATAATAATAATAATAATAAAAAATCTCAGCATGCATGAAAGCCTCCACCTTTTCGATCCCGACGCCCCCAACCAAAAAAAAAAAAAACAAGAAAAAGAAAGAAAAAAAAAACGTTTCTTTTTTTACATACCTGTACTTAAAAATATAACCCACCTTATCGACCTTATTAATTAACGCTACTCACTAGCTACCTTCACATTCCCTCAGATCTGTATCAGTAAGATTTGTGGATTCCTGGCAGTTACTTTGTACACCAAGCCGAAGGCTGAGAGAGAGAGAGAGAGAGAGAGAGAGAGAGAGAGAGAGAGAGAGAGAGAGAGAGAGAGAGAGAGAGAGAACGGGGTAGGGTGGGAGGTGGGGTATGGGGGCTTTTTAGCGTTGGGAAGAACACATCTGAAAAGTAGAGCTTCAGGAGTGTTTGAAACGCGACATGCTGATTGCGTGGGGGTATACGGTAAGCCATCATGGCTTTCCATAATAACAAGTTGGATCAAACGAACGCAGAATAACGTAAACGCACATCTTCATGCTAGTTTGGGCTCTTCATGTTCAGTTTTATCGAAATTTTAAAAAAAGAAAAGAAAAGAAAAAAAGAGCAAAATATGTACACAAGGGGTATATTATGTAGAAACTATCTGGAATCATGTCGTTCTATACATGTACATAACACCACGATCGAATCATAAGGTTGCTGTGAAAGCTACACAGTACGACGGCATAACCAAAACGAGTGGTACCACTCCAAAGTGACATTTTGCGAAAACCATTTTGGAGTCACGCGCATATATACGTAGCACGTAATTAGACTTCTTTCCTTTCCCGAAGCTGAGGCCGACATAATTACAAAAGGACAACTTGCATATCATCGTGTTTTGCCTTTGTTCGTAGTGTAGACCGTGTGTGTGTGTGTGTGTGTGTGTGTGTGTGTGTGTGTGTGTGTGTGTGTGTATGTTTTGGTGTGTGCGTGCGTGCGTGCGTGCGTGCGTGCGTGCGTGCGCGCGCAGCAGTTTCTTCAGACTATGTTTTGATGCTTTCTTCTTTGCTTTGTAATGATCCATGCCATGGCCAATCTGGAAGAACAGCACATTAAAGAAAGCATTATTAATGTGTAAAACCAGAACATTATTATTACTGTGTGTAAAACCAGAAAACAAAAAGACCCAAACTCCGGATCATGTCCATAAACAAAGCTGGTTATCGAATAATTATGAATACAAACAAACAGGACTCAATGAATGCAGTTCCGTAACAAAAGGTACAAGACATAAAACTCAAACGAAAGTGGGGGATCATTATGAAGTTGATCATCATGACTGATCTGATGCAGGCGCTGAACACATTGGATTCGATTCAACGTTTATTCATTGGGCAAAATATATTTCACACAAGTATTAATATGCAATGACGTCTGGGTTTACTTTATGAAAGTGGCATGTCTGATTACACAAATCTACAGTTTATTTTAACGAAAAACATATATATATATAACAAGAAGCAAACCAAAAAAAAAAAAAAAAAGGAGAGAGAGAGAGAGAGAGAGAGAGAGAGAGAGAGAGAGAGGACTAAAAAGTAAACACTTGCAACATTTGCGCTCAAAGCACATACTGTCTGATGTTAAAAACGAAGCCCACCCCAGTAAAGCACACATCCCAAAAGAACTAGAATGTTCCCTTGTGACAGACAACGAGCAAACACATTCACTTTGGTTTCCAAGAAAAATCCACTGTCGCTTCTCGCTCGACACAACATATTGCACGTGAATCCGGTTTATTTGTTTGAATTTTTATGACAGACTGAATAAACTGACGAATCAAAGCTGGTGACCTTCAAGATATAGGGAGAAATATTGCATATTATGGACAAATTTTACGACGGCAGAAGAGCAAAAACTTCGGATTATGCACGAGTAAAACTTCGGTGAAAGAAAATGGTACGCTCCAAACGCTGTCTCGATCGGTGTCCATCCAGCAGCTTCCTGGCCCGTTCGGTCGACGCAAGCGGAATACACAACAGTATCGTTTTCCCCATATGGCGGCAGACGACTCCTAGAAATTTTCCAGAGAGACTTTCGATCAGAGTCTTGACAAAATCATTCAACAGTGTTTCATTCGTTATACAAGGTCTAATGGGGATTAAAAAGAGAGAGAGAGAAGAGAGAGAGAGAGAGAGAGAGAGAGAGAGAGAGAGAGAGAGAGAGAGAGAACAATATCACAAAAAATATCATCATGGAAGATTGTTTGGGTGCGGGTTGCACCTTTGGGATTTGTCTTCAAAATGTCAAATACGCATACGCAAAGTGCTTCAAAACCCCCATCATAATCTTACGTCCAAAAACAAAACAAACAAAAAAGTCACGCAATACAGTTAGTCGTTGCTTCCATCCAATAGCACATTTTTTTTTTTTTTTTTAAATGTAGACCACATGACAAGACCGTGAAAAATGTTCCAACAACGTATGACAAGTGTATAGCGCATTCCCCACCTTTGGGCCCAGACTTTCACGGATGACACGTGCCGAGAAGCGCGGGCTTTTAACACGTAGCCTGTTTTGTTCTGATCCCCGGTGTCCCTCACAAGCACAGCTCTCTTTTTTTTGGGGGGGGGGGGGTGGGGGGGGGGGGGGGGGGGTGAGAGTGAGACAAAGAGAGGGTGGGGAGAGAAGAGACTGACACATTTATCTATCTTTTCTCCTGGTTTTGTGTTACTCTGTTCACTGTAACGAACTTCGCGTTTCCGAAGAATCGGCACTCTCGAAATCTCCCGTTATTATTCTTATCATTATTCACAAAACGTCAAAATACCCACTTCTTTAAAAGACTCGTATACATTTCTATTCTTTGTCAACGCGCTCACTGGACCCTAAATTTCTTTTTAAACTGACAGGAAGCATTAGTAAACAACTCCCGTGAACAGCAACTGGAAAGGTACGCATGCAAGGGCTGACCCCAAACAGGACGACAGGATACGCTCTTCACGTGCTAATCAGAGTCGGTCAGTTCTTCCAGTCGCAGTGGGTCTGCAGGGAGGCAGTGAACAGCGCCACAGCTGCCATTGTCAAGCGCTTAGGACCCATCTCGTGATGAGGCTCTCGTTAAGACAGTGTTCATGTAGAGGAGGAGGAGGAGGAGGAAGAAGAAGAGAAGGAGGAGGAGCAGGAGGAAGAAGAAGAAGAAGAAGAAGAGAAGGAGGAGGAGGAGGAGAAGAAGAAGAAAAAGGATCGTATATACACAGAATATATATATTTTTTTAAGAAGTATATATTTTTAAAAAAGAAATAAAAAAGCACCGTTGTACATAAAGTGAACGTTTAGAGGGTGACAGTTCTCTACCCTCTCACAGTACTTCACGTGACCCCGAAACCACTGCAGAATACGTTCAGTGAACACGCATGCATACGAACCACAACGGTGGCTGCTACACCTGCAGTTAACCCTTTCCCTGCCCTCATGACGTCATGTTCCCCGTGACGTGAATAAAGTAACAGTGGCGTGCGGGATTACTGCTGCACACCACGAACCTCTGTGGTGCGCCAGAAATGGTAAGACGTATACTGGGAATTTCAATCACACACACACACACACACACACACACACACACACACACACACACAAAACACACACATAAGACAAGAGAGAAGGAAGAAGAAGAAGAAGAAGAAGAAGAAGAAGAAGAAGAAGAAGAAGAAGAAATGCATTATAACACCGCTGTATGCACATAAAGAGTTCTCCAAGTTTACCACTGGGAGAGTGAGAGTTACCCCAAGTGAATCCCTAAAATTATAATTTGAAAAGGTGCTGGGGGGGGGGAAGGGAGCGCTCATGGACAGAATTACTCCACGTCTACATCTGCACCATCCCCAAGTCTAAGTCCTTGGTGTGAAAACAGAGAGGTTATGTTTAGGTCTGTTTTCACACTATGGAGTTGGGCATAACAGATCATGCTGATCATCGGTCTTTTGTCAATGTTTCAAGCCTACCTCTCGCAGTTTTTAAAGATGTTCGGTATTTTCCGCCAGTCAAGAAAAGCTTATTTTATTCAAAACACTGGGTGCTCAGAAAATGCAGTCAAAGTACGTCCACACACACACACACACACACACACACACACACACACACACACACACACACACACACACACACACACACACACCGATTAGCCTACACGCATTCTGAAAGACGAAAAGTCCAAATACATTCAAAAAAGGAGCGAAAACCAGTGAACACTACTATTTATAGCCGGAACAAACCAACCAACAAAAAAGTCCGCAAAGAGCGAGTTTCGGCAAATGGTCCGTCAGTGAGCATACTTTTCTACAAACGATGACCCCCCCCCTCCACAATGTCCGGTTGAGAGGTAAAAAATCCTCATCGCCAAAGCTGTTGAATGGTTTGTCCTCTGTGCACGTCTTGCCTGGTACCTCCCAGCTACGTCTGTCGCCACTGAACAGAATCAGCTGACCACACAGCTGACCACCAGCGGCGCCAAACATCCATCAACGAAACTTGGCTTTGGCTAAAATACGACAACATTTTTACTCAGCTTTTTTCGTTTTTGCATGATTATTGGTCATCTGGTCACCGGTGGTAAACAATTAATTTCGTTTACACCATGGGCAGTTTCGTAAGTAGCCTGGGACTTACTAGAAACAGTCTCCAAGATAATTCACTCTGAAAAGGTATGGATCTATAAACGATTAATTTGGTTTACACTGTGGGCAGTTTCGTAAGTAGCCTGAGACTTACTAGAAACTGTCTCCAAAACAATTCACTCTGGAAAAAAATTAATCTATAACCCCACCAAGACAAACTCGCCGCTATGCGTCAAATCGAGACTTTGTTTGTCTCGAATAATTTTGTGTTTAAACCACACCGAGACTCCCATCGAGAATATATCGGCAACTCTTAATATCCCGCACGTCTCGCAACGATGTCCCGCTCAAGTCAGACACGTAGGACATACCCGCTGAGGATGACCCGGTTTGGCCTAGCGGTAAGGCGTAAGGCTGGTAAGCGGAAGGACCTCGGTTCGATACCGCTTCGGCTCTCCTTTCTCTTCAAAAAGGTTGTGGTTTGTGGACACTGTCTTGTGACTTTGCCCATCGCTTCCTACTGAAACATTAAAATGGCTCTCATCGCTGCCCATCTTAATGTAGAAATCATTCTGGTGGTGACAGTGTAGCGATAGGTATACATCTCCCCCCCCGTCCCTAAAAAGCCTTATGGTTTCTGTGGACGTTAAGCACCATGTTTACTTACTTACTTACACCCGCATCATAACCGGTAGGACAGAAAGAAGCAAGCTGGGGCCAGGACAAACACGGGCTACTTGAAACAGGTTGCATGATGCTGTAGGCTAACTCGGTCAACTTACATTTATTGGCAAATGTGACAAAGCGTTAGAGAAGTACGCTTTACTTAATTAGCTTTACTTTACAAACCACAAACATCACCGAAATATTAGTGTACAGCAGGCTTTCAGTTCATTACATAAAACAAAATAAAACATATCTGGCGGTCGGCTCACAATGTTTGCGTGACAGTGAGCATTGTATGCGTGATTACAACTGATGAGGCTGTCTTGCAAAGTTCATGACAGTGCTAGCCACGCCATATGCGTGCTACTGAGTTCGTGACGGCTCTAGTCACGCTACAGGCGTGCTGCTGTGTTCGTGACAGCCCTAGTCACGCTATAGGCGTACTGTTGAATTCGTGACAGCTCTAGTCACGTTATAGGCGTACTGCTGACTTCGTGACGGCACTAATGAGGTTATAGGCGTACTGCTGAGTTCATGACGGCTCTAGTCACGTTGTAGGCGTGCTACTGAGTTCGTGACGGCTTTAGTCACGCTATAGGCATGCTGCTGAATTCGTGACGGCTCTAGTCACGCTATAGGCGTGCTGCTGAATTCGTGACGGCTCTAGTCACGCTGTAGGCGTGCTGCTGACTTCGTGACAGCTCAAGTCACGCTGTAGGCATGCTGCTGAGTTCGTGGCGGCGCTAATGAGGCTACAGACTTGCCAATGAGGCTCTTGCAACGGACAGTGGCACTGGCCGGCCGGGCATCTTTTGCTGAGCCTCGTTTCTACACTTCTCGTGCCTCACTCTGACCAACTACGTTGCCTCCGTCCGTCCCTCCGTCAGCGAAGGTGCAGCAGAAAGGGACTGATCAAACCGGATTATGCAAAAGCAAACGTTCATTCGTAAAAACAAAACAAAACAAGAAAGGCAACAAACAAAAAACCACAAAAAACCCACAAAAAACCACAAACAAACCCAACAACAACAATGCCTGAATTATTCAGTTGGTTTTGGCCATCCTTAATGATCAGTTGTGATTAAAGAGGTTGGCTATCATAGTTCCTCTTTACCAAAATTAATAATTATATATATATATATATCTATACACACGAATACTTGAACCAGTCGTTTGCTTGATGATTAAAAAATAAACTAAAAAATGGCAGTTTTGTGCCTCACTGTCATCCCAAATTTCAGCATAAAACCAGCTTTGGACAAACCGTCAACACGACTTGTCAATAAAAACAACAAGTCGTCGAATTCCATGTGACGGCAAATAAAAGTTGCATATAAACGGAACTACTTCTACAGGCGTGTTCCAGCTTCTGTTAGATTCATCACACGTCATCCTTGATGTTGATCGTTGATTATTATTTTTTGTACCCCCCCCCCCCCCCCCCACGTCTAACACAGCAGAAGAAGCAACACCACCACCTCCACGATCAATAACAACAACAATAGAACAGCATCAAAACGCACTGTTCAGTGTTGAACACCCGAACAAGATGGCACACTCAGTAAACACCTGAAGTCTTGGACCAACCTGCCCCCGTGGAGGTGAGCCTACAAACCGTAGCAAAGACTCTTGGCGTCATTGCTTCTTCACGTCTGCTTCTCACTGAAAAGTGCGTCTAGGAGTTGCCTCCCTTGCACAAGAAATGCACCGACACGGGGTCACTGGACTGACTGTTAGCAGGATTGGTAGCGATGGAACGGCGGTAGGGCAGGTAACCTACTGGTAAGGATGGATACTGGTGGTAGGGTAGGAACCAATGGATTGGCGGTAGGGCAGGTAACCTACTGGTAAGGATGGACACTGGTGGTAGGGTAGGAAGGGTAGGAACCAGTAGACTGGCGGTGGGCAGGTAAAACTAGTGAGGATGGAAACTGGTAGAAGGGTAGGTAGGGTAGGAAGGTTAGGTAGGGTAGATAGGGCAGGTAGCAGTGGATTGGCGGTAAGGATGGAAACTGGGGCAAGGGTAGGAAGGGTAAGTAGGGTAGGAAGCAGTGGACTGGCGGTAGGGCAGGTAGAACTGGTGAGAATGGAAAGTGGTGGAAGGGTAGGAACGGTGGGTAGGGTAGGAAGGGTAGGTAGGGAAGGACGGGTAGGGCAGGTACCCTACTGGTAAAGATGGAAACTGGTGGAAGGGTAGGTAGGGTAGATAGGGCTGGGAGCAGTGGACTGGTAGTGGGGCAGGTAACAGGTAAAGATGGAAACTGGTGGAAGGGTAGAAAGGGTAGATAGGGCAGACAGGGCAGGTAGCAGTGGACTGGCGGTGGGGCAGGTAACCTACAGGTAAAGACGGAAACTGGTGGAAGGGTAGGTACCTACGTGAGGGAGAGGGCGCCCAAAGCGCTCGCCGCATTGTGTGCTAATACAGATCAGTGCTGACGACGGATGTGCTGATGGAGAGACTGTTTCTCAACGAACCCACTGGTCTCCAAATGCCTCACTCAAACCTATCCCGAGTTTGTCCCGTCTGTTGACGAGTAGATGTATTGTGCGAAATGTGCATTTAACTGTACATGTCTTCATAACTACAAAGTACTGCACTTTTTTAAGATCGGGAATCTTAAATGTACATCTAAGTTTTAGAACTCCTGAAAAGTGAGCAAAACGATACCGTCCATCACTTAAAATGCAATCTGTTCTAATACTTAAGTCATCATAATATTAAGTGTCTAGCTATATGTAGGATATGTAGCAACCCGTTGGTTTCTGACCTGGTTATTTGAGAGAACTTCAAAGTGAGAAAAAAATGATACCGCCCATCACTCAAAATGTAATTTGTTTTAATAGTCGGGTAGTCATAATATTAAGTGTCTTACAAACTCGTGTGTGTGTGTGTGTGTGTGTGTGTGTGTGTGTGTGTGTGGTGTGTGTGTGTGTGTGTGTGTGTGTGTGTGTGTGTGTGTGTGAGAGTGAAAAAGAGAGATTCAAACACTATCAGGTCTATGAACTGATTAGGATCGCATAAAAAGAAGTAAATCTTTGAGAATAAAATCCCTTTATTTTTTATATTTTTTATATTTTTGAGTTTCTAAATTTCTAAAGAGTCTAATATCTCTGTCATTAGAATAGCGTAAAAAAAGAAGTAAATTTTGGAGTTTCTAAATTTCTGAACAGTCCACTATCTCTCGGATTAAGATCGCATAAAACGAAGTAAAATTACTGAGTTTCTAATTTTCCAGTCTATTTTTGTTGTTGTTGCCGACACCGGCGACAGACAGGAACAGAGAAATCAGCGAAGATGGAGTCGCAGTTTGCCAGTGAATAACAGCGGTGGAAGCGTCGTCATACAATTATCAAGTTCAGTTAGTCACCTTTGTGCACTCTTCCACACATTCGGCGCTTTCACAAGCTTGCTTTGAAAGATCGAAGACGACTAGCACCCTCCCCCCCCCCCACCCCCCCAAAAAACAACAACAACCCACACACACAAAAACAAGGCAGTGAGAGCGGTACAAAATATCTCTACTAAGACAAAACAGAGCTGAGAATTCGCCCACGGACTGTCGTTACTTATTTAAAATACCCACGGCGTGGGTGGGTTTGATCTGTTGTTACTCAAATACCGACATGGGTAGGATCTGTTGTCACTCAAATACCCACACGGGTAGTATCTGTTACTCAAATACCCACACAGGTACGATCTGTTGTTACCCAAATACCCACATTTGTATGATATGTAGCTACTCAAATACACACAAAAGTTTGATCTGTTGTCACTCAAATACTCGCATGAGTATGACCTGTTGTTATGTGTTGGTACACAACCTGTCATTACATAATTACCCACATGGGTATGATCTGTCGCTCCTCCGTGATCTATCTGCCAAAGTCATTGAACTGTCAAATAGGCCTAATTGGAACAATGCTGGGTTTGGAAGAAAACAGAAGAACCAAAAACAACGAACAAAAACATATACAAACCAACCACTCCCCAAACAGAATGACCCACCAGTGACAACCCAGCCTTACCAATGACAAATCAGCCGTACCACTGATAAACCAACCTTACCAATGATAAACCAACCTTACCAATGATAAAACAGTCTTACCAACGCAATGACAAACCTTCCTTACCAATGATAAACCAACCTTACCAATGGTAAAACAGTCTTACCAACGCAATGACAAACCTTCCTTACCAATGATAAACAACCTTACCAATGATAAACCAACCTTACAAATGCAATGATAAACCAGCCACACAGATGATAAACCAGCCTTACTGATGGTATGGCATTCATGCTGCGATGTGTAGACAGGATTTAACAGCACTTTTATGTTATATGCTGCGTATTACAGCTTTGAACTATTTGTAAGAATCAAAAGATATGGTACAACAGTAACAAACAAAACAAATTACATACCCTCGCAAGAAAACCAAGCAAACGAAAGCCTGCACATTTTGTCATCACGATCAGGTTACTAGACAAATAATACCATTCAGCATTTGCCGGTGCAGAAGTCGCGTCTATGGAGACAGATTCAAAGATCTGTGGGATTCCTTAGTGGTCTATGTACATTCGGCCGTCAGCGTGATTTGAAGCAGCCGGTAATTTTTCAGGCGAGTTCGTCTTTTGGTCTGCTACAAAACAGCCCAGCCACCCAGCGAAATGTCCAATATGTCGTCAGGAAACTTACGGCATCTATCAGACCTAGTCGTGACAAATTAGAGCAACACTTGAAACAAACTGCGACGTAACTAGATTTTGTTGGTCAGAGAGATATACTGTAATATGTTTTAACTTGATAAATGATATACTATTGTCTCATCAATTCCAAGGAGGGTATAAGTATACGCTCGAGTATTTTCTAAATTTTAAAGTGCGTGGGCTGTATCGTTCCATAATCCCAGTCCATGCTAACTCAGTCCTACAGTCCTAACAGTCAAAACGTTTTGATTTACATCTTTCCACAGTCAAAATCCATGCTAACTCAGTCCTACAGTCCTAACGGTCAAATCTGGTTGATTTATATCTTTCCACAGTCAAAATCCATGCTAAGTCAGTCCTAACAGTCAACATGTTTTGACTGATATTTTTCCAGTCAAAATCCATCATAACTCAGTCAAAACTTTTTGATTTATATCTTTCCACAATCAAAATCCATGCTAATTCAATCCTAACAGTCAAAACGTTTCGATTTATATCTTTCCACAGTCAAAATCCATGCTAACTCAGTCCTAACAGTCAAAACGTTTTGACTGATATATTTCCACAGTCAAAATCCATCATAACTCAGTCAAAACTTTTTGATTTATATCTTTCCACAATCAAAATCCATGCTAATTCAATCCTAACAGTCAAAACGTTTCGATTTATATCTTTCCACAGTCAAAATCCATGCTAACTCAGTCCTACAGTCCTTACAGTCAAAACGTTTTGATTTACATCTTTCCACAGTCAAAATCCATGCTAACTCAGTCCTACAGTCCTGACGGTTAAATCTGGTTGATTTATATCTTTCCACAGTCAAAATCCATGCTAACTCAGTCAAAGTCCCGACAGTCAAACTGTGCTGATGGCTATTTTCCAGTCACAGTAGCTTCTTTTCACACAACACTTCAATGGAACCACAGTCATAATGACGCAAAACGGCGGGTACAGTCCTTCCGACAATCGTAATTATAATTATCCGACAGCGTAATCAGTGAAAGCACTGTCCAGCAACTACACGCAGCCAAAACAGACTGAAGGGGGCGTGGGGGTGGGTTATGTGGGGGTGTGGGGGTGGGATGCAGCCGCAAACTGTCCTGTGGCAAGTTTAAAAAGTCTTCTGGCTCTCCCTAGCGCCACGTTTTCCTGGATCACTTGGCTGCATCAGCACATTCAAGTTAAAAATGCACGCAACAAGAAAAAAGAGTCAATACAGACATGACTGTTAGCAAAATACGAAACTTCCAGTCGAATCAAGAACTGCATTAACGTTCCACCACTGCATGAACACCGAAATCCGACTTAAGCGAACGCTGGAGTTTGTGTCCAAAAACGAACTCGCGTGGGAACCCAGTCCGCGAGATGAACTGTCCGATTTGATGTCTTCCGACACAGCCACAACGTGTCCAACAAGTAGACCAACAAGGCAGGAGCGCAGACTTGCTGATTCAATCCATAAAACGGGCAACGCAATATCAAATTTTTTATTAAAAAAAGACAGAAAAAAAAAAAAGAAAAAAAAAAAGGGAAAAATAACCAAGAACACGGATCTGCGATACACGGTCCACAAACTCACAGACACGCACTACACATTTCTGTTGTTTGATTGTTTTCGAAGCACAGTAACGACGTCCCGGCACAGTTCGCACATCTGACGATGACTGGGTGTCAGTGGATCACCTCTTTCCTCCTGCGGCGCAGTCTGAGAGAAAGAAGTCCGTGAAGAGTGTGGCGAAAAAACCCCGCAGAGTGTGTAGCCAGGCGCCTTGTGTCCATCCAGTCTGCACGAACACAGCCCGCACCTCCCTCGGCATTGCATGCAACGTCCCTGCTGCTGCTGCTGCTTGGAGCAGTTCGTTCCTTCGTTCGTCTTCCACCACCGAAACCGAGTAGTTGGGAGGTGGAGGGTGGGGTGAGGGGAGAGTAAGGGGTACAAAAAAGAAGAAAAAAAAGAAGAGTTCACCCCAGACCCCATAAAGGAGTAAGTACTTCAAAACTCCTGGCAGAAAATAGCCGAAAAAACAAACAAAACAAAACAACAACAAAAACGTGGGGACTCGAATCCCGAACCCCTCATTCCACTCTCTCTCTCTCTCTACGTGGTGGCCTGCACGGGCTGTGAGTATTGTCTATGCACGGCCAGGTGCGCCTCGGCGAAGACGACGTCGTCGTGGCCGCTGTGGCAGTCGTCGATGACTGGGGCACTGGGAGAGGGTCGCGCCCGGTACAGCGCTCCCGGCGAGTGAGTGTCCACTTCCGTCTCCCGGGACATCTCCAGCAGCTTGCCGCTCGCTTCCGAGTCCTTCTCCGTGGCCTTCTCCGGGGTCACCACCTTGCCCTTGGGCGCGGCCTTGAACTCCGCCCTCCTGGCGCAAGGGCAGAAGACCTCCACCAGGTCGTCGACAAAGTTCTGCTTGGCACTGTTGCAGGCACCTTCCTCGTCCAGGTGAGCCTCTATGTCGGCTTCGAAGTCTGCACACACACACACACACACACACACACACACACACACACACACACACACACACACACACACACACACACACACACACACACACACACACACAACAACGTTAACACAGCATGGGAAATCAGCAACGGTCAACGGCTGTGGCCACGACAGAGACAATCAGACAACAGAGACCTGAATCACCTGTGAGAACTATCTACAGAGACAAGACAACAGAGACCTGCGCTAAAACAATATTAGTGTTAAAAATACTGAAGTCGGAAGACTAAGGCAGAAGCAGCAGCAGCAGCAGAAGAAGAAGAAGAAGAAGAAGAAGAAGAAGAAGAAGAAGAAGAAGAAGAAGAAGAAGGAGGAGGAGGAGGAGGAGGAGGAGAGAGAAGGAGGAGGAGGAGGAAGGAGGAGGAGGAGAAGGAGGAAGAGGAGGAGGAGAAGGAGGAGGAAGAGGAGGAGGAGAAGGAGGAGGAGAAGGAGGAGGAGGAGAAGGAGGAGGAGGAGGAGAAGAAGGAAGAGGAGGGAGGAGGGATGATGATGAGGAGGAGGAGGAGGAAGAGGAGGAGGAGAAGAAGGAGGAGAAGGAGGAAGACAAGAAGAAGAAGAAGGAGGAGGAGGAGGAGGAGGAAGAGAAGAAGAAGAAGAAGAAGAAGAAGAAGAAGTTTGACAGATCACCCTTTAACTGGAGATCGCATGAAAGAACATTCTACGACAGCCAAGGGAGCCACAGACCAGTCGACTGAAACGAGGGTATTGATGTGGATGTCGAGAGAAGGCAGGACAGAGTGACAGTGAACTGCTTGGCCGTGTACACTCATAGCTTAACGTTCCAATGTTGAGAGAGAGAGAGAGAGAGAGAGAGAGAGAGAGAGAGAGAGAGAGAGAGAGAGAGGGGAGGAAGAGAGAGGGTAGAGAGAGAGAGAGAGAGAGAGAGAGAGAGAGAGAGAGAGAGAGGAGAGAGAGAGAGAGAGAGAGAGAGAGAGAGACAGAGACAGAGACAGAAGACAGAGAGACAGAGAGAGACAGAGACAGAGAGACAGAGACAGACAGACAGACAGACAGATTTTCACAGAGAGAAAGAGAAACTGATTTTGAGAGAGAGAGAGAGAGAGAGAGAGAGAGAGAGAGAGAGAGAGAGAGAGAGAGAGAGAGAGAGAGAGAGAGAGAGAGAGAGAGGATTCTTTATTTACGAGGGTAATAGATAAGCATGTATGCTTTTTTACATCCAACCCTCGCCCAAACAAGGGACTATACTCTAGAACTGATTATACATGTACAAATTTTCTAACGTTCACAGAAGCCATAAGGCTTAGTAGAGTCTTCAAGTAAGTAAACATGGTGCTTAACGTTAAGCAACGGCACACCGGTACACACATGCAATAAATGAAGTTTAGACGTCAAACACGAATGAGGGTGGATACATGGGGCTATGGAATCATCAGTAGTAAACATTATTTCGTGGGTAAATGCGTGATGAATGGGAGACACAATACGGTAGAAAGTTTCCGGTGGGTTACAATCACCAAATTTAACATGCAGAGAGAGAGAGAGAGAGAGAGAGAGAGAGAGAGAGAGAGAGAGAGAGAGAGAGAGAGAGAGAGAGAGAGACAGAGACACACAGACAGACAGACAGACAGAGAGAGACAGAGAGAGAGAGAGAGACAGAGAGACAGAGACTGAGACAGAGAGACAGACAGACAGACAGAGACACAGAGAGAGACAGACAGAGATAGAAACAGTGAGAGAGAGAGAGAGAGAGAGAGAGAGAGAGAGAGAGAGAGAGAGAGAGAGAGAGAGAAGAGAGCGAGAGAGAGAGAGAGAGAGAACACAGAGAGACGAGAGAGAGAGAGAGAGAGAGAGAGAGAGAGACAGAGAGACAGGAGAGAGAGAGAGAGAGAGAGAGAGAGAGAGAGAGAGAGAGAGAGAGAGAGAGAGAGAGAGAGAGAGAGAGAGAGAGAGAGAGAGAGAGAGTGATCGACTGACAGACTGGCTAACTTTAATTCTCAACGGGTAAAGGTATTTAGCAGATAAGCTGGTTGACAAAACCGTCGATGCTATAATAGAAGACGTCTATAACTGAACAGGAACAAAGGGGGTGGGCAGGAGGTGAGGTGGGGGGAGGGGGGGGGGGGGGGGGGGGGGGGGGGAAGGAAGAAGGGCAGAACTGAACTGAAGAACACTGAGGCCTAACATGCCGGCGGCAGTGCGCATGCCCACATACCGACGTCATGACGAAGGCCGTTGCATATTTCGTAGACAATATCGTCACGCTTGCATTGTCTTAGACAGCGGAAGAGCTCGGCGACCGACTCCTTGTTCTCCCCTCGCCACGACTTCCACTCCTGTAGGTAGCCGTTCACCGCATACTTGTGTTGACTCTCTGAAACAATACACATGGTCAGGTCACACTCTGAAACACCACACATGGTCAGGTCATTCTCTGAAACACCACACTGCATACTTGTGTTGACTCTCTGAAACACCACACATGGTCATGTCACTCTCTGAAACACCACACTGCATACTTGTGTTGATTCTCTGAAACACCACACATGGTCATGTCACTCTCTGAAACACCACACATGGTCATGTCACTCTCTGAAACACCACACATGGTCATGTCACTCTCTGAAACACCACACTGCATACTTGTGTTGACTCTCTGAAACACCACACATGGTCATGTCACTCTCTGAAACACCACACATGGTCATGTCACTCTCTGAAACACCACACATGGTCATGTCACTCTCTGAAACACCACACTGCATACTTGTGTTGACTCTCTGAAACACCAAACATGGTCATGTCACTCTCTGAAACACCACACATGGTCATGTCACTCTCTGAAACATCACACACGGTTATGTCACTCGCTGAAACACCACATAGTCAATGCACTGTTTGAAACACCATACGCTCAACGGTGCTCAACACCATACATGATAGTCGTGCATTATAGTCATGTTACTCCTGGAACACCGCACAGCTGCCACTACACAACCGTTGTGTCACTCTGAAACACTGAGAGAGAGAGAGAGAGAGAGAGAGAGAGAGAGAGAGAGAGAGAGAGAGAGAGAGAGAGAGAGAGAGAGAGAGAGAGAGACAGAGAGAGAGAGAGAGGAGAGAGAGAGAGAGAGAGAGAGAGAGAGAGAGAGAAGACAGCAGACAGCAGAGAGGAGAGAGAGAGAGAGAGAGAGAGAGAGAGAGAGAGAGAGAGAGAGAGAGAGAGAGTGTTGATATTATCATCGTGGAACAGATCCCGAGACTGGCCCCAAAGGGAGGTGCATGCTCACCCTTGTACTTCTCCACGATCAGCTCGTATTTGCCTTGCACCGGGTGGGAGCGGTACAGCTCCTGGGCCAGGGTCCAGATCTGACGCTCTATCCTCTCCTCCACCACGAACACCGACTTGGACAGCACTGCAACATCACCAGCACAGTCGCGGTCATCGCCATCATCATGGTCATCATCATCATCATGGTCATTCTCATGGTCATCATCACGGCCATCATCATGGTCATCGTCATCATCATGGTCATCGTCGTCATCATGGTAATCGTCATGGACATCATCATCACGGTCATCGTCATCATCATGGTCATGATATCATGATGGTCATCATCTTGGTCATCATGATGATCATCATCATCGTCATCATCATGGTCATCATCACGGTCATCGTCATCATCATCATAGTCACGGTCATCGTCATCATCATGGTCACGGTCATCATCATCATCTTCATCATCGTCAGAACTATCACAGATTGTCGACGTCACCCAAATATCCGTCATCCACCTCACATAACCGTCGTCACCACTTTTATATATTATTCCATTGTCATCCACCACATCAGCATCACCAACCTTATTATTTTTATTATTAGTAGTAGTATTATTGATCGCTTTTATTTAGCGCTATTCTCTGCTCTCGAGCAGACTCACTGCGTTCATGTCGCACGTGGCACTGAATGAGTGACTGTATTTTTCATAGCGTTTTTAAAATTTTATTTTTAATCCCCCGAAGTGGTTTTTACTGACAGCACTATTCGGTTGTTGCATGGCTGGTGACACGTGAGACTGCTGCCGTCTCGGCGCATGTTCTGCGTACAGCATACAGCCCTGCATCAGTTTACGGTGTCACTTCATTCAAAGCCACATACGTTGGGTGCATGTGTGTTCAGTAGTAACCTGCCACCTGCATTTTTGGCAGAATGACTGGGGTCTTTTACGTGCTACTGCGGTAACACGGGAGTGGAACGGGCATCTTCGTCCTAGCAATCGTCTTCAGCATGGCGCAACTGAATGGACGTCAAGAACCCACTCGACGCACAAGCGTACTTCTACTATCGTTAAAGTAACTGTGGATGATAGAGAGAGAGAGAGAGAGAGAGAGAGAGAGAGAGAGAGAGAGAGAGAGAGAGAGAGAGAGAGAGAGAGAGAGAGAGATACTTTATTACACAAGGATAAATTTTTAAGCACGAGTCGGATTTTTTGCAAATCTGTGCCTGATAACAAACACAGCAACACTAGAGAGAGAGAGAGAGAGAGAGAGAGAGAGAGAGAGAGAGAGAGAGAGTAGAGAGAGAGAGAGAGAGAGAGATAAAAGACACAAATAAAACAACAACAACCACAACAAAAACTGCTCTCTCTCTCTCTCTCTCTCTCTCTCTCTCTCTCTCTCTCTCCTCCTCTCTCTCTCTCTCACACACACACCAAACAAAAAACAAACAACAACAAATCAAACAAAAAACGCGGAAAACGTCAGCAAGAGGTAGTCTCTCAAGGGACCGTTGCACTGACGTCACACCTCTCCGCCTGCTCCCTCCCCCTCAAACCCCTCCCCTTCCGTCCGGCCCCGAAGGCGACAGCAAAAGTCAGCCCCTTTTCACACACCGGTGCTCATTCGTTGAGGCATTTAGCGCTCAATTAGATCATGTTGTTTGGACGAGACCCGACTTGCCTGCAACCCCCCATCGATTCAGAGGAGGACTGTTTAGCCACCACTCCAGGACACGTCAACTTACGTTTGCCAACTAATCTCTCAAACAACGCTTCTTGTGTGTTTGCCAGCACCAAAAATGTTTTGGCTCGGTGGGCGGAAATGAAGGCGCGGGGTGGGGGTCGGGAGGGGGGAGGGGGGGGGGGGGGGGGAGGGAGGAGTGGGGTTGGGGGGACGAAGGGGAAGGGGGGTGGGGGGAATTACGGATCTTCTTGATCGTGAAGGGCTGGTCTTCATTGGCCATAGTTCAGGAGCTATGTGAGAGTCGAGATGGCCGTCCTGGGCTCCCGTCCCTAATAAGCTTGCGGTTTCTGTGGACGTAAAGCAACACTCAACCAAAGCCAAAGTGGTCAGTGCTGCTGCAACTGGTGAAGCTGACAGTAAACCGGGCCATCAGCCATCCGATCAAGACCAACAGCCAAGGGAGCTACGATGGACAGGGAGAGACCGGCAGATAAAGATAGCTGAGAGCCGTCTTTTGTTTCGTCAGGTTTTCAACTGTTGCATTTGCACATTTTCGAGAAAACCAGAATCTAAGACATGGAAAGGGTTTGAACATAATTATTCGAGAAAACCCAAATAAACTGCATGAAAAGGGCTGGTATATATTCGAGAAATCCCGAATCCAAGGCATGAAAAAAGGTTGAAACAAACTCTAGAAATCCACAGTCAATGGTATGAAAAGGGGTTGAAGCATATTCGAGAAATCCAGAATTCAAGGCATGAAAAGAGGTTGGAACAAACTCGAGAAATCCACAGTCAAAGGTATGAAAAGGGTTTGTAACAAACTCGAGAAATTCACAGTCAAAGGCATGAAATGGGGTCGGAGCATATTCGAGAAAACCAGAATAAAATGCATGAAAAGGGGCTGGAATATATTCGAGAAATCCAGAATCCAAGGCATGAAAAGAAGTTGGAACAAACTCGAGAAATCCACAGTCAAAGGCATGAAAAGGGATTGGAGCATATTCGAGAAAATCAGAATCCAAGGCACGGAAAGGTGTTCGAAAATATTCCAGAAAGCCAGTAAGTGAATTGGTATTTTACGCCCAGTCAACCAGTGCGGTTATATCAGGGCGATCGAGAAAGTCACAATCAAAGGCATGGAAAAGGGTTTCAAAATCATCGATATGATCATCATCGAAAATCATCACTAAGGCGTGAAAAAGGGTTTGAAAAACAAAGCAAAACAAACAAAAACCTGGCATATTAAAATATCGGCGTCTGAACGACCACTGCGCATGATACAGACTGGACTGAGCGCCTAGCAAACTGGAAACCAGGCCACGTTCATCCTGACAACCTTTTTGCAGCCATGACCAAAAACTGAGCTCGTCATTCAAGACGGATTGCGTAGGTGGGCGGGGGGGGGGGGGGGGGGGAGAAGAGGATTGATCGACTGACAGATTGGCTAACTTTAATTCTCAACGGGTAAAGGTATTAGCAGATAAGCTGGTTGACAAAACCGTCGATGTAAAAAACCGTCCCCCCCCCCCCCCCCCCCCCCCCAACCCTGGAGGCTTGGCCTTGTCTGACACTGTAGCCACTGGAGACCCGCTGACAAATAAACCAACAGTTTAAGCACGAAGTTGGGGGAATACTTCAAACCTTTATCTTCTAATGCAACCCCCTTTATCTTCTAATACAAACTACGCTCTGCCCACAACACCCAGGTCGACGCACTTGGCAGTTTTGTTTGGTTTTGTTCGGAGATGTTGGTGGGGTGGGGGGCAGGAGGGAATAAGGATACAACCCTTTTCAGTTTGTGATGGGTTTTTTTTTGCACACTAGCACCAGAAGTGGTTGCTGGACCTCGAGGGGGTCCCGACCAATGAGATCAGCGACGCTGTCCGCCCTGGTGCTGGAGTGCCGGCAGCTGTGTTCAACATCAGTAACGGACCCAGACGTTACAGCAGTGGGGGTGGAGCCCCAACCGCTTAGGCACCTGGCGAGTGAACTCGTCTCACCGACCGATGACGCCAGCGCAGCATCGTCCAATCAATCCGTCTACCCGCCCGGCCAATCGTACCTCGCCGACACGTCCTTTCTCTTTCTCCAGTAAGTAAGTAAACATGGTGCTCAACGTCCACAGAAACCGTAAGGTTTATTTAGGGACGAGGAGAAGGTAGGGGGGGGGGGGGGGGGGGGGGGGAAGAGGGAGGGAGATTATATACCTATCGCTACACTGTCACCACCAGAACGACTTCAGCATTCAGATATGCAGTGATATGAACCATTTTAATGTTTCATAATTGTGAGGGATAAAGTCACAAGACAGTGTCCACAGACCACAAATTTTGAAGAGAAAAGAGAGCCGAAGCGGATTATTTCTACAGCATGAACATAGCTATAATTACCACGACTCGTCGGCCTGACAACCAATAAACCATATTTGAAGCCAGTAGTACTTCTTCTTCCTTTTAAATAAAAAAAAGAGTCTTTTCACACAAGCGTTTGCCCTGATATGATGATGATGATGACGATTGCTTTTATATAGCGCTATTCTCCGCTCTCCAGCAGACTCGCTGCGCTCGCATGTGATTCTACACAAGTGACAGTGACTAGCTTTTTATAGCACGTTTTTGAATATCCTCCAAAGTGGTGTACTTACAGCGCTGGCATGGCAGGTGCCACATGAAACTGCTGCCGTCCCGGCGCATGTTCAGTGTACACCATACACCTATGCACCACGTCACTTCATGCAAAGCCACATACATCCTCAAGTTACACCGAAACAGTAACAGAACTAACACAAAACAACAACAACGGCAACAACAACAAAAAACAAACAAACAAAAAACTACAACACTTATCTGCCAGTACTACTGATCACCGGAAAGACCAGCTTGTTGTTTATTCCACCACATATCAACTCAACCAGAAAGTGCAAGCTCATTCTTTTGCGTAGGCAAGGAGAGTGTGATTGCTCTATGATACATCACAGTCGCCTTCGCGCATTAATTGTTGACTTA
>JABMCL010003054.1:762500-777500 GCA_018857735.1 Alviniconcha marisindica
TTTCAACAGAGATGTGATACAAAATATTCTTCTTCTTTCTCATTAGCACACTATCAGTATTAGAACGAACATATCGGCAGTGATATTCATCACGATTCATCATGCCAGTGTCATAAATCATCTTCATCATTACTATCATCATCAGAATGAATATGTCGACACTGACATTTATCACTGTAAATCGATCTACACTATCATTGGTTTTAGACCTGTGGGTAAGTTAATAGTACAACTTACTAATGCAGATATTTCTTTTCTTCTTCTTCTTCTTTTCTTTGTGTGTGTGTGTGTGTGTGTGTGTGTGTGTGTGTGTGTGTGTGTGTGTGTGTGTGTGTGTGTGTGTGTGTGTGTGTGTGTGTGTTATATGACCTTGCTATGAACAGAAAAAAAAACAAAAAAAACATTGATCGATTCATACTGATTATCGTTGGTAGTGCTGTCGTTACTACACTCAGAACAGTTATCTGTTGAAAGTTTATCATCACATCCCCAACACCCAAGATCGATCACCGTTAGATGTAATCATGACTAGACCTGTTGTTATGATGATGATGATGATGATGATGATGATGATGTTGATGATCGCTTTTACATAGCGCTATTCTCCGCTCTCGAGCAGACTCACTGCGCTTTTGTCGCATGGGATTCTGAAGGAGTGACCGTAGCTTTTATTTAGCGTTCGTTATCACAGTCAAGACAGGACACGGATCAGTGAACACTTACTTGGTGAGAGGCTTGCATTTGTGTTTCCGGTCGTTGGTGTCCGAGTACATGTGCTGGTCAATGCACTTGACGCACACACCTGCACATGAAACCGGAAGTCAGTGAGCGTCACCTTGACAACACTGTCAACGTTAGCACACTACACATTTATAACCCCTTCTCCTGCCTTGTCGTAGCTACCAATGAATGCAACGGACTTCCGGTACCGGGGACACCGTCAGGTTGATATGAATGACTGACTGAATGAACGAACGAACGAACGAAAATTTACATATGACGCATAAAAAACTGCTACACAAAACCTTGCGTGCTCACAGCGCCAGATACACATAGTGCATACATGTCTGCTCTCACATGCTACAACTACTAAAAGACATTCATGCCAATAAACTACGAACGTCCCCTACCTACCTGCCCCCTCTCGAAAGTGCAACTACAGGTAGTAGTTAAATGTTGAAATATACAGTTTAAGAAAAGAAGTAGTAGTTAAATGTTGAAATATACAGTTTAAGAAAAGAAAAGAAATAAAAAAAAATGCATATTTGCTGCGTTGTTTAATTATCAATCAACTAAGGCAGGCGATTGGCGCCACAATGCAAGCTCCACACGCTTCTGTTCCTTTAATTTTTACTATTACAATGTTGTCGACTCCACATGACAGAAAGACGCTGGTACCATAGTCACCGTGTTGCTAGTCCCGCATAGTAACACTACGGTCATTTCCAAACAAGACGAAGACGATCGTACCGTATTTGCCCTATTTTTAGTTCCAGCTTCTGTCTACAGAATTATAGACGCTCTTGCCGTACCGATTCCACCCTGTTCCTAGCAAAGCCCAGTAACTGTCCCATCAGCATGCAAGACACTTGTACCGTCTTCGTTCTGTTCTAACAGCCCCGACTACAGTGACATTTTAAGTCTACAGGACGTGTAAATACCCGTACCGTACTCTCCCTGTTTATAGACCTGTTTATAGATACCTTGCTACAGGACCAGTTGCGGAGGTTGGCTAAACAGTGAGAACACAAAGTCTACAGGATACGCAGACGTCCGTACCGTATTCTCCCTGTCCACAGCCCTAGCTACAAGACCTGTTGGGCATCAGGCTATATGTTAACATCACTGTAACTTTGTAAGTCTATAGGACACGGAGACGCCCGTACCGTATTCTCTCTGTCCATAGTCCTAGCTATAGGATCTGCTGGGCATGCAGGCTACACATAAACAACACAGAAAGTCTATAGGACACGTAGACGTCCGTACCGTATTCTCCCTGTCCGTAACCCTTGCCGCAAGACCTGTTGGCATCAGGCTATACGTAAACAACACTGTAAGTCTATAGGACACGTAGACGTCGTACCGTATTCTCTCTGTCCATAGTCCTAGCTACAGGATCTGCTGGGCACGCAGGCTATATATACGTAATGACAACGCTAAGTCTACAGGATACATAGACGCCCGTACCGTATTCTCCCTGTCCACAGCCCTAGTTCCAAGACCTGTTGGGCACGCAGGCTACACATAATGACAACATTGACACGCAGATGCCCGTACCGTATTCTCCCTACAAGACCTGTCACATAATGACAACACTGACACGCAGATGCCCGTACCGTATTCTCCCTACAAGACCTGTCACATAATGACAACATGACACGCAGATGCCCGTACCGTATTCTCCCTACAAGACCTGTCACATAATGACAACACTGACACGCAGATGCCCGTACCGTATTCTCTCTACAAGACCTGTCACACAATGACAACACTGACACGCAGATGCCCGTACCGTATTCTCCCTACAAGACCTGTCACATAATGACAATAGTGACACGCAGATGCCCGTACCGTATTCTCCCTGTCCGTAGCCCTTGCTGCAAGACCTGTTGGGCACGCAGGCTCGCTGGTCGACGTTTTCGAAGTGGAAGCCTTCGGCACACTCACAGTCAGCGTCGCGGGTGGTGGACCCGTGGTCCTTGTAGCGCATGTGGGGCTTCCCGCACACCCGTCTGAAACAATTCGTGCAATGAGAACATTATTTTCCAGCCATTTCCACTTTATTTTGCTATGTAAACATTAGACTTACACTTTTCTTTGTAGATTAGCATCGCATGCTTGTGTGAGATTGTAATTTTGGTTGTTTTTGTTGCTTTTATTGCTGTTTTAGCTTTACGATGTAACCCCATCGATTTCATCCGAAATCACTACAACCATCCCAGACAGTGGAGGCATAAGTAAGATGAGAAAAAATGTGACCATGATAAAATAGTTTGCGCTTGGAAGTGTCCACAAAGTGTTTGAGCTGAGATAATAAAAACTGTTTTTTGACACTGTCTTGCATACATACGTAACGTGTGACTGGCAGTTGATTTCATCATCATCATCATCATCAGAGAGAGAGAGAGAGAGAGAGAGAGAGAGAGAGAGAGAGAGAGAGAGAGAGAGAGGAAGAAGAAAAATGCCTTGTACCGCCCTGCAGACAGCGTCCTACTGACCTGTCTGTGTAATACGTATCATTCGCAACCAACATTCCAGCCCCAAATCAATGCCACATCGTAGTCAAACACAGGATTAGGACCAATCGATTTATCAAACTCTATCAAAAATTCTACAAACTTCCCCCCTCATCCCGCCCCCCACCCCGCCAACCCTACCCCCTCCCTCAATGTTTGGCGAGCGGTGATTTCCCTACAAGGCGGTGCAGAAATGTAGACGGTCCGCGGAAGTCTGAGGGCCAATTTCCCATTTCAAGTTTGATTGGCTATTCATTGCCGAGAGTTGGGCGAGGAGCGTGGCAGATGGCCAGACCTATCAGACCCCATTTGGCCCCCAATCCCCGCTCCGACTCAAGACAACCTGCTGTCTGCCGCTTAGCATTTGGGGCTTCAAAACAAGACACGGCTTTGCCAGACCTTTTGATTAACTCTTTCCCTGCTGGGGCAGCTTCGTTAGATTGTCCGCACGATTTTTTTGCTTTGGAGGAGGGGCTGGAAGAGGCAATGGGAGGGGTGGGGGGGGGGGGGGGGGGGGGAGGGGGGGATTAGGAGGCAAGGGGATAGGGGTGAGGGGTTGATGGGGGTGAAACAGGAGTAAACAGAACGATTTCTGGGTGAATGCGATGCGACTGAACGAGCCGCGCGGGCGGATGAGAGTGGAAACTGAACGATGCTTGACTGGACGAAGTACAACAAAAACAGGATGTAGCTCTGCGGTTGTTGTACTGCCGCTGTTGTCTTCAGGACAACATGCAGGTTGTGTCTTCAGTTCAACATGCAGGCTGTCTTCAGGACGACATGCAGGTTGTGTCTTCTGGACAACATGCAGGTTGTGTCTTCAGGACAACATGCAGGCTGTCTTCAGGACAAAGTGCAAGTTGTGTCTTCAGGACAACATGCAGCTTGTGTCTTCAGGACAACATGCATGTGGTGTATTCAGGACAGCATGCAGGTTGTCTTGAGGACAACATGCATGTTGTGTCTTGAAGACAACATGCATTCAGTCTCCAGGACAACAAGCAGGTGGTGTTTTCAGAACAACATGCAGGTTGTGTCTTGACGACAACATGCAGGTTGTGTCTTGACGACAACATGCAGGTTGTGTTTTCAGGACAACATGCATTCAGTCTTCAGTTCAACATGCAGGTTGGGTCTTCAGGACAATATGCAGGTTGTGTCTTGAGGACAACACGCAAGCTGTGTCTTCAGTTCAACATGCAGGCTGTCTCGGGACAACGTCTGCATGCAGACCGAGGCCTGTGTCTGCGTTTAGCGTCATAATGCCCACTGATGACCTGGTCCCAACGCCGCTGACGACTATAAACGGCGTGGAAATGGAACCGGTGTGTGGCCAAAATACCACCCGCTGAAAGGAGTTCATCATCCAAAAGCGTGCCACTCTGGCGCAGAGACCAGGGAGGTTTTCACTGTCTGACAGGCGTTCCAACATAAACCAGAACACCCCCCCCCCACCCTACACACACACACACACATAACCCCATCACCTCATTCCCCCTCCCACCACCACCACCACCACCACCACGACTACCACCTTCTATGTTTTGAACAAGGAACTGGGGCGTAGTTTCTGGAGGTTAATTCTGTTTCCCGCCGCTCCTGCCGCTACTTAGAGTAATGAATTCGATCCGAGCCGCTCCCCCTTAACGTCCGAGACGAGAGGGAGGGAGGGAACGAACGAGAGAGAGAGAGAGGGAGGGAGGGAGCGAGAGAACGAACGGGAGGGAGGGAGGGAGAGAGAGAGAGAGAGAGAACGAACGGGAGGGAGGGAGGGAGAGAGAGAGAGAGAGAGAGAGAGAGAGGAGAGAGAGAGAGAGAGAGAGAGAGAGAGAGAGAGAGAGAGAAGAGAGAGGAGAGAGAGAGAGAGAGAGAGAGAGAGAGAGAGAGAGAGAGAGAGAGAGACAGAGACAGAGAGAGACAGAGAGAGACAGAGAAGCAAGCAAGCAAGCAAGCAAGCAGGCAGCCATGTCAGGGAGAAAACAGGAGAGGTCCACGCAAGGAACACAGATCAATAGAGGAGAGAAAGGGGCCCCCAGAGAGGGAATAACATTGTTGCAGGCGGTAACAGCAATCTCCGGGGCTGGTCCACACCGGCCGTGTGTCTGACGGCGTCTTTCTCTGACGGCCTGCACTCCCAGCCCCGCACACACGTCACCCAATGGGCTCCAGCCAGCTTAACTCGGCCGCTGGAGCCAGGTCAGCGCGATTACTGCCGGGCAAGCCGTCACAGGTCAACGGGATGGAGCTCGCCGACACCTCTCTGGCATGGGTACAGCATGAAGAAGGAGGACGGAGGAGGAGAAGGAAGAGGACGAAGAAGAGGACGAAGAAGAGGAGGAGGAGGAGGAGGAGGAGGAGGAGGAGGAGGAGGAGGAGGAGGAGAAAAGAAGAAGAAGAGGAGGAGGAGGAGAAGAAGAAGAGGAGGAGGAGGAGGAGGAGGAGAAGAGGAGGAGGAGGAGGAAGAAGAAGAAAGAGAAGAGGAGGAGGAGGAGGAAGAGGTGGAGGAAGAAGAAGAAGAGGAGGAGGAAGAGGAGGAGGAGGAGGAGGAGGAGGAGGAGGAGGAGGAGGAGGAGGAAGAAGAAGAAGAAGAAGAAGAAGAAGAAGAAGAAGAAGAAGAAGAAGAAGAAGAAGAAGAAGAAGAAGATTAAAAAGCCTGGCGCAATACACTGATGCGTGTTGGACTCCCTTGCGCGGCAAAGGAATTCTTTTCCCGTATCAGTTTTCAGTGCATTGTCCTACTGACAAAATAACTGGCAAAATACCTAACGTACTAATACTGACCCTGGTAATGACTGATCCGACGATAGCTGATGATGATAATTCACTCTATAAAAGAGAGAGAGAGAGAGAGAGAGAGAGAGAGAGAGAGAGAGAGAGAGAGAGAGAGAGAGAGAGAGAGAGAGAGAGAGAGAGAGAGAAGAAGAGCACGATCTCTCTCTCTCTCTCTCTCTCTCTCTCTCTCTCTCTCACACACACACACACCCCGACCAGTCCCGAACCTTTTTCCGAGCGGCAATCAATGTCTTGGCGCGCTCCTCGGCTTCATCCCTCCACTCAAAAACAAAATCCCACACTAACATACACAACAAAACGATCAACTATATCTGGCACCGCCGATGTCATCCAGGAAAGATGAGCGCAAATGTAGGAAAGACTGCAAGGGGAGCGCTAATGAAAGAAAAACAGGCTGCCGGCTCCGGGCCGCCCGGCCAGTAAGCTCCGGCGAGAATAAAAAGAATGGTCTGGGTGGACGACGGGGCGAAGTCCTGGGAAGGTCGACACCCCGGGTCGAAGAGAATCAACAGTAAGATGCGGCTGGGTGTTGTTCATCAGCCAAGTCGTGTCAAGCTCGTACAATGCCGGACGGTGGGTGATCATCACACTCCGTCTCACACACTGTACTGCTGGTGGCTGGGTGATCATCACACTCCGTCTCACACACTGTACTGCTGGTGGCTGGGTGATCATCACACTCCGTCTCACACGCTATACTGCTGGTGGCTGGGTGATCATCACACTCTGTCTCACACACTGTACTGCTGGTGGCTGGGTGATCATCACACTCCGTCTCACACGCTGTACTGCTTGTGGCTTGGTGATCATCACACTCTGTCTCACACGCTATACTGCTGGTGGCTAGGGGGATCATCACACTCCGTCTCACACACTGTACTGCTGGTGGCTGGGTGATCATCACACTCCGTCTCACACACTGTACTGCTGGTGGCTGGGTGATCATCACACTCCGTCTCACACACTGTACTGCTGGTGGCTGGGTGATCATCACACTCTGTCTCACACACTGTACTGCTGGTGGCTGGGTGATCATCACACTCCGTCTCACACACTGTACTGCTGGTGGCTGGGTGATCATCACACTCCGTCTCACACACTGTACTGCTGGTGGCTGGGTGATCATCACACTCTGTCTCACACGCTATATTGCTGGTGGCTGGGTGATCATCACACTCTGTCTCACACGCTATACTGCTGGTGGCTTGGTGATCATCACACTCTGTCTCACACACTGTACTGTTGGTGGCTGGGTGATCATCACACTCCGTCTCACACGCTGTACTGCTTGTGGCTTGGTGATCATCACACTCTGTCTCACACGCTATACTGCTGGTGGCTGGGTGATCATCACACTCTGTCTCATACACTGCTGGTGGTTGGGTGATCGTCACACTCTGTCTCACACACTGTACAGCTGGTGGCTGGGTGATCATCACACTCTGTCTCTTACACTGCTGGTGGCTGGGTGATCGTCACACTCTGTCTCACACACTGTACAGCTGGTGGCTAGGTGATCATCACACTCTGTCTCTTACACTGCTGGTGGCTGGGTGATCGTCACACTCTGTCTCACACACTGTACAACTCTCGGCTGGGTGATCATCACACTCTGTCTCACACGCTGTACTGCTGGTGGCTGGGTGATCATCACACCCTGTCTCCTATACTGCTGGTGGCGGGGTGATCGTCACACTCTGTCTCTTACACTGCTGGTGGCTGAGTGATCGTCACACTCTGTCTCACACACTGTAAAACTGGTGTAAGTAAGAAGGAAGTTGGTGTTTAACGGATAGAGGAAACAAAGACAGACAGAGACAGAGACACAGAAGAGAGAGGCCGAGACAAGAGAGATGTAATGGACTTGAAGCAAAAGTTTTTTTTAAATATAAAGTAATGGTCACAGGAGGCCAAGAAATTCGGGGGGAGTAGAGGGGACGGGGCGGGGCAGGCGGGGGGGGGGGGGGGAGGAGGTAGAACCGCCATGCAATATTACCCCTCTACTGCTTCCCGTATCGACCAGTTATAATTCTTCTACCGGCCTCACCAGCCTTCTCCCTCTCTGGTGCTGGAGTCACTCCGTCAGCTCCACTCTCAGACCGATAAACACACCAAAACAGAAAGAGAAAAACATAACCTCCTCACTCTCCCCAACCGCTGGGCCATCCGATTCCAACCTCGTGCCATAAGGCCTCTTCACAATGAAGTCCTTTCTGCCCTCCTTCCCAGACGCTTTCCACAAGAGCGCGGACGGGAATCGGACGAAACTACGGAATACCACGAAAGCGGCTACCGATATTCAAGCCCAGCCAATCTCCTTTTACAAAGGAGAAAGAGATTTGAGATTACGGGCAATACTTAGCACGGATTCTGTTTAATCGCATTCGTGTCTCGGTAATCAAAGCCAGCCAGGCTGCCGTAGCCGGCTTTTTCTCCCTCTTCTTCTCTGCCTCCACTGAGCGTATGGAATTGCTGTTCGCGAAGGCAATGGGCGCCGAGTCTCTTAATGTCTTCGCGTGCTTTTTGCCTTCATCCAATCAAATGCATGTGTCCTCAGCCACTGGCCTGAGACATGCACGAGAAATTGGCGAGTGGGAAGGAAAAACAGGCAATAGCGGAGATCACATTGCCATCAGGCTGAAATGAAGGGGGAATAACTCCAATTGTCGGCCCCCCACTCAGTCAAGATGCGGCTTGAACGCCAGCACTTCCAGCAGGCAATATTTGCACAGAATGATGAAAATGGGAGGCAATCGGAAACACTGTGCGCAGCAACGTTCAACGTGTATGATTATCAAACAGAAAATGTTCAGGGAAAGGTTTTCGCGGTCACACACACTGGCTTTTGGCCGGGAATATTGTAATATAAAATAAGCTTCTTATCATCGGAGATAACATCAGATGCACGCCCATTTGTGCATGACGCAATTAGGATCATCTCTCTCCTTCCCCCCTCTCTCTCTCTCTCTCTCTCTATAGAGAGAGAGAGAGAGAGAGAGAGAGAGAGAGAAGGAGAGTTTTGAAGTGATGAGAAAGTGTGTGTGTGTGTGTGTGTGTGTGTGTGTGTGTGTGTGTGTGTGTGTGTGTGTGTGTGTGTGTGTGTGTGTGTGTGTGTGTGTGTGTGTGTGCGTGCGTGCGTGCTTGCGTGCTTGCGTGCGTGCGTGCGTGTTGTGTGTGTGTGCGTGTGTGTGGGTGTGTGTGTGCTGGACGTGACGAGAAAGATGCTGAATGAAGCGTTGTGGTGTGCGTATGTAGGTTTCATTATGCTCTAAGCCTTGAATATATATTTTGTTGACCTTGCTGTTTTTGTATCAAGCGCTTCGGGCTCATGTTAGATGTACGCACCTTACAAATACTCTCGTACATTACATTACCTAAGAAGCCCTAAATGAAGAGAGACACGTATTCGGAACAGCTGAGAGAAAGCACTGCCATTAAGTAGCACTACTCCTTTTCAATGTTAATTTAGGGAAGTAACTCTGACAGTAAGAACACTCCGTCCTTGACCTATGGACCCGGAAGAATGCTGGAAACTTTTCCGATCTGGAAACAAATGGCCCCAAAGGCTTTGAGGCAATTCAACGTAGGCAAGGAAACATAAGCCTCCACGGTAATTACTATTGCCTTGGATCCAATAAGCGGATCCAATTTTCTACGAGGAACCAATCATTTAGAACGGTCTTTTAGAAAAACGGCAGTAAAGAAGTAACTGATTGTCGAGGCATTATGTTTAAAGCTAGAAGACCTCAAACAGAGTAAATCTTTTTTTTAAAGAAGAAAAAGAAACAGAAGAAGATAATCTTATCACCGGAGGTCAAATCGAATGAATAATAATAATAGATTATTTATAGCGCCCCATCTTGTTAAGAGCCCCGAGCGTTTACAAAGACATAAGGATACACTCATTTCATCATCACACACACACACACACACACACACACACACACACACACACACACACACACACACTACAAATACATGCATTACTGGTGATGGGTTGGTAGAATGAGAAGAAATAAAACGACAGATCAGTATGGAGAAGAGGTGGGTTTTCAGTTTTGACTTAAGAGAGTGAAGACGAAGTCTGACAGAGAGAGGAAGCGAGTTCCAGATCACAGGTCCTTTACTGAAAGGTTCTCTCCCCCACTGCCTTCCTGCCCATCCAAGAAACACGGAATATCCGAGTATCCGAGGCTGATCGAAGAGAGCGAAAACGAGAGAGGTATGGAGCACAGTGTGAAAGCAGATGAGAGCTATTTGTACTGACTGGTAGCCAGTGGAGATCGTAGAGCAAAGGAGTGATGTGAGCAGATTTAGGAGCTTTGCTTTGCTTTGTACACTAATCTGTGAACGGCGCAATCAGGATCAGTGTGTGGAATACTACTACTGTACGATAAAGCCTGCACTTGTTCAGCCATGTGGACAGTTTCCCTTCCCCCGTTCTATCATTGTCGAAGCCGAACCGGAAGTGCAACTTCTGTAGCTCTTGAGCCGAACCGGAAGTGCAAGTTCTGTAGTCCTGAGCCGAACCGGAAGTGCAAGTTCTGTAGTCTTGAGCCGAACCGGATGTGCAAGTTCTGTAGTCTCGAGAAGTGCATTTACTGCGCGGGACATGCACCAGATGACTCTTTCACTCCGAGTATCAGAATCAGAGAAGATTAGAGACCATCCCCCAAAAAAAAAAAAACTCTCTCATAACAACACCAGGAAACTGGGGCCTGTCGGACGACTCCGACACAAAGCGACACCGACCCCTTGAAAACTGTCAAAACTCTTCAAGGCTCCAGCCAGATGGGCCGGAGCAGCAGCGCAGTGCTCGTCTGCCGTCAGCCAGTTCCCCACCAATAAGTTTTGACTAGAGGCTGTCAGGCCGGTGGCAAGAGCCGCGAAGGCTGGGGGTATTTTGACAGGCGCTCCTCCATCTTTCTGACGTATCTATCTGACACCCTTTAACTAAGGTTCCAGCGGATAGGGCACGGCGAGTCCTGACAGTTTCATTTCATCTCCACTGAACGGCTGCGTCAACGAAACCGAAAGACAAAGCTTCTGTGATACTGGGAAGACACACAGTAATGGTCGTGCGGCTCCCATAAAAAATTTAATTTCAGCCATACTACAATCATAGCCATACTTTTTTTCATTTACCAAAAAAAAAAAAAAAAAAAAAAGAAAGAAAGAGGAAAACTCATTCGTAATTTCTGCATTGTGACCAAACGCAAATGATCGCTTTATTCTTAGACGAACGTTAGGTTGCTCAATCAACACACAACGGAGTTAATTAGAGCTCAGCCCTGATGTCAACATCAGTGATATTCCACATTCAGCCCTGATGTCAATCAACATCAATAATATTCCACATTCAGCCCTGATTTCAACACCAGCGTTATTCCACATTCAGCCCTGATGTCAACACCAGCAGTAATATTCCACATTCAGCCCTGATTCAACACCAGCGTTATTCCACATTCAGCCCTGATGTCAACACCAGCGTTATTCCACATTCAGCCCTGATGTCAACACCAGCGTTATTCCACATTCAGCCCTGATGTCAACACCAGTGATATTCCACATTCAGCCCTGATGTCAATCAACATCAATAATATTCCACATTCAGCCCTGATGTCAACACCAGCGTTATTCCACATTCAGCCCTGATGTCAACATCAGCGATATTCCACATTCAGCCCTGATGTCAATCAACATCAGTGACATTTTACATTCAGCCATCGACACCAGTCCTCGGTTATGACCTCCACAAATCCTATCGCGGTCATCAATACCGGTGATTTTATTTCCATCCGACAATAGCAGTGATCCTACTGTTGCAATCGATGGCAGGGATCCCATCCCCAGCCATTGGCGTTACTGATCCTATCTCTGTCATCAACACCATCATCTATTCCTCGTCTGCAGATCAACCGGACTTTTTAAGCAAGGAAGACAGTCCAATCCTCCACTGCCCGATGGAACGCATACTGATATCTCTCCACTGGTTCCCAATCCCACAAAGAATTCAGTACAAGATCAATACTGTCTGCTATGCACGTATTACGCGCACTGCTCCGTCTTATCTCTGTGACTGTCTTTGACTCTAAACACCCTCCCGTGCTCTCCGCTCTGCTTCTCACACTCACACACACACACACACACACACACACACACACACACACACACACACACACACTCACACACTCACACACGCAAGTATGTATTCACTCGCACTCACACACGCACGTACACACACACACACACACACACACACACACACACACACACACACACACACACACACACACTCACACACACTACACACACCACCACACATGCTACGCACTGTACTCACACCACACACACACACACACACACACACACACACACACACACACACACACACACACACACACACACGCACGCACGTACGCACTCGCACACACACATACGCACGCACGTACGCACCATGCACTCACGCATGCACGTACACACACACACACACACACACGCGCGCACGCACGCACGCACGCACTCACACGCACGTACACACACAGCCCAGCCCTGCACAACACAACACAGCACAGCACAAGTTAGGCAGTACTTGCACTGAACTAGCCACCCGTCAACCACTTAGGGTTACCTCAGAACGATGAACACATCAAAACGCTGTATCTAGCCAAATTGAAGCCCGCTAGATATATTATAGTCACGGTCAATGCCGGCAGTAAAATACGCCACCGATGTGCTTCTGATCGCAAAGAATAGCGCAACGCCTCCCGTGTCCATGCTGCAAATTCCAACAAAGAAACTCAAACCAGGAGCTCCAGCTCACGGCGGATAATCTGCTACTCTATACTCCTATTCTAAAACAACCTGCGTCTAGACTCCTGATCTTTTGGGATGGGGGGAGGCGGGGAGGGGCGGTGGGGAGGCACGTGGGGGGGGGGGGGGGGGGGATCTCGCGGATCACAAATTTTCGACCAAGCAGCTGTCATAACCGTCGCAGATTCAAAGCCAAATACATCCTAGAGATGAAAAACATCTCTTGGAAGGAGGAAAATATATCTGACGGGGAAGAAAATACATTCTGGAAGCAGCAGCAGCTTGGGGGGGGGGGGGGGGGGGGGGGGGGGAGGGAGGGAGAGAGAGAGAGGGACAGACAGACAGAGACAGAGAGAGAAGAACCCGGGAGGGGGCTGATGAGAGAAACTAGGCAGCGGGACAAAAGTGAAAGGCTGGGGCGTCTGGAGTCGGCAGGTGCCGTTGTTGTTTATTACAGCCCCCAGCACTCCCGCCCTGACGGTTTAATCCGAGGGCAGCTTATCCCGCAGATAAGGCCCGTTGCATCAGTTAGCCTGCAGCGACGGTTGGCAGCAAAACAAACAGCATCATGCAGGCACCGTGCCGGAGAACGGTGCCGGCAAACTCCAAACACCGGCTCAGGACGTCCTTCCTCCAACCAAAGACTCTGCTCCAACCTTTGCCATAACTGATGATTACGCCGTAGGTCTAGAAGAACTGTCAGCTAAAGGACTGCTTTTCATTGGTGCTCAAATAGTAAGTTTGTAACAGACAATTCCAATTATCGTTCAGAGCACTATATAACAGCGACTAACAACTACAACTCAAATTATCGTTTAGTGCACTATATAAAAGCGATCAACAACAACTCAAATGTGAGCCGGTTTGGCCTAGCGGTAAGCGGAAGGACCTCGGTTCGATACCGCTTCGGCTCTCCTTTCTCTTCAAAAAGGTTGTGGTTTGTGGACACTGTCCCGTGACGTTGTCCACCACCTCCTGCTGAAACATTAAAATGGCTCTCATCGCTGCCCATCCTAATGCAGGAATCATTCTGGTGGTGACAGTGTAGCGATAGGTATATAATCTCCCTCTCCCCCCACCTCCATACCCCATTCCCTTCTTCCCGTCCCTAATAAGCCTTGTGGTTTCTGTGGCCGTTAAGCACCATGTTTACTTAACAACTCAAATTATTGTTCAGTGTTGCTTTACGTCCACAGAGACCATAATTTTATTTTATTAAGGACTATTCGGGACTATTCGGCCCAGGACGGCCATCTCGATCTTCACACAGCTCCTGAGCTCTGACTCAAATAATGTCAGGCGTATGTTTTATAACCGCCCAAGTTGCTTACGCCAGCGCAAATAAAACCAAAATCGTTTGAATCGAGACATAATCCCCCCCCCCCCCCCCAGGGTCAGACGCGACTCATATTTACGTGCGTGCTTGGACGCTAAGTAAGTAAGTAATAAATACAATACAGTAATACTTTATTAATCCTTAAAAAGGAAATTCAGTCGTCTGCCTTCGACAAATAATAGCAAAGTACATCAAAAGCAGTACATAAAAACGTAAGTAAATACTACACAGCTTCACTCACTTAATCAGAATAAAAACTTGATAAAATCAGGTGAGCAAACAGTAAGAACAAAATACAGTTGCAATCACAATGCAATCATGGTATCTTAACGTCCACAGAAACCGTAAGGCTTATTAGGGACGGGGTGTTTGGACGCTATGTTGCTTTCACTACTAGTATCCAAACCTTTCGGAGGGCGCCGACAGCATCGGTGGACATATACGCCGAGATAAAGAGTGCTCCCCTTCAGTGGCGTTACCAGTTCCGGCGGAGTTTGGAGGAAGGTGGCGGAAAGCGATGCTCGGAATGTGCAATGCAAGCAGTGATCAAAAACTCCAGGGGCTGAATCTCCCACGCAATTTTTTTTAAATCTTCATTCCTTTTATGTGAATTTATTTGAAATATAAATCGCAGACATAAACGAAGAAGATCAGCACCGCGGCACAGTGCCAAATGGAGTCTCTTCGAAGACTGGGCTCAAAAGCATTTTGTATTCATTTGCGTTATTAGATCACGTGTGAAACGCCACGTGAAAAATGAAAGAAGCTGCCAAGAGTTCGGGGATAAATTCAGATTTTAAACACATTCACGGCGACATCTAT
>JABMCL010003054.1:785000-792500 GCA_018857735.1 Alviniconcha marisindica
CACGCACGTAAACATGAGACGCATCCACCCCGGGTGAAAAAAAGAGAGTTCCGTCTCGATTCAAACGATTGTGGTTTTATTTGTGCTGGTGTAAACTTGTTGGCGACTATAAATGACACGCCTTGTTTTATTTGAGTTGTTTGTAACAAACTTACTACTGTTTCAGCACCAACGAAAAACTGCTCGTTAGCTGACAGTATTTTTTTTTAACCTATGACGTAACTAAATACGGCAGTGGTTGAAGAAAGGATGTCGTAAACCAGTGCTCGGAGTGTGGACTGATCCAGGACCCCAGGGCACGGCCGGAGGGCGGAGGCGAGGGTCGTACGTCACTGAGGGCCTTCCGAAGGGGCTGGTCTCTCTGCAGACTGTGGCCATTGATCCCAATGCGGCAACAAAGACGGCGGAAGCCAGACGCCAAGTGGCGAACGGTGTCCACGCCCAGGGGCCACCCAGCCCTCGGACCGCCTCGCGGACTGCATCAAAAGCTCAGCGGGCCGCCGACAGAAAGGGAGGGTGGGGGCGAGAGGGTGGGAGTTGATGAAGGGCGGTATGGAAGTGGAGGAGCTTACACCGCTAGGCCTCGAGGGCTTGTCGCTATCCGTCCCTGATAAGCCTTACGGTCTCTGTGGACGTAAAGCACCATCAAAGAAGAAGAAGAAGCTCTTTGCCGGCTTCAGATACTGTGGGTGTGGGGGGAGGGAGGGGGGGGGGGGGGAGGGGGGAAGGGGAACAGTGGTGGGGGGGGGTGGGGAAGGGGAACAACGTGGTGGGTGGAGATGGGGAAGGGGAACAACGTGTGTGTGTGTGTGAGTGTGTGTGCGTGCGTGCGTGTGTTAGTGTTAGTGTTAGTGTGTGTGTGTGTGTGTGTGTGTGTGTGTGTGTGTGTGTGTGTGTGTGTGTTAGTGTGTGTGTGTGGTGTGTTAGTGTGTGGTGTGTGTGTGTTAGTGTGTGTGTGTGTGTGTGTGTGTGTGTGTGTGTGTGGTGTGTGTGTGTTAGTGTGTGTGTGTGTGTGTGTGTGTGTGTGTGTGGTGTGTGTGTGGTGTGTGTGTGTGTGTGTGTGTTAGTGTGTGTGTGTGTGTGTGTGTGTGTGGTTATTAGTGTCGCTGGGGTCAGGGATCGACAGCGGGACATTTGCCTGCACACCGAGGGAGACGGTCGCTTTGTGGCGCGGGCCGCAACAAGTGTGGGTAGCTGCTGAAGACACGGAAATGGTGTTTAGCTGATGGCTTCTTCGGCCTAGCGGTGATAGGCTGTCGACGAGGGTTCGATTCCTCGCAGTTAGGGGGTGGTGGTGGTGGTGGTAGTGGAAGAGATATGTATTGAACACAGACATCAAAACGAGGAAAACAAAGGCACAGCTAAAGGACACGGAAAACAGCTAAGTGATACATAAAAACCGCAACAACAAAAACCGAAAGAAAAAACAACAACAGAAAAACTACATCTAAACGACATGGAAAACAGCTAAGGGATACCTGAAACCCCCCCAAAACAAACAAACAAACAACTCCCTCCCCCGTCCCCCACACTCAAAACAAAACCCCATCAGCAACGGAAACACAACTACTGCTAAGCCACACGGAAAACTGGTAAGTGATAGATACCTACCCCCCCTCCCCCCTCCTCAACCCTCCCCCCGCCAACACACACAACACACACACACACACACAAACAACAACAACAAAAACAGCAACACCCGAAAAACAAGTACAGCTAAACCACAGACAACTGATCCCCACTGTGTATTAGTGCTGATTTTGTCTTGCCCTCCAATCCACACTGAGCCGTGTGAAGCAGGCAAAAGCAATACCAACAACTGATCGGAACAGTCGCACAAGCCACAGATGCTTCAGACACCTCACTGAGACTCCTGTAATTCCGACTTCTGCACTTCCTCACACCAAGCAGCCTGTTTTTGGACGCACTCGCATCACCTTAAAATCCGATTACTAACTAACCCAGCTAACTCTCGCCCGAACCCATTTATTACACTGAGAACCAGCAACCCCTGACAAAGCCTGGAGGAGGGACCTCGCTTTCGCAATACACCCGAGAAAATAATGTCACCGCATCGGCAACGGCAAGACCGCCATTTTGTTCCGACTCTGTGACATCCCCAACCCCCTCCACAAATCCCCCCCCCCCCCCCTCCCAAACAAATCCCACAACCTCTTCCTTTAAATCACATCAACCCAGACTGATAACGGAGCTACTGATCCCTCCACTGCACCGACGCCTAAGTCCAGGTAGTATTTCTCATCCGGATCACATCCCCAGCCGAGTCGCAGACAGCAATTACACAGGTTCTGTCAGAAAACGGCAGGAGCTCGGGCTCAGACAGCGGAGAGGGGGGGTTTAAACCGGCACACAGAGCCACTGACCAGTCGCCCGGAGCCGGCGCACGTGCCAGCCGTCCCCACCAGACCCCCCTCCGGCCAGTCACGCGCTGGCCCCCGCGCGCCGCTGCCACCTCGCTGACCTTCGGGGTACTGTCCTGTCCTTGTGTTCCTCACGCGCACGTGCAGCGCATAGCTAGCGCCCTACTCCCTTGATTGCTCGGGGCCGTGGGCTGCTTCGTGTCGTGTCTTCACTAGCAAGAGAGGATACCTACCCCCCTCTGGGTGTGTCTCTAACTCCAGAAAAGGCGCATTTTTTTGCAAGAGAGGATACCTACTACCCTCTGGGAGTGTCTCTAAGTCCAGAAAAAGCGCATTTTTTTGCAAGAGAGGATACCTACTACCCTCTGGGAGTGTCTCTAAGTCCAGAAAAGGCGCATTTTTTGCAAGAGGATACCTACTACCCTCTGGGAGTGTCTCTAAGTCCAGAAAAGGCGCATTTTTTGCAAGAAAGGATACCTACTACCCTCTGGGAGTGTCTCTAAGTCAAGAAAAGGCGCATTTTCTCTCTGTCTCGGACTCAGTCTCCCGGTATTAATCTCAAAACTATCGTTAAAAGAACAGCCCCCCTCCCCCAAAAAAACAACAACAACAAAAATCTTCATTTATCTCTAAGTCCAAAAAAAGGCGCATTATCTCTCTATCTCAATGTCACGTCGTTAAAAGAACAAGCCCCCCCCCCCCCCCCCACCCCCCAAAAAAAGAGAGAGAAAAAAAGATTCTTCTTCCTTTTTCCTTTTTATTTAAAGTCTTCTTACATAACTGATAGTAGACCGATCTTACAATTATCAAGATAACATATGTCAGCGAGTTATACCAAAACAATAACAGACCTCAACAAAAATGTATTTAAAAAGAAGAAGAAGAAAAGAAAAAAAGAGACAGCGAAAAAAAAGTAAAGACGGTATCCTCTTATAAAGAAGAAGAAATACCAAATCTTCGTCCATCACGAAAAGAGATAAAGACGCCATGCACCTACTTCCCCACAAGAGAGCACCTCAAATTTTTTATTTAAAAAAGACAGAAAAGAAAAGAGAGAAGAAGGTATCCTCTTATACAGAAGAAGAAATACCAAATCTTCGTCCATTACGAAAAGAGATAAAGATGCCATGCACCTAGTTCCCCACAAGAGAGCAACTCAAAAAAAAAAAAAAAAAAAAAAAAAAAAAAGAGAGAAAAGAAAAGAGTGAAGGTATCCTCTTATAAAGAAGAAATACCGAATCTTCATTCATCACGAAAAGAGATAAAGACGCCATGCACCTACTTTCCCACAAGAGAGCAACTAAAACAAAAATCTTTCAAAAAGAGAGAAAAGAAAAGAGAGAAAGTATCCTCTTACAAAGAAGAAGAAATACCAAAATTGATAAAGACGCCATGCACCTACTTTCCCAAAAGAACCTCAGAACTTGACCACGAAGCCACCGCCAACAGACACCATCCCAGGCGTGAGCTAGCGCCATGATCTGTTAGTTTTCCTTTTTCAAATGTCACGTCTTCAAAAGAATTAGCTGTCGTTGAAATACAACGTGAACTGGCGCCATGATCCGTTAGTTTTCCGTTTTCAAATGTCACATCTTAAAACGAATTAGCTGTCGTTGAAATACAACGTGACTAAATTGGCGCCATGATCTGTTAGTTTGTCTGTTTTCAAATGTCACATCTTGAAACAAATTAGTTTTCAATTTTGAAATGTCAAGTCTTGAAAGGAATTAGCCGTCCGTGGAATACAACGTGAACTGGCGCCATGTTCGGTTTTTCTGTTTTCAAATGTCACGTCTTGAAACGAATTACCTGTCGTTGAAATACAGCGTGCCATGATCTGTTAGTTTTCCGTTTTCAAATGTCACGTTTTGAAACGAATTCGCCGTCGCTGAAATACAACGTGAGTTGGCGCCATGATCTGTTAGTTTTCAGTTTTGAAATGTCAAGTCTTGAAAGGAATTAGCCGTCCGTGAAATACAACGTGAACTGGAGCCACGATCTCTTAGTTTTCTGTTTTCAAATGTCACGTCCGGAAGGGAATTAGCCGTCGGTGAAATACAACCCAGATCCAACTGACTCCAACTGCTCTCTTTCTCATCGCGGCCGTCACGTAACATTCTACCAATAACCAATAATAAATTACAAAACGGAGTCCCACACTCCAGAAAGCAATTCTCTTCAAATCACGTTCTCCTCTCCCTGCCCATCTACCCCCGCCCCCAACCCCCCTCCCCCCCACCCCACATCCTCCCAACACCCCCCCTCCCACCCAACGTGCCCTGAAAAAGAAAGCGAACACCCAGTGTTGTGTAAAAACCACAGCAACAAGTAATCAAAAACGGAACCCCGTCTCCATCTCACTCCGTTGATTGCTACACGACGGACTTCGAGATGAGTACACTAACCGACACAAGAAAGGGAGCAGGAGGGAGAGAGAGGGAGAGGGGAGGATGGGGATGAGAGAGAGAGAGAGAGAGAGAGAGAGAGAGAGAGAGAGAGAGAGAGAGAGAGAGAGAGAGAGAGAGAGAGACAGAGACAGAGAGACAGAGACAGAGACAGAGAGAGAGAGAGAGAGAGAGACACACACAAGAAGGGGAGGGGAAGGCGGGGGGGGGGGGGGGGGGGGCGGTTTGAATGGCTCGTCGAAACCACTGTGGTAGCACCACCACTCAGTCCCTGATCAATAGCGAGAGGGCTCTGACTGCTAGCCTCCGATTTCAAATCTCGTTCGACTCCGCGGTGTCTGATTAAGTGCACACGACACCAGTCTGACACGGCGCGGTGTCCGCAGGCTTTCCCCGCTGATGGCGGGTGAAGAGGTCCACCGCCGCCAGAACGACAGCGGCAAGGGACATGGGGTTGGTGGGGGGGGGGGGGGGGGGGGGGGGGCGGGAGGAAGGGGGCGTTCCCTCCTACCCTCGGAGGGCCGGGAAATCAGTGTCCCGTTTAATTCAGACACCGTGCCGCTAATTGGAAGGGCTTTTTAGTCGGCCCCCGTTTGGACAAGCGGGGTTTGGATTATCCGGGCTTGGGGAACAGCGACCGAAAGCAAGTTGGAGACAAGTGAAGTGGCCACAGGATGGTACGATACTATTGACCACTTTTGCGTGGCGCTCTTCTCTGCGGTCTCGAGCAGGCTCGCTGCCCTCACGTCGCATGTGATTCTGAACGAGTGTCTGTGTCCTTTTCATAGCGCGTGTTTTTAATATCCACCGAAGTGGTGAAGTGGTGTACTTACAGCGCTGTTTGGTGGTTGCATGGCTGGTGCCACGTGAAACTGCTGCCGTCTCGGCGCATGTTCTGTGTACACTATTCAACCATGCACCAGTTTACAGTGTCACTTCACTGAAAGTCACATAGGTGGGGTGCATGTGTGTTTAGCTGTAACCTGACACCTGCACTTTTGGCAGAATGACCTGGATATTTTACGTGCTACTGCGGTAACACGGGGGTGGAACGGATACCGAAATAAGAGTCAGCACAGAAAGTTGACCCTGGAGAAGAAAATTCTCCCGCTGCTTCTTCGGGGACTTGAACTCGCGACTTTTCTGTCACGAGTCTGGCGGTCCCCTAGCCAGTTTTCGTTGGACTGGAAGGACAGATGGACAAACAGACAGACAGACAGACAGTCAGACAGACGGACAGACAGAGGACAATGAAGAGGGAGAACTCTTATCGGGGACGGCATCGGTCCCCATGCCAGTTTTCGTCGGGCTGAAAGGACAGACGTACAGACAGACTGGGCCAATGAAGAGAGATGGCTGGAAGGACAGACAGACAGACAGACTGGGCCAAGGAAGAGAGATGGCTGGAAGGACAGACAGACAGACTGGGCCAATGAAGAGAGATGGCTGGAAGGACAGACAGACAGACTGGGCCAATGAAGAGAGATGGCTGGAAGGACAGACAGACAGACAGACAGACTGGGCCAATGAAGAGAGATGGCTGGAAGGACAGACAGACAGACTGGGCCAATGAAGAGAGATGGCTGGAAGGACAGACAGACAGACAGACAGACAAGGGCGAATAAAGAGAAATAACTCTTACCGGAGACGGCATCGGTCCCCTAGCCAGTTTTCGTTAGGCTGGAAGAACACGAACAGACAGACAGACAGACAGACAGACAGACTGTGCCAATAGAGAGAGATGGCTGGAAGGACAGAGAGACAGATAGATAGACAGACATGGGCGAATGAAGAGAGAGATGGCTGGAAGGACAGACAGACAGACAGACTGGGCCAATGAAGAGAGATCGCTGGAAGGACAGACAGACTGGGCCAATGAAGAGAGATGGCTGGAAGGACAGACAGACAGACAGACAGACAGACTGGGCCAATGAAGAGAGATGGCTGAAATGACAGACAAACAGACAGACAGGCAGGGGCGAATGAAGAGAGATAACTCTTACCGGAGACGGCATCGGTCCCCTAGCCAGTTTTCGTTGGGCTGGAAGGAAAGAGCTCCACACTGTCGACACTGGTAGCCGTCCACGTTGCGACACCTGGCCAGTTCGTGACCTGTAACCATAGCAACAGAATGCAAACCACCGCACTGCACTCTTTTGTTTGTTTTTACCTGAGATATATTATCAAACTATCCAAGGTTTTTATTACCATATTTACTGAACGCTAGGCCAAAGCCCCCTTCCAACGCAGTATTTTACGACAATGACGAGCAAAAGCAAATTTCTCTTCAAATAAAGTTGTATCGCATTCTATATCAACACGCGAGCGTGAACACGCAAGGTTTTGTGTGGAAGTTTTTATGCGCCATATATACATTTTCATTCATTCGTACCAGCTGTTGCCTCTTTTTATACTCATACAAGAGACAGACGTAAACGAAAGTCTCGTATGCTGTATAACTGTGCCATTAAACTACCCTAAGTAAGAGGGAGTACAAACTCTGTCTCGTATGCTGCTTAAATGTGTCATACCTAAAACTATACTATACAAACTCTGAGTAAGATGAGTACAAACTCTGTCTCGTATGCTGTACAACTGTGCCATTCATAAAACTATACCCTGAACATGATGGAGTACAAACTCTGTTTCGTATGCTGTATAACTGTGCCATACCTACAACGATACCCTAATTAAGATGGAGTACAAAGCCAACG
>JABMCL010003054.1:800000-802500 GCA_018857735.1 Alviniconcha marisindica
CAGGCAGTTCAAGTTCAAAGTTGCTTTACGTCCGCAGCGACCGTACGGACTGTTAGGGACGGGGACACACTGAGCTGTGATTCGATCTGACGGCATAGCGAAGCCAGGCCTGGTAACGGGAATCAACGGTGACATTCTCTGCAGACGCCCCCATCCCCCAGTCACCCCTGGTAGCTGAGTGAACCGGGTGCTTCTTGCTGGGTGTGGCACGTCTTTTCTTTCCACGGGAATCGCGATCAAAGACGGCGGCTTTACCATTCTCCCATCGAGCGCTACAACAATGCTTGGGGCGTAACGTTACAGTGCACGAGGTGTGTGTGTGTGTGTGTGTGTGTGTGTGTGTGTGTGTGTGTGTGTGTGTGTGTGTGTGTGTGTGTGTGTGTGTGTGTGTGTGTGTGTGTGTGTGTGTGTGTGTGTGTGTGTGTGCGTGCGTGCGTGCGTGCGTGCGTGCGTGCGTGCGTGCGTGCGTGCGTGTGGATCTCTCTCACCTCACACACACATGCATGCATGCATGCACGCAAGCACGCACACATACACACACACACACACACACACACACACACACACACACACACACACACACACACACACACACACGCACACACATCATAGTACAGTTCGATATATCTCTCCTGTAAAAGCTGATACGTACATCGCTTTCGTGTGCTTTTGTTCATTGACCCTTTTCATAACAAGCTCAAACACAAACAAAAAGCAAACGAGATAGCAAACAACCCCACAACCTGACTTCTACAAAACACACACACACACACACACACACACACACACACACACACACACACACACACACACACACTGTACTACACAAATCGTCATCAGTGAAGCCTCATAAAATGTATGAGCAGTTCTGGCTTGTCAAACAAATCGTATTTTTATCCCACTTGCGTTTATAACTCATCTGCCGAAATTTTGCGGTTCACAATCCAAAAGAAATCGTTTTTACTTTCATTTTAACTTTTTTTTTCCCCCACAAAATAATTTTCTCTTCTTCTGCACACACGCGTAATTACGTGTCCCGAAGCAGCAGCCAAAGACGTCAGACTGTCAGGATCATTTCCTGAAGCATGTCTTTGGGCAACACAGCTTCGACAGGACACATCCTGTGTATCCGGACTCCTGCGTGTTCAGCTCCTCGAGTTCTGGATTCACAGTGTTGACTCACGTCAGTGGGTGACTGGGGCAGTGAAGCCGATAGCGTTGACATCCATACTCAGGAAGACAGTGTAACTTGCCGTGGGGGTGGGGGTGGGGGTGGGGGTGGGGGGATGGAGGGGGGTGTATTAATTGGACTTTAACGTTCTGACAACGGTACGAAGCCGGTGTCACGCCAGGACGCGAAAACGGCTGGGGGAATGGGTGAGGGGAAGAGGGGGGGGTGTGTGTGTGTGTTAGGGTGGGGGGAAGGGGGGGGGGGGGTGTAAGCAGCACAACGAGAAGGTGCAGTGTGTTGACCACGTATCGTCCCCCACTATCACACCGTCACAGTAGTAGACACGTATCCCCTCCCACCATCACACCGTCACAGTAGTCGAGACGTATTCCCTCCCACCATCACACCATCACAATAATAATAATAATAATAAATAACTCTGATAAAGCGCTATTCTCTAACCAGAGTTACACTCACTGCGCTGTACAAACATCGTATGACAAAAACCACATTAACATACATTTCAACAAACACAAAACCTTAAATATTGTAGTTTTACCATTATCGCCTATATTATTGTCTCTACGGGTAGTACAGACGTATCGACCCCCATCCTCACAGCAATCGAAACGCGCGCGCGCGCGTGTGTGTGTGTGTGTGTGTGTGTGTGTGTGTGTGTGTGTGTGTGTGTGTGTGTGTGTGTGTGTGTTGGGGGGGGGGGGGGGGGGAAATTATAATTCATCTGCCGAGAGTTTGCGGTTCACTTTCCAAAAGAAACCGGTTTTACTTTCATTTTCACTTTTTTTTTTCTTCCACCAAAGCAAGTCGAGACGTATCACGGTCGAGACGTATCCCACCATCACACTGTCACAGCGGTCGAGACAAATCAGGCGGACGATGATAGAGCAGGGATGGGGGAAGGTGTGTGTGTGTGTGTTTGGGGGGGGGGGGGGGGGGGGGGGGGAAGAGGAACCTGCTTCACAAAGACAACGACGAAAATCATCGACATCTCCAGTAGTACTATCGGGAGAACAGAACAGATTCGTCCGGAGGTGACCCTGTGCGGTTGACAGGACTTTAACTCCCAAGACTTAACCAACTACCGAAAATAAACCATAACGTCCGCTCCTGGTGTTAACATGATCTTGTCTCTGGAGGTCCGTGAAATATTTGATACCCACAAAACAACAACAACAATAAACATAAAGGTCACAAAATTTCAACGCTCTAACCCAAGTAGTTTTAATTTCGTATTCAAATGTTACAGAACGATTTTTTTCCATCTCTAAAATGAGAGGGAATGTAACTCAAAAACAAACAAACAAACAA
>JABMCL010003054.1:812500-817500 GCA_018857735.1 Alviniconcha marisindica
GTAGCACACAAACGACAACAGTAGTACACAAACGACAACAGTAGTACACAAACGACAACAGCAGCACACAAACGACAACAGTAGTACACAAACGACAACAGTAGTACACAAACGACAACAGAGCACACAAACGACAACAGTAGTCACACAAACGACAACCCAGTAGTACACAAACGACAACAGTAGTACACAAACGACAACCCAAACGACAACAGTAGTACACAAACGACAACCCAAACGACAATAGTAGTAACACAAACGACAACAGTAGTACACAAACGCCAACACAAACGACAACAGTAGTACACAAACGCCAACACAAACGACAGCAGTAGTACACAATCGACAACAGTAGTACACAAACGACGACACCAGCTTTGTTTTCTATTTCCCCAGTCTCCGTAGCTGTCAGAGGACAGGGTAACTCACCTAGCCGTGTATCAATCTCCCTACACCCGGAATAGGTTCAGACCCCAATCGATAGGAAGAAGACACGTTATAAAAACACTACGTCCACACAAAAGGAAGGGGATTCCTCAAAGAATGGAACCGACTTCGATCGGCGGGCCGCCAGGCCTGTACAAATTAGATTAGCCGTGCTGACTCGGCCACTGGCTGAGCCACGAGCAGACTCCGTCAAACGCCAACGATTTTCCTCTTTCTTCTTCTTTCACCGTGTTGACTCGAGACCCAAAACAAACACTATCCGCACGACAGTGTACACATTATTCGCACGGAGGAGTACAACTGCTTCATCCCATTGCTATTCGCCGGGACCCTGAAAGTGCAAGCGCTGGCTGCCTGAACAAAAAAATGTGTTTAAAAAAAAAAAAAAAGTTGGACGGCTTCTTTGGGAAAGATGTTTCTTATCCTTCCGAGTGAGAAAAGGTTGTTGGCCTAAACAAGCATTCGCGTGCGAGAACGAAGGCCAGGTAAGATCAAAAGTATCGGATCTCATTAGACCATTTTACCAACACGCCGAGTCATTAAAACATCCGGCATCAGATTTCAATTTCTTTCAGTAGCCGAAATATTGATTCCAGAAAACATTCCGAGCACCAAGCTTGCACAGGTAAAGGCAAAGCGATACTCACGCTTCGTCTTCTATCAACCATTTTACCAATACGCTGATTCATTAAAACAGCCGGCATCAGATTTCAATTTTCGCAGCAGACGAAATATTGATTCCAGAGAACATTCCGAGCACCAAACGCAGACAGGTAAGGGGAAAGCGACAACCATGCTTCTTCTTTTTCTTCTCCCTCTCCTTCTTCCACTTTTCTCTCTGAGGATCTGTGCCTTACGACCCCATTACCAGCTTTTCCTACCTAGGTGGACAGTCAAGGTGCTTGAACCCAAATTCAATAGTGGCAGAATGAAACAGAACACCATCTGACTCAAAATCTTCGTGATTACTCTGGAAGTATAAACGGCAAAATGTATTCCACTCACAAGTACCTCAGTGACAAATTGAAATGGAACACGACTGGACTCAGAATCTGCATGATGGTTACTCTGGAAGTATAAATGGCATAATTCATTCCACCCTCAAGTTCAGGAGCTGTGTGAGAGTCGAGGTGGCCGTCCTGGGCTGTCCGTCCTAACGAGCCTTTTGGTTTCCGTGGACGTAAAGCTATATTGAACCATGCTTCGGCATTGGTTTCAGCTTGTCCCTGATATGTCAGCTGACATCTGAGGACATTAAGCAACACTACCTACCCACCCTCAAGTACCTCCCAGACACCTCCAACTAAAGCAATCCAACATTAGTTGCCCACCAGAACGTTTGTTTGCGTATCGTCTGTCTCTTCGTTGCTTGATCAGCCTGTCGTGTGTTTTGCTAACGACCAAAAGTTAAAGGAGACCACAAGCAAAGGGGCACCACGGATTCTATTGACTGATATATTGACGGGATGTTAGAAATCGGCGTTTCACAGTCGTGAAAACACGACCATGAGCGCGGCCATTTTGTCTACGTCTGTGACGTCATGACGAAGGCCGGAATGTGTAGGAGATGTGTACATTACGTCACGGGCCATTTTTGGTTGTTTCTCCTCACTGGCAACCAGCGAACCAACACGGCTGCGTCCTGAGGAGCTCATAGTTATCCGGAGCAAAATTCTGCAGCACATAAATCAGTAGAACCATCACACGACGCCCAGACTGGAATGTGTCAATGGTCAATGGTCGACATCCACCTTCAAAAACGCCTGTGGGTGTAGCGCCCTGGACATGCCAGAGTGAAGGAAAATGACCAAGCAGATAGACTGGCGGGCAAAGCAAACCTCTTCTCGGAAGATCTGATGTGTTGAGGAGCTTGAGACACTACCTGCGGGCACAAAGCCAAGGACATGAAACCATCGATCGCCTGGAGGAGAGAGGCGTAGAAAAAAGGAAGCGCCAGGCGATCTTCCTCGAGAGGACGAGAGAGGGCCATCGTCAATCAGACGAACATTGGAACCGTTTCAAAGGCAAAGTTGGGGAAACTTCTGAGAGACAGGGTGGAGCGCATACGGGCTCTTCCGAGCGCATTGATACCATCCTGACCTGAACTGAAGCCTGCAAACGGGAATGTTTGCACAGTTTGCACGTTTTTAGGCCCACCAGTACTTCGAGTTGCCGTCCCCTTTAATTTGCTCGCTGAGTTAAGGACAGAGGCGGCTCTATTTCACAATGCAAACTGAACTGTATCCGTGCCTTTCCCCGTTTTAGTTGACTCTTTTACAGCACGCCGACAATCAACCGCGTATGTCAAGCACTCTTGCGGGTATTTACTGCTCCGGGCCTGAACTGCTAATGCCCGTTTTTCCGTTTTCTCCAACGACCAGGCAGCACGGTCAGGCCGCAGATGCAGCAACCAAGGCACATGACGTTTTCTCAACACCTAAGTCGCATCGACTGCTGCATTAACCTTTTCCACGAGAAAGGTCTTAGTTGGCCATAAACTTAATTTTCAGAGAGCGGAGCGACTGGGAATAGGCCCATGGCATTAAGAAAGCCATTACGTCAGCGGAGCTTCTGCTGCCGGGGCCGTTAAAGCGGCGAGGCGTTGCCTGAAAGAGTGACCTATAATAGGCTTGCGACCTCCACTCACCCCCCACCCCCCAAAAAAAAGCAAAAAAAAAAAAAAAAAAGAAGAAGAAAAAAGCAGCAGCTATGCACTCATCTCCTTGCTGTCTTACGATCAACATCCTGGCGTTTTATTCGTCGGCCAGGAATGACACGCCTCACTCACACACCTGTGATGTCATGCGGCGCCGAAGATTTATGTATGGGATGTATTCATTTATTTATTACACTAGACGCCCGACATGCGTTCACCCAGCTTAATTAGAAATGTCGCGAGGTGTCTCCAGTAGATTGTCTGAGAACGGGCCGGGAAAAAACTCGGGAGCAAGAAGAGAAGGGGAAATCAAAACAGAACTAATTAGAAATAAAAGTAAAAAACAAAGGGAAGGGGAGATAAAGGAGGAAAGGAAAACAAAACATAGAAAAGGGAATGGGGAGCCATAAAAGAAAGAATGATGGAGCAAAGGAGAGAGAGAGAGAGAGAGAGAGAGAGAGAGAGAGAGAGAGAGAGAGAGAGAGAGAGAGAGAGAGAGAGAGAGAGAGAGAGACTGACAGAGACAGAGACAGAGAGAGACAGAGACAGAGACAGACAGAGAAGATAATATTTTATTACACAAGGATAAAGATTTAAGCACAAGTCAGCTTTTTTTTTTCTTCTTTCTTCTTTTTTATACAAATCTTTCCCTTATGGCAAACACAGCAACACTCAATACGTCAAACAAGAGAAAGAGAGAGAGAGAGAGAGGGGGGGGGAAGATCTCAGAACTTTATTACACAAGGATTCAGATTTTAGGTAGTTGCCTATTCTTACAATCTGTCCCAGCTAATCTACATGCCAATAGGCTACACATGAAAAATAGTAACAACATTGACTATCGCAGTAATGATGAAAAGGATGATAATGTCGGGGGGATGGGGAGAGAGAGAGAGAGAGAGAGAGAGAGAGAGAGAGAGAGCGAGAGAGAGAGGTAATTTAGGTCATTTCAGGGACAGGAACGTCGAGGAACAGAGTCGCACACGTGCAGCCCAGAACGGAAGACAAGATGTGACCGTGTCCAGCCCATTTTCCAGACGACTGGCTTTCCAATCAGTTTCATCTCCGGGCAGACAACCCCAGACAAGGGGCAAAACTCGCCCGTCAATCCCATTTCATGGGAACGCTAGCAGCCAGCAGGCTTCCCCCAGTCCACCACCCCCACCCACCTTCACCACCCACCCACTACCCACCAACCCCGCATCGTCCATCAGCTCAGTGTCACACTTAACACAGTCCAGCGCTGCACACGACACGACGTCTCCGAGCTTCCCTAATTTAGTGTCCCTTCAGTCTGCTTGTGGTAACATACAACCCTCCCCCAATTTAGTGTCACCCGTAACGCTGTCCCTTTAGTGTCCATGTGGTAAAAGACAGCCTCACCCAATTTCGTGTCACCCGTAACGTTGTCCTTTCAAAGTGTCACAACTGTCCCCCAATTTAGTGTCACCCGTAACGCTGTCCCTTTACTGTACATGTGGTAAAAGACACCCTCCCCCAATTTAGTGTCACCCGTAACGCTGTTACTCATCTTCCTCTACCGATTGTGTCCTGCTCCTCAGACTACCAGACTACGTATGGTAACAAACAATTGTCCCCCAATTTAGTGTCACCCGTAACAGGGGGGGGGGGGGGGGGGGGGGGGGGGAGGGCGGTCAGGTGGCAAGAGACCGTGAAAGACCTGAGTATGATCGCCAATGAAGCACGGAAGCCAGATGAGTCCTGATGACGGAACACGGGGACACTGGTAGGCGCGAGACGCTTCAAAAGGCGGTGCCATGGATGGGTGGAGCATTCACAGAGACATCTACGGCACGGCAGGAAGGGCCGGACACGGCAAAGGCAGGCTGACAGCCATGGACGGGTAGATAGGACAAGACAACGGCGGGCAGAGACA
>JABMCL010003054.1:825000-827241 GCA_018857735.1 Alviniconcha marisindica
GCTTTTGTAACAAAAAACACATTGCTGGTTTCAAACAACGAGCGTTTGTAACAATTAAAACACACCTCACGCTCATATCGTGGAAAAGGCCTTACGGAAAAATCGGCTGGTTAGTTACTGGACATTAAACGGCCGTCATTTCAGCCAGACAAAATTCATCCTATCGCAAGTGATTGTCTTTACACCGATTTTTTCGCAACACCAGCGACGGACGGCTCAACAAGTGACCCTTGACCACAGTACACTGCTGGCACAACCACTGCAACTGCTACTGCTGCTGCTGATGCTGCTGCTGCTGCGTAGGTGATTAATTTCGGGATGTGTCGTAAGAGCCTTAGGTCAGAAATAATGAAAGCCTGAGACCAATGTGCGTTACCAAACATGCAGAGCATGCTACCCTTACATACACACATACACTGTACATAACATAGAATTAAACTGTGCGCAAGTAGGCTAGCAGTCAAACTGTGCGCAAGTTTGTACGTGAATACGCTTGCCTATAGCTGTGATCTCTGTTTCAGACTTTGGTACGTGAATATGCGTGCCCTTGTGTCGATAGCTGTCATCCCAATTTCAAACTTTGCTACGTGAATATGATCCTGATGCTAATGACTGCTTTCATATAGCACTATTCTCCGCTCTCGAGCAGACTCACTGCGCTCGCATGTGATTCTACATGAGTGAATAGCTTTTAGGGGGGGGGGGGGGGGGGGGGGGGGGGGGGGGGGGGGGGGGGGCGGCAGTGTCAAAATCTAGCACCGTTTTCGTTCACAACGGCGGAAACGCCCACACAGATGACTACAGACAGGCCTCACGGCCACAGGAAAAAAAAAAAAAGGGGAAAAAAAGCGGCCGGCCGGCTGCCAGCACCACATGTGGGATCGATATACGACCAACCGGTCCAGCGAATGAATAGCCAGCATGTCCAAGCCGCAAATGAGTTCCGTTCACCAGGCGCACACCTCCAATGAGTTCCGTTCATCAGACGCACACCTCTTGTACAAATTGGCCCGCCCTCCGTCATCATAACAATCGCTCCCTTGGCTGCATGCCCCGTGCCAGCAGTGACCAGCGTCCATCTGCATGCTCCAAGGGCCCTGAACGAGGTGGCTGAGCCGTGGGTTTTCTGGGCCCAGTTCCGCACATCTGGAACAATCTGCCCCTTAAACCCATCTTTTCTCCTTCCTGGACTCTGATTGCCTTAATATTGCCTCTGTGTGTGTTTTGGGGGTGTGTGTGTGTGTGTGTGTGTGTGTGTGTGGGGTGTTTTGGGGTGGGGGGTGGGTGGGGGGCGTGCCTGCGTGTGTATGTGTGTACGGTGTGCGTGCGTGCGTGCGTGCGTGCGTGCGTGTTGGAAATGATGAGAAAGACGTTGAATAAAGTGTTGTAGTGTGTTTATGTAATTAGTACGGTTCACTGTGCTCTGTGTTGTGTACGTATTTTGTTGACATCGTTTTTGTATTGTGCGCCGCGCTTCGGGTACATTTCAGGTGTAAGCGCCTTACAAATAATCCTTTACATTACAAATATTACATGTCTAGAGCGCAGTGGGGCTGCCCGGAAGCAGAGAATAAACAGCGCTATATAGCTGTCATTGTGAGGCGCTTAAGGGTCATTTCGAGATGAGGTGTTCGACAAGACTACGTCGAAATACACACACCCACACACACACAAACACACACACACCCCCACACACACACACAACAAAAAAACACCCACCCACACACACACCACACAAACCAAAACAACACAAAACACCACACACACAACACACCCCCAACCCCACAACACTGACAAAAACAAGTAAAAATAATTATAAAAAATAATTAAGAAGCGGTTAAAGAGCAAAGGAAGAACTTCTAATGCCGACAACAGAAGGGTTCCCCAAAACAAAAAATGGGGAAGAAGGGGCTTTATCCCCTCCCCCCCAAAAAAAAAACAATAAAAAAACAAAATAAAAAAAAAACAAACCGGGAAAATTCCCTCTTACCCCAAAAAAATTTTTATACCTACATTCCCCCCCCCCCCCCCCCACCACCCCAAAAATAAAAAAAAAAAAAATAAAAATAAGATTTTTTTTTTAAAAAAATAAAAAAAAATAAAAATAATAATTTTTTTTTCTCTCTCTCTCTCTCTCCCCTTATATATTTTATATATATATATATTACCCGGTGGGGGGGGGGGGGGGGGGAGGGGGGGGGGGAGTTGCCAAATTTTTTTTGTTTTGTTTTGTTTTTTGTT
>JABMCL010000780.1:10000-35000 GCA_018857735.1 Alviniconcha marisindica
GAGGCTTCACACAAAGGCGAAGATTTGTATCGCTAAGATGTCACACAAACGCACCGGAGGGTATTCTGCTGCGCAAGGCGACAGTTCTTGTGTATTGGGATACAGACAAGGTGTATCACAGTATATGAATACTGGTGCATACATTTCCACAGGACTAATTGTACCCTAGTGTGTGAAGTGTGAAGGCTGATGCATACATGTGTGAAGGCTGATGCATAAATGTGTGTGAAGAGTGTGTGAAGACTAATGCATACATGTGTCTGAAGACTGACGTATACATGTGTGTGAAGACTGATGCATTCGTGTATGTGAAGACTAATGTATAAATGTATGTGAACACTGATACATGTATACCTGTGTGTGAAGACTGATGCTTAAAATAATGTGTGTGAAGACTGATACATGTATACCTGTGTATGAAGACTGATGCATACGTGTGTGTGAAGACTAATGCATAAATGTGTGTGAAGACTGATACATGTATACCTGTGTGTGAAGACTGATGCATAAAATAAATTGTGTGAAGACTGATACATGTATACCTGTGTGTGAAGACCGATGCATAAAATAATGTGTGTGAAGATTGATACATGTGTACCTGTGTGTGAAGACTGAGGCATACCTGTGTGTGAAGACTGAGGCATACCTGTGTGTGAAGACTGAGGCATACCTGTGTGTGAAGACTGAGGCATACCTGTGTGTGAAGACTGAGGCATACCTGTGTGTGAAGACTGAGGCATACCTGTGTGTGAAGACTGATACATGTGTACCTGTGTGTGAAGACTGAGGCATACCTGTGTGTGAAGACTGAGGCATACCTGTGTGTGAAGACTGAGGCATACCTGTGTGTGAAGACTGAGGCATACCTGTGTGTGAAGACTGAGGCATACCTGTGTGTGAAGACTGATACATGTATACCTGTGTGTGAAGACTGAGGCATACTTGTGTGTGAAGACCGATGCATAAAATAATGTGTGTGAAGACTGAACATTGACCTGTGTGTGAAGACTGAGGCATACCTGTGTGTGAAGACTGACATACCTGTGTGTGAAGACTGAGGCATACCTGTGTGTGAAGACTTTCATGTGTACCTGTGTGTGAAGACTGAGGCATACCTGTGTGTGAAGACTGAGGCATACCTGTGTGTGAAGACTGAGGCATACCTGTGTGTGAAGACTGAGGCATACCTGTGTGTGAAGACTGATGCATACATGTCCACAGGGTCGACGACAGACACGGACAGCAGCGCCGACAAAAAACGCAAGGACGCCGACTCGCCATCGACGCTGATGGACCAGTGGCGGCAGGACTACAACAAGAAAGACTTCTACAGATATTCTGCAGACTACGATGAGCTCAACTATAATAAAGTGAGGCCGCAATGTTGTATTGGTTTTTTGTTTGTTTTGTTTTTTTGTTTGGTTGTTGTTCGGGAGCGAGGGAGAGAGACAGACAGACAGACAGACAGACAGAAGACAGACGACAGAGAGCAGAGAGACTGGGAAAGTGAGGGGAAGAGAGAGAAGAGAGAGAGAGAGAGAGAGAGAGACGAGAGAGAGAGAGAGAGAGAGAGACGACGACAGACAGACAGACGAGACAGAGACAGAGAGAGAGAACAGAGAGACTGGGAAAGTGAGGGGAAGGGAGAGGGAGAGAGACGAGAGGGCTGAGAGAGAGAGACAGAGGACTGGGAAAGTGAGGGAGGAAGAGAGAGAGGTGAGGTGTGTGAAGTGGGTGGCGTGGGTGCGTGCGTGGTGCGTGGTGTGTGTGTGCGTGTGTGTGCGTGCGTGCGTGCGTGCGTGTGTGTGTGTGCGTGTGCGTGCGTGCGTGTGTGTGTGTGTGCGTGCGCGCGCGCGTACGTGCGTGCGTGCGTGCGTGCGTGCGTGCGTGCGTGTGTGTGCGCGTGCTTGGATGCAGGGGAGGGGGAGGGATAGAGTGAGATAGGTAATGCATTATTAAATCAGGTTGTGTATTGTTGTAATGTTTGATGCATAGCGCTTTGAGCCTCACACGTGTATAACCATAGACGGATTTGGCGCGTTAGAAATGCATTCATCATTATGTTGTTGTTTTGTTTATTTTTATTGTTGTTTGTTTGTTTATTTGTGTGCGTGTGTGTGTGCGTGCGTGCGTGTGCGTGTGTGTGTGTGTGTGTGTGTGTGTGTGTGTGTGTGTGTGCGTGCGTGCGTGCGTGCGTGTGTGTGCGTGCGTGTGTGTGTGTGTGTGTGGTTGTTGTTGTGGTAATAGTGGTAGTAGTTGTTTATTATTATTATTATTATTATTATTATTATTATTATTATTAATTATTATTATTATTATTATTATTCGACCTTTGCAGGACCACACAGGCAACAACAATGCGTACGGGTGTTTGGAACCTAGTGAGCAACACTACAGAGACACCAACACCTTCACCGGGGGAGACTACTCTCGTACCATGACGCCTTTAGAAAGGTCAGAGTTCACTTGGAAATACCCAGTCCCTTCAGTTCACGCTGGTAGTGTGACTAAACTGTAAAAGAAAAAGAAGAAGTAGAGGAAGAAGAAGACAAAGTAGAAGAAGAAGTAGAAGAAGGAGGAGAAGAAGAAGAAGAAGAAGAAGTAGAAGAAGAAGTAGAAGTAGAAGAAAAAGTAGAAGAAGAAGAACAAGAAGAACGAGAGAGGAGTAATACTATAACTGAATTCTCTTAAGAAGGAGTAGTTAGTTAGTAATTGGATTTAGTTAGTTTGTAAATGGAATTTAACGTCTTGTCGGTTAGTTGGTTATTAATCGGATTTTTTAGTTAGTAACTGAATTTAGTTAGTTTGTAATTGGAATTTAACGTCTTTTCGGTTAGTTGGTTATTAATTGGATTTTGTAGTTAGTTAATAATTGGATTTGGTTAGTTTGTAATTGGAATTTAACGTCTTGTCGGTTAGTTGGTTATTAATCGGATTTTTTAGTTAGTAATTGAATTTAGTTAGTTTGTAATTGGAATTTAACATCTTTTCGGTTAGTTGGTTATTAATTGGATTTTGTAGTTAGTTAATAATTGGATTTGGTTAGTTTGTAATTGGAATTTAACGTCTTGTCGGTTAGTTTGTTATTAATTGGATTTTGTAGTTAGTTAATAATTGGATTTTGTTAGTTTGTAATTGGAATTTAACGTCTTTTCTGTTAGTTGGTTATTAATCGGATTTTTTAGTTAGTAATTGAATTTAGTTAGTTTGTAATTGGAATTTAACGTCTTTTCGGTTAGTTGGTTAGTAATTGGATTTTGTAGTTAGTTGATAATTGGATTTGGTTAGTTTGTAATTGGAATTTAACGTCTGGTCGGTTAGTTGGTTATTAATCGGATTTTTTAGTTAGTAATTGAATTTAGTTAGTTTGTAGTTGGAATTTAACGTCTGGTCGGTTAGTTGGTTAGTAATTGGATTTGGACGTCCTGCCAACCGCACAGGGTCACCTCAGGACAAGCAGAAGGAGCATTGTAACCGGAAATACTCTTATTATGTATCTATAGCAGATGATTTCTATTTCAAAGTGCTTCACTGTGGGATGTCCTCTTAGTGCATTAAGCAACACCCCGAGTTGACTTTTGACACGCAGTCTGCTCAGCATCACAGTTTGGGTGTAAACTCTGAAAACTCTGTAAACTCTCAAAACATCACTCTGTAAACTCTGAAAACTCTGTAAACTCTGAAAACATCACTCTGTAAACTCTGAAAACATCACTCTGTAAACTCTGAAAACATCACTCTGTAAACTCTGAAAACGTCACTCTGTAAACTCTGAAAACATCACTCTGTAAACTCTGAAAACTTTGTAAACTCTGAAAACATCACTCTGTAAACTCTGAAAACTCTGTAAACTCTGAAAACATCACTCTGTAAACTCTGTAAACTGTAAACTCTGAAAACTTGTAAACTCTGAAAACATCACTCTGTAAACTCTGTAAACTCTGAAAACATCACTCTGTAAACTCTGAAAACTTTGTAAACTTTGAAAACATCACTCTGTAAACTCTGAAAACATCACTCTGTAAACTCTGAAAACCTTGTAAACTCTCAAAACATCACTCTGTAAACTCTGAAAACATCACTCTGTAAACTCTGAAAACCTTGTAAACTCTCAAAACATCACTCTGTAAACTCTGAAAACATCACTCTGTAAACTCTGAAAACTTTGTAAACTCTGAAAACATCACTCTGTAAACTCTGAAAACATCACTCTGTAAACTCTGAAAACAATCACATACATTGGTCAGGTTGGGTCCGGAGGTATACTGGTGCTATTTTACGCCTTCTGCAAAAGAAAACGGGAGTGTCGTCGCCATTTTGACTTGGCTAGAACTGCAAAAATGAGAGCAGTGTCGTTTGCAAAGCAGTATCGTCGCCATTTTGACTTGGCTAAATTAATCTGCAAAAATGAGAGAATTGTCTTTTTCAAAGCAGTGTCGTCACCATTTTGACTTGGCTAAATTAATCTGTGAAAAGTGAGAGAAGTGTCTTTTTCAAAGCAGTGTCGTCACCATTTTGACTTGGCTAAATTAATCTGTGAAAAGTGAGAGAAGTGTCTTTTTCAAAGCAGTGTCGTCACCATTTTGACTTGGCTAAATTAATCTGCAAAAATGAGAGAAGTGTCTTTTTCAAAGCAGTGTCGTCACCATTTTGACTTGGCTAAATTAATCTGCAAAAAAATGAGAGCAGTGACGTTTGCAAAGCAGTGTCGTCGCCATTTCGACCTGGCTAAAACTGCAAAAAAATGAGACTAAGTGCGAAATGGGAAAAAGATCATTAAATGGGGGAAGGGGGGAATCTCGGGCCAGTAATAATTGCATCGGGCTAGTGGATTTCGGTATTCATTTGCCCAGTGGGGGGAGAGTGCCCCCCCCCCCCCCCCCCCCCCCCCCCCCATTTTTATTTTTTATTTTTTATTTTTTTATAATTAAAAAATTCGAAGAAAAAGAAAAAAAATGTCCAACTGTATTATGCCTGGTATTGCACGTGCACATGTTCCCGTGTTGCAGGTACGAAGCGGTGTACGGCCCAGCAGGTTACAGCATGAGTAGCTTTCGGGGCCGGGATCCCGCTGGCATCGAGTTGGGCAACGCGAAACTGGCCACCGACGTGTAGTGCCCAGCCACCGACCCACCCACCGACCCACCGACCCACCTCCGCGTTCACTCTCTCCTTTGGATGATCACCTGCAGCCTGTTTCTTCAGCAAGAGCTCCATCTCCTCAAGAACAGTTCAACCAGCTTCAGGGGTTTACGTGCAGCGACAGATACTACGAGAGTCTGCCGAGCAGAGCTGTGTTCACCGCCATGGGTGCACGCTTTGATTTGATGCTGTCACTGACGGTGTGCAGGACTGCTTCCGCAAGGACGTGGATGTACGTGTCTCTCACCTGCCTCACCTGAGCTGAACCGGCTTCAGTTCGCACATGGTTGGATTCCGTCTTCTGAACAGAGATGACTTCAGTTTTGAAAAGCTCGCACACAGAATTGGATTCAGTTTTCTGAACAGAGATGACTTCAGTTTTGAAAAGCTACACACAGAATTGGATTCAGTTTTCTGAACAGAGATGACTTCAGTTTTGAAAAGCTTCCACACAGAATTGGATTCAGTTTTCTGAACAGAGATGACTTCAGTTTTGAAAAGCTCGCACACAGAATTGGATTCAGTTTTCTGAACAGAGATGACTTCAGTTGTCAATAGCACCCACACACAATTAAATTCCGTCTTCTGAACAGAGATGATTTCCGTTTTGAAAAGCTCACACACAGAATTGGATTCAGTTTTCTGAACAGAGATGACTTCAGTTTTCAATAGCACCCACACACAATTAAATTCCGTCTTCTGAACAGAGATGATTTCCGTTTTGAAAAGCTCCCACACAGAATTGGATTCAGTTTTCTGAACAGAGATGACTTCAGTTGTCAATCGCACCCACACACAATTGGATTCCGTCTTCTGAACAGAGATGACTTCAGTTTTGAAAAGCTCCCACACAGAATTGGATTCAGTTTTCTGAACAGAGATGACTTCAGTTTTCAATAGCACCCACACACAATTAAATTCCGTCTTCTGAACAGAGATGATTTCCGTTTTGAAAAGCTCGCACACAGAATTGGATTTAGTTTCTGAACAGAGATGACTTCAGTTTTGAAAAGCTCCACACAGAATTGGATTCAGTTTTCTGAACAGAGATGACTTCAGTTTTCAATAGCACCCACACACAATTAAATTCCTCTTCTGAACAGAGATGATTTCCGTTTTGAAAAGCTCGCACACAGAATTGGATTTAGTTTCTGAACAGAGATGACTTCAGTTTTGAAAAGCTCCACACAGAATTGGATTCGTCTTCTGAACAGAGATGACTTCAGTTTTGAAAAGCTCCCACACAGAATTGGATTCCGTCTTCTGAACAGAGATGACTTCAGTTTTGAAAAGCTCCCACACAGAATTGGATTCCGTCTTCTGAACAGAGATGACTTCAGTTTTGAAAAGCTCCCACACAGAATTGGATTCCGTCTTCTGAACAGAGATGACTTCCGTTTTGAAAAGCTCGCACACAGAATTGGATTTAGTTTCTGAACAGAGATGACTTCAGTTTTGAAAAGTTCCAGTACATAATTGAATTCCGTCTTCTGAACAGAGATGACTTCAGTTTTGAAAAGCTCCCACACAGAATTGGATTCAGTTTTCTGAACAGAGATAACTTCAGTTCTCAATAGTATACACACACAATTGGATTCCGTTCTGTGAACAGAGATGACTTCAGTTTTGAAAAGCTCGCACACAGAATTGGATTCAGTTTCTGAACAGAGATGACTTCAGTTTTGAAAATCTACACACAGAATTGGATTCAGTTTTCTGAACAGAGATGACTTCAGTTTTCAATAGCACCCACACACAATTAAATTCCGTTCTGAACAGAGATGACTTCGAACTTTCAGTTGAACAGAGATGACTTCAGTTTTAAAAGCCCCACACAGAATTGGATTCAGTTTCTGAACAGAGATGACTTCAGTTTTCAATAGCACCCACACACAATTAAATTCCATCTTCTGAACAGAGATGACTTCCGTTTTGAAAAGCTACACACAGAATTGGATTCAGCTTTTTTCCGAACAGAGATGACTTCAGTTTTGAATAGCTCCCAAACAGAATTGGATGCAGACTTTTGAACAGAGATGAGTTCAGTTTTTGTTCCACGTTACTCCCCCAAGTATCTGCATCATAGAGTTTAATCTTTTAAAGCAGAGTAATTTGTACCGTTTGAAGACCGTGTGAGCGAAGTGCACTGACAAAGTGATCGATGGGAGAAAGAATCCTACACAGCTTAACGCTTGATATCGCCTTTTGGTGTAAATCGTGAGATAAATTCGTGAAGAAGCAAAGCTGAGGCTGTTTGGTTATGCAAGGACGTGTGAAGGTGGCTGCTGAATAATAATACCCGCTGACTGTAAAGCATCCGACGAAACGATAAGAGGTGCAAACGTCTGGCAGATGGAGCAAAATCGTTTGCTGCAAACCGAACCCCTTGTGATTCTGTTTCACCGTTTCTGCCTGACAGCAAGTTCTCCGAGAGAAAAAAACAAAACTAACAAACAAACAAAAACTGATGGGTTTTTCTTTGTCTTTTTTTTTTTTTTTTTTTCTCTCTCTCTCAGGAGGGGTCCTTACTGTGTGGTTTCTTGTTTCAATTTTTCGAGCGTGTTCATCAAAACAAAGCAGAGAAAGCGAAAGCGCAAAGGAGTCCGGCTCACACCGAGATGGCGAGAGTACACGTCAGTTAAGACAAGCACGTGAAAGAAGTCGGATCATAGGATCATTATTGCTGCATATCTATCGACTGTCTACCTCAGTGTAAGAGCAGAGGAATACAGAGAAAACGGACTGACGAAGAAGAGCATTATTCATCCTTACACACCCAACCCGCCCACCCCAAAAGGAGGAAAATAAGTAGGCAGTTAACCGCTTTGGCAGTAGGCTAGGTGATGAAGATGTCGCCGTGAGAGAAAGCTCCGCCCGCCGACGTAAGTGGGGCGGCGTCCACACGTTTGAAAGATTGGCAAGAATGTACGATGGTTTTATCTTTCTCTCTCTCTCTCTCGCTCGCTCATGTACGATCAACCTGGCAAGGAAGCGAGTCTGAACTGTCGGACGACACCGTCGAACGATGGGTGTGTGTCTTGTCTGCGCGTTCTGATTGGTCAGTCACGCACCGAGAGGCGTGTCTTGTCTGCGCGTGCTGATTGGTTAGTCACGCATGTCACTCATGAGTTGGGCGTGTCTTCTTCAAATCGCCTGCTGTGCTTGCAGTCGCACGAACATGATGATGACTGTCCGTTTATCAGTAGTGCACCAACAAACACGCACAGCAAGCTCACGGGGTAAGACGCGGAGCGTTTTAGGCCAACAGAATCATGACGCTGATGATGATGTGGCTCATCTACGACGTATCTGTGTGTGTGTGTGTGTGTGTGAAATCGTACAGAATTTCTGAGACTCGAAAATTGTGCATTCAGCAAATTCGGGACTAAAACTGGACTAACTGGGTAGTCTCTGTGACCCGCGCAACAGACTCGCACACACCGTCGGTTTATATTGTTAAGTATTAACATCTGACCCATTTTGTTACGCATGTGCTGATTAATTATCACGTGATGTTATCACCTGAATTGGCTGTTTTTTTTAATACTGGCTGCTGTGTCCGCAGGTCATAGAATTCAAAATGGGCATGTCAACTTTTTTTTTTTTTTTTAACGCAAAATTGGAGGTGTTGTTTTCGAAATGTTGTGTTGTTTTCGCGTCAAATCTGTAAGCTCAATTCATCCTTGACAATTTTGCTTCGAACTACTCTGGCTTTAGTGTACCAGTCCATTCCATCAAGGACTACATTTAGGCTGACGCACTGGAGCAATGATTGTATTTTCAAATCATTTTTGTGACATGTCTTGAGGATGCCAGTGTGCTACGCAAGTGTAAGGGTCGAACCGGCTTCTAATTCAGATGTGAAATCAAGGCTTTTAAAAACAAAATCAACACACGAGGAAGTTAATTAGCGCTCGAAATACGTAACACAAGTACAACATCAAAGACCTGAGTCGCCTACGGTAACTCTCACTCACCTGGCACGCGTGTAAATACAAGCTACATCAAGTCCACCAGAGGTACCTCCTCAAACATCCAAAAATCCTTTGTTTAAAACAAACAAAGTTCTTACTGTGAAGTTGTTATTTCAGGTACTTCTATCCATGTGATGATTCCCCTTTTTTTTACCGGGGCAGGGGGGCTTCTTCTTCAAGCCAAATTCTTCCAGTGACCGTGTACTACTACGTACCCAACCCCGTGTGCTTCGGCGGTACTACAGTGGTCCCGATTTCTCGGGTATATGTGCGTGTGTGTATAACCAGCAATACAATGGACTTGCTCACATCACATCAAGCACAATACTGATCAAGAGCTGTTTCGTTTACGTCACCTGACAGAAGCGGTGTGCGTGTGTGTGTGTGTGTGTGTGTGGTGTGTGTGTGTGTGTGTGTGTGTGTGTGTGTGTGTGTGTGTGTGTGTGTGTGTGTATTTCCAGGAACATACACACTGTTCACACTGTGCGAGTCACATCTCTCCGATTATGCATACATTGTGAAATAATGAGAAAATGTTTGACTTTGTGGATCACTTTAATTTTTGTTGCGCATAATTCATGGAAACGTCACATGACTACGAGAGACGGACTTTACAACAAACACTGTCGATGGAGCGAACGTTCTACGATTCATGTGGCTTCTGGCCGTGGCTAAAAACAAAAACAAAAAAACGCAAACGATTCTCCATGTAGCTGGCTGTATTTTGATGCGTTTTTGACAGTGTTCTATGGTGTTCTGTGTGTGAATTGTCCAGCGATTGACCGAGTGCGTGTATAAAAAGTGCAGCGTGTGTTTATAAACCAAACTTATTTTATATAGCTTATTGGTTGTGACCCGTCTGTGTTAATGTTAGCGGCTGAACAGAAGGAACTGTGCTTGGCGGTTAGTTAGTTTATTTTTATTTTTAAATAAAGTGAATGACGAGTACTGTGAGTGGATCATCATTAACCCCTTCTATCTGTGCAACTCGCAGAGAAACTTCTGCTGCTAGACAGTCGATCCTTGCTATGAACGACCACCCACGGAACAGCGGCACTGCCAGTTTGATTTTGATGTTATTTAAAAAAATATTTAAAAAATCACAAAAAAAATCTGTGAAACATAAACCAGCACCAATTACCTGAAACAAATCAGCTTGCTGTGAACACAAAATGAACACGCAAGGGAGTTAATAAGCTCCCGAATCTGTTTCAGATCTGTGAACACAGCTCTTCATTAAAAAGTGAAGGGGAAAAAGAGAGAGCAACCCTGTGTTTGTAAGGGATTGTTTTCTCCGGAAATGCGTTTCGTCATTCGGTCTGGAAGACTGGTTTATCGGTGACATTTCTTCAGACTCGAGAGAATCGAAAAGCAAGTTCTTGAGAGCGTCACGTGTGGAAGGGACTTCAGTGCTGAAGTTAAAAGAGTTGTGTCCAGTTATTCCCTGCAGTCCGCCTACAAAGGACGTGGTGTGGGTTTGGTACGTACCCAAACTGTTCACGGCAGGTTTTTCCAAGTTTTCCAAGGACAGCGGTTTGCAAAGCGTTGCAGACACTGGAGTGAATCACTGATATCTGTATTGGGCATCGGACCTATAGGCCTAATGGACTAACTGGCTCTTGAACGCGGAACCTTTTTGCAGCACAGGCAAGTTGGTGGTGTCCATGAAAGAGTGTGTGCATGCACACCTGTTTTCTTCAGTGTTGGGACACAGCTGTTTTTGTGTGTGTGTGTGTGTTTTTTCAGTGTTGGGACACAGCTGTTTTCTTCAGTGTTGGGACACAGCTGTTTTCTTCAATTTTGGGACACAGCTGTTTTTTCAGTGTTGGGACACAGCTGTTTTCTTCAGTGTTGGGACACAGCTGTTTTCTTCAGTGTTGGGACACAACTGTTTTCTTCAATTTTGGGACACAGCTGTTTTCTTCAGTGTTGGGACACAGATGTGTTTTTTTCAGTGTTGGGGCACAGATGTTTTTTTCAGTGTTGGAAAATGGATTCTGTCAGTAAATGTGGACATTCTCCAGTGAAGGACTGCTTGCAAAATGAAAAAGGATTGTTTCAGCGTCTGTGGACATATTCTTCATTGAAGGACTGCTTGCAAAATGAAAAAGTTTTTTTTGTGTGTGTGTTTTTTGGCACATGTGGACATGCAGCTCCCCAGTGAAAGACTGCTAGCATAAAGGATTCCTTCAGTAACTGTGGACATGTTATAATCCAGCGAAAGGACTGTTGGAAAAAAAAGAGGATTCCTTCAGCAACATTGGACATGCGGTGGATGTGTGATGGCCAGTGTGTGTTTTGAGTTCAGTGTGTGTGTGTGTGTGTGTGTGTGTGTGTGTGTGTGTGTGTGTGTGTGTGTGTGTGTGTGTGTGTGTTTATTTACCTAATGTGCCAATATGAACACAAAGACTTTTCATCGTGAAGACTGCATCTTTGGTAGTCCTTCATTTAGATAACCGGACGGTAGAGTACAAATCAGTAATATAACCAGGAACCGCCATTGCTGCTCCTATTGTGAAACTAGTCTTAATGTCTAGTTGACAAGTTACAATTTGCATTGGGAATTATTCATGTGTGTACATTGACAGTATAATTACGTTTTAACCTTGTTCTTCTTTTTTTAATATCATTAAAAAGATTGTTTACGGTGGTGTGTATTTAATGATAAAATTGCACTGCTAGAAACATGCGTACTCATGCACTGTACATCATAAACCATATCACTGTTGCCTAGTTTATATCATGCTAGTGTTGTGAGGGACAATCCAAACTGTGTGTAGACCGCAAACATGTATGCATGTACCACTGTACGATTCTATGTTCATGGCAAACGATGCGTTAGCATGTCTGTCTAGGATACATAAATACTAGACAGACGTACTATAGATATATATCAGCTTTGTCTGAACTGCAACCACAATGACCTGTGTCTTGGCTGCAAACGTATTACATGTACTATGTCCAGTGCGACGTCCAACACATTACATGTACTATGTCCACTGCGACGTCCAACATATTACATGTACTATGTCCAGTGCGACGTCAGCCCAGTGCGACGTCAAATAATGACATGTACTATGTCCAGTGCGACGTCATCCCAGTGCGACGTCGAACATATTACATGTACTATGTCCAGTGCGACGTCAAATATATTGCATGTATTATGTCCAGTGTGACGTCAGCCCAGTGCGATGTCGAACATATTACATGTACTATGTCCAGTGCGACGTCAGCCCAGTGCGACGTCAAATATATTACATGTACTGTGTCCAGTGTGACGTCATCCCAGTGCGACGTCGAACATATTACATGTACTATGTCCAGTGCGACGTCAAATATATTACATGTACTATGTCCAGTGCGACGTCATCCCAGTGCGACGTCGAACATATTACATGTACTATGTCCAGTGCGACGTCAAATATATTACATGTACTATGTCCAGTGTGACGTCAGCCCAGTGCGATGTCGAACATATTACATGTACTATGTCCAGTGCGACGTCAGCCCAGTGCGACGTCAAATATATTACATGTACTGTGTCCAGTGTGACGTCAGCCCAGTGCGACGTCAAATATATTACATGTACTATGTCCAATGTGACGTCAGCCCAGTGCGACGTCGAACATATTACATGTCCTATGGCCAGTGCGACGTCTAACATATTACATGTACTATGTCCAGTGCGAATAAGCTGTTTTACATGCATGGCAGCGAGTGCTCATTATTATTAGAATCATTGGTCGCTTTTATATATAGCAAACAAAAACAATCTGAAACGACTGCATTTTGAAATCAAGATCAAAACATTCAGAAAGCGTAAAGAGAACGCGTATAACGTCAGAGAATACAAAAGATGATAAACACGTTCACTGAAAGCACCTTTTTCAAGCCATGAACAGACAGAAAGAAAACAATAAAATAAACAATAAACAAAGATGACTGCTAGCGTTCTAAAACAAGATCCGAACAGATAAACGGTTCAAAAGAACGCTTATTTATCAAAACAAAACACAGCGTGCGTGTTGAGCTTTGTCATAATAAGTAGCGGGTTTTTTGTTTGTTTGTTTGTTTGTTTGTTTGTTTGTTTGTTTGTTTAACCTTTTATGTACTTGGATCACGAACAGATAATATAGCCTACTCACAAAAACGGCGATAGGAATCGTATTTGATCTAGGCTACTTAGCTTTCACTTGGTCGAGAACTTTTGCAGTGGAATCCGCTGGTGGAGAAGAAGTCTTTTGGGAGGATCGGTTGGGGAACTGGTAGAGGCGTTTCGAATGAGAATCACTGACGAAGCATTTCATTTCACATTCACGTCATGAGGCTCGTTGTTTGAGCATTCCACAACCCACATCTCTGCAGGAACCGACAGATGAATTGTCAGATTCCATTGATATTATCGTTTGCTGGTGTAATCTGTCCGTTTGTGACTTGAGAAAGGTGCTTGCACTGAAAATCGGAACACGTTTTGTATTGTCCGGTTAAAACAGCCTTCTTTTTGACGTCTTTGTGTGTTCTGATTTTAAAGAGCGAGGATTTTTGTTTGAAAGTGCTCCGTTGGTCTGATTTTCAGTTTAAATCCCTTTGCGGAAACACCAAAATAACTCAGCATGCACTAAAAGTGTCAGAGCCTTCAAACTGGACACTATACAAACAAAAAGGAGGAGGAAGCGAACCAGGAAGGACACGTGTCATTATTGCATTGGAAAAAGGACAACTAGTTAGGACACCTGTCATTGTTGTATTGGAAAAAGGACAACTGGGTAGGACACGTGTCATTGTATTGGGAAAGGACAACTAGTTAGGACACCTGTCATTATTGCATTGCAAAAAAGGACAACTAGTTAGGACACGTGTCATTATTGTATTGGAAAAAGGACAACTAGGTAGGACACGCGTCATTATATTGGAAGAAGGACAACTAGGTAGGACACGTGTCATTACTGTATTGGAAAAAAACCAACTAGGGTGGACACGTGTCATTGTTGTGTTGTAAAAAGGACAACTAGGTAGGACACGTGTCGTTATTGTATTGGAAAAAGAAGGACAACTAGGTAGGACACGTGTCATTATTGTATTGGAAAAAGGACAACTAGGTAGGACACGTGTCATTATTGTATTGGGAAAAGGACAACTAGGCAGGACACCTGTCATTACTATATTGGAAAAAGGACAATTAGGTAGGACATGTGTCATTACTGTATTGGAAAAAGGACAACTAGGTAGGACACGTGTCATTATTGTATTGGAAAAAGGACAACTAGTTAGGACACGCGTCATTATATTGGGGGAAAAAAACTAGGGTGGACACGTGTCACTGTTGTGTTGTAAAAAGGACAACTAGGTAGGACACGTGTCGTTATTGTATTGGAAAAAGAAGGACAACTAGGTAGGACACGTGTCATTATTGTATTGGAAAAAGGACAACTAGGTAGGACACGTGTCATTATTGTATTGGGAAAAGGACAACTAGGCAGGACACCTGTCATTACTATATTGGAAAACGGACAACTAGGTAGGACACATGTCATTATTGTATTGGGAAAAGGACAACTTGGCAGGACACGTCATTACTGTATTGGAAAAAGGACAACTAGGTAAGATACGCGTCATTGTATTGGAAAAAGGACAACTTGGTAGGACACGTGTCATTATTGTATTGGAAAAAGGACAGCTAGGTAGGACACGTGTCATTATTGTATTGGAAAAAGGAGGACAGCTAGGTAGGACACGTCCCATTATTGAAGTTGCACAACCAGCCCATGTATCGGTTGCTGTCGAAGTTTAGAACATCCATATAAAATCAAAGGGGTGTTTTAAAACGAAGTCCTCGTTTCTTTTTACTTCGATTTTTTCTAGCTCTTGACAAATGATAAAATTGAAGGGAGTTTAAGTGTTGTATCCAAACGGGTTCCGACATATTTATGAGATGTAGTTAGGTGTTTTGGTATTAAGATACAGTAACAAGGTTGCCGTTTAATTTAGTCTCATTTTCTACTGATAACCAGCTTTTGATGGGGGTGGGGGAGGGAGGGCGCGGGGGGTATCATTTTTCTTGTACTTTGGTGGGTCTGAGAGAGTCGAGATGTGTGAATCCATCGCCTCGTACTCTCTGGTTTGTATCACGTTGTTATGATTTTAAAGGCTGTTTGCGGCTGTCTGAATATTTGTGGGTGAAAGAAAACCTTAAAGTGTCGCGAGGTGTTCCGTGGTTCGTCATAAATACCTTGTCAGCACCTCGCAGATAGACACCTGTACATTGTGTGTCTGATACCGGGAAGGTAAATCACTTGGATATAAATCTGTTACAAGTTCCCGATTATTGACTTCCCCTTATAAAACTTTGTTGGGGAAACGGGGGTTGGGTGGGGGGTGGGGGGTGGGGGGGGTTGAAGAGAGAAAATTATTATTATTCAGACAACAGCAAACAAGCTACGACTTTCGCGATGCCTGTAAAAAGTGTGCAATGTCATATATTATTTATTATCTGGAACTTGGTTGGTTGCATTTATCGTTGACATTTTGTCAGTCACCGTACCAGCTATTTAAATTTCATTTTTGTCTTTGCTTATTCAATATTCGTGTTACTGGTGTCACGCTGACGTCTGTGCCATGGGAGGCACCGCGTGGTGGTACAGTGGCAAGACACCTTCAGGCATGACGTCTGTTGCGTTTAAAAGAATGGTAATAATTCCTTCTTTTTTTTCTCGTATCTTTTTCCTTTTTTCTCTTTTTTGGGGGGAGGTGCCGTGACTCGATGCAATGGCGCCGTCATATCTGATTTGAGTTTAGCTTTCTTGCCCAAATGTTTTTGTTTTTGTATGTTTGTTTTTTGACAGATAGCGATGCGCTCGTAAAATCGAAAAACACACTTGAGGAGAGGGTCTGTGTCATGGTAACTTGGTGATTTACGACCAGTCAACCAATATGGTTATATCGAGGCGAATTCGGTGTCATAGGTCAGGAAGCTTGTGAGTAGTCACGAAATAGCACGTCTTAAAATGGTCATTTTCTACTGATACGGACTTGCCAAGCACTCTACAAGCCACACTGATCTATAATTATAAACAAGAGGCGAATGAACGTAAACAAACACATGGACAATTTAGATTACCCGATTTTAAGCTGAAATGTTTTAAAGTTGATATTGCATTATACATTGCGACTGTGTTTTTACTTTTAAGTCTGACCATTTCCACGCACCATGGAGCTTTTGTTTTTAAAAGCGCAAAAATGAAAAATAACACCGATTGCACACAGTGAGTGAGAATGTTCCTCGTTTACACTTACGGCCCTGTTAAAACGTCACAAGCAAGATTCAGACACATAAAAGGTTCAAAAGAACACTATTAGATGCGATTTTTCGGGCTAGAAAAAAATCCTTTTATCGAGCTAGAAAACGACACTTGTTTTTTTGGTTTCGTGTCCAGTACTTGGAGAAAATTTTGCTTCTTCTACCTTTTCGTTCTTCTTCCTTTGGCTCTTTTTGTCAGCTGGCAAAATGCAATGCCAGCGGACATTGGCAGTGATGTTGAAACAGTCAGTAGTAACACTGATCTTGGTCATCTATGTTGTCCTCTTTCACCCCCCATTCGGTTTATTTGCCCATAATTTTTTGTGCATTAAAGCGGCTAGTCATTTTGTGAATTGCTCAGTCCCTTGCTGCTTAGTACTTTGCACCCTTTCGAACCCAACTCTGGTTTCTGTGTATTTTGTCTATTCACAGCGACTGCAACTGGCTCTTCTTGTGTTCAGGCTAATTTGCTGAGGCTTGTGCAGTTATTGCGTTTTTAATTTTCGTATGACAAAAAAAAAGCTGTTCAAGTGTCCTCATATCCAGACATTAATTAGTATGCAATATATTCCTGTTGGTGATTACTTGGGTTCCAGGTACTAGTCAAACCGTACAGTTCTGTAAACCATACAGTTCTGTGAATCTCGCAAGTTCGTACGTAGCACTTTGTTTTTACAGATGTATGCATATGAATTGCGGTTACTTTTTCACCGGGGGGAAGGGGCGAAAGGGGGGGGGGGGGGGGGGGGAAGCGGTCAAGAAGCTGCTGTTTTTGTTTTTAACCTGGACATTAGCCGAATCTTCTCTCTAGCTCTTTGTGGGTGTGCTTTCATCATATCCTTTTATGTCCAAATTAGTTTAAGCGCGTTGGCAGCAAATCCTTTATTATATATATATATATTTTCATTATCTATCGAATAAACAAACCCGTCATCGAGACCAGACTGACAGACTGGGTAGCAGGGCAGTGGAAAACGGATGAATATCCTTGAGGAAAAGGGCGTGGACCTTTAATATTAAGGTTCTAACCAGTAGGTTGCTACTGCTGGTCAGGGCCCTAGCGAGCAGAAATCGCGACGATGATGATGGCCTTCGTTTATAGTTATAATAAGCCGTTTATAGTTACATTAGACCAGTATGTATAGTTCTAGAGCGATTTATCAACTCCTTTTATAGTTATATTAAACCAGTCTGTATAGTTCTAGGGAGATTTTTCAAACAACCTAATTATCTCTCTGGCTTTGAGGACACTTTTTTTTCTCCCCTTACCTCTCTCTCTCTCTCTCGCTTTTGTTCCTGCTGTTTGTTGTACAGAGAAAAGGACAACAAATATTTCTGAAGTACCGTAGAGTACATGTTGATCCGTTTAGTTTTGATTGGAGTTTCGAATTTTGTACAACTTGCGCGGCACGGTTCAGTTTTACCCAAATTGTGTACCATCATAAACAGAGGGTTATAGGTTTTTGTTTCGCGAATCGTTTTTATACATATATGCTACGTGTCATGATGTGCGTTTTACACCTGTGACGGTAACCAATGATAGCAATTGTTAATTACCATTTTCACTGTATATACCGCTACACACGTGTGACACAGTTTTGTTTGTAGAAATCATTTGTGTAATTAAACACAGACTTGAAAGATTCACGCGTGTGTCGCAGTTGCATCGTGTAGAAAACTTCCTGTAACGTGTACAAGACATCTACATCACTTCCATGCCCTACACCTGAAATAAACTATTTTACATACTGTGTGCGTGTACGCGTATAGTGTGTGTGTGTGTGTGTCCGTGTTGAGGTTAGTGTGCGTGCACGGGCTTGTGTACCATTCCGTTACTGTGTGCCCGTGCCCGTGCCCGTGTGTGTGTGTGTGTGTGTGTGTGTGTAAAGCGGAGGGGAGATGCTTCGATGTCCATGATTGTGTCTTCATGTTAGTGTGCGTTCACAGGCTTGTGTACCCATGTCCGTATCTGTGTCTGTGCCTGTGTGTGTGTGTGAGTGAGAGGAGAGAGAGAGAGAGAGAGAGAGAGAGAGAGAGAGAGAGAGAGAGAGAGAGAGAGAGAGAGAGCTTATGCGGGTTCAAGTTACCTCCCGTCTTCCGATTGGCCGGCAACATAATAAGACACAGCGCGCACACACCACAGCGCACTGCACACAACACACACAGCTCTTTAAACAACACAACAAAATTGCTGCCAGCTTCCCGCCAGTTTGAAAACGCACACTCGAAGATGTCGGGTGTCTTCACGTAACCGCCGCATAACGAAGTGCCAGAGAGCATTATGGCTTTTTGGAGGAGACAAACAACAACAAGGAAGTGATGAAGTGGCGGGTTGTCAGGAACACCGCTTACACAGCTGTGGGTGTCTTGAACCGCTCCATGCTGTCCAGGACGCATTAATGGCTTGCGGGAACAGCTACACACCCTGGAACACGTTTACACACCTGCGTGCGTTGAACACGCTTTACACAGCCTGCGTGGCTGTCTGGACACAACGCTTTAACCACCAGCCCTGCGTGGCTGTCCCTGGAAAAAACGCTTTACAACAGCCTGTGTGGGCTGTCTCCGGAACCCCGCTTTACACAGCCAGCAAGCTGTGTGGCTGTCTGGAACACGCTTTACACAGCTGCTGGTGTCTGGAACGTTTAAGCCTGGGGTGTCTGGAACACGCTTTACACAGCCTGTGGTGTCTGGAACACGCTTTACCAGCCTGTGTGGGTGTCTGGAACACGCTTTACACAGCGGGCCTGGTTGCTGTGTGGCTGTCTGGAACACGCTTTACACAGCCTGTGTGGCTGTCTGGAACACGCTTTACACGGCCTGTGTGGTGTCTGGAACACGCTTTACACAGCCTGTGTGGCTGTCTGGAACACGCTTTACACAGCCTGTGTGGGTGTCTGGAACACGCTTTACACAGCCTGCATGGCTGTCTGGAACACGCTTTACACAGCCTGTGTGGCTGTCTGGAACACGCTTTACACAGCCTGTGTGGGTGTCTGGAACACGCTTTACACAGCCTGTGTGGCTGTCTGGAACACGCTTTACACAGCCTGCATAGTCTAGAACCATTCTGGTGTTCGAGCCAGGCAAGTGCAGGTTTGTACATGCATACAAATGTCACTTGCAATAAATAATAATAATAATAGTAATAATAATAATTTTTATAAAGCGCTGTTCTCTAACCAGAGTTAAACTCACTGCGCTGTACAAACAACTTTACACAGCCTGCATGGTCTAGAACCATTCTGGTGTTCGAACCAGGCAAGTGTAGGTTTGTACATGCAGACAAATGCTATTTGAAATAAATAATACATACATAAATAAATAAATACTACTACTAATATCTTCTTCTTTTTTTATAAAGCGCTGTTCTCTAACCAGTTAAACTCACTGCGCTGTACAAACATCTTATGACAAAAACCACGTTAACATTCATTTCAAACAAACAGAATCTTGAATACTGTAGTCTACCATTATCAAACAATAACCATGTTTCACACACACACACACACACACCTCTCTCTCTCTCTCTCTCTCTCTCTCTCTCTCTCTCTCTCTCTCTCTCTCTATTTCACACACACACACACACACACACACACACACACACACAGAGTGCCATGCGCACACCAATCTCCGCTCGTCCACTCAGATACAAAAAAAAATATTAAAAAATCGATACTCTTTCCTTTTTCCTGTGAGATCTGAAAATCACGTTATCTCGGACAAGAAACATGCTAGTCTTAACCCTTTCACTGACATGCTTGCCTCGCGGTCACTCGGAAAACGACCAATAAAAGTGCCAGATTTGGAATCATTCAGGCTTTTCCACCTTTTCGCATGAGCACGTGAAAGGATCTCTATCAAAATGCACAGCCTTGAAAGTAGATTTTTGTTACAGGCTCATCAAATATGCTGTTTGCAGAAGTGTATATGTGCACCTTTCAGCCCGGAAAATGTACTGGCTGGGGCAGTGAAGGGGTTAAACAAAATGCTGGTTTGGACTGGTATTACTGCGTCTGGTACGAGTGTTTCATCAGGTAAGAAACGTGCAAGAGTGTCAGAGGCATCGTTTCAGTTTGGACGTGAAACATTCTAGTGTCGGTAACGAGTGTGGGTTGGAATAAGAAACATTTATTTAGCGGTGAAGGTGTGCTGCTTATAAGCGCAGCATTTCATTGTTAGTAAGAAAAGTGTTGGCTTGAGCAAGAAACATTTGGTGCCTGACACAAGTGCCAGTTTTGATTAAAAGAAAATCAAGCAAAGAAGAACAACAACAAACCAAGGCAACAACAACAAAAACTACAACAATGCTGCGCTGCACTCAAAACAAAACCTGACCAAAAAAAAAAGAAATATATATATATAAAGAATAGTAATAACAAGAACAAAAAACATTTACATACTATCATATATATCGGACAAGTGTTGATGTGTGTGTGTGTGTGTGTGTGTGTGTGTGTGTGTGTGTGTGCGCGCGCGTGCATGTGTGTGTGCGCGCATGTGCGTGCGTGAGTGCGCGCACGCGGGTGTGTGTGCGTGCGTGCGTGCCTGCGTGCGTGCTTGCGGAAGTTTGATCTGAATGTGTTTCGGTTTTTTGCTTTGTAATGGGCTATGTGATCCAATTTGGAGAAACAGCCACATAAAAGAGTACATTATTATTATATCAGGGTGATCGCCAGGGACCGGTGTGTCTATTAAGTCTGGAAAAGAAACGTTGAAAATGACAAGCCTGTTACTTAGTTTGGATAGGCAACGTCGAACAATCAAAGTCACACATACTGACGACAAAGTTCTTGCAGTGAACTTGTATTTTCAAAGGAATAAATTTCGCAGTCAATAAAACTACTGGTCATGTAATAGTATGGCTTCAAATCACAGATCATATTTGGTGGAATACCTAATAATATGCACACACACACACACACTCTCTCCTCTCTCTCTCTCTCTCTCTCTCTCTCTCTCTCTCTCTCTCTCTCTCTCTCCCTCCCTCTCCTACAACGCACACTCTCTCTCCTACACCACACACACACACACACCACACACCCACACACTCTCTCTCTCTCTAACACACACACACACACACACACACACACACACACACACACACACACACACACACACACACATACACACGCACACACACACACACACACACACACAATTCTTCTTTCTTTTTTAAATGTAAAAGAGAATACCCTTAGCAAGGGTTGTCCACTATAGCATAACTGCTGGGTGTACATTATGTACATCATCTATTCCGTGTGTGTGTGTGGACATATTACTAGTAATCTACACGATAACATAATATAAATCGCCCCTAATCCTCCTCCTCCTCCACCAAAAACTTCGATAACAAAAACTGTATACAATAATACGCTTATATAAAGAACGCACTTCAAATTGATGGTAAACTTTTCCTTCAAAACGACGGTAAAATGGAACCTTCAAAAACGCAAACTAAACGGCACAACAATTGACTTCCCGGTTGTTCCTCTTCTCTCTTCTCTCTCCCATTCCCTGTTAATGTTTCATGTCGCTCCGCTCCAGTGGTCTCCCCTTCCCTCCGAATCTTGGTCAGTGTGACGCTAGCCTTGTTCGCTTCGGGACATTGTCGTCTGTTTAGCTTTTGGGGTTCCTGCATTAATTTTCTGTCCAGTAGGATTGAAGGAGGGAGGCCTCTTGCGTTGAGACTCGTGACTGCGCTCTGATGAGCTTCTGTGTTTGGCTTCTTTTCGGCGAGTTCGCAGCATCCTCAGTAATTAAACGCCCCAACTCTCGTGGCTGTGGTTTCAGTTACACGCGTTTGACTCGACCATCTTGTTGAGGTGGGGTTGACGTGTGGAATATGCACTGATTTGAACGAGTCCGATTCCAGACACACACAGAGTGTTGGTGTCTCAGTCACAGATCATAATTAGTCCGATTCCAGAGACCGACGCAGCGTTGGTGTCTTAGTCACAGATCATAATTAGTCCGATTCCAGACACACACAGTGTTGGTGTCTCAGTCACAGATCATATCAGTCCGATTCCAGACACACACAGTGTTGGTCAGAAGTCATCAGTCGATCAGAACCCCTAGTGCAAATAGTCCGATTCCAGACACACACAGTGTTGGTGTCTCAGTCACAGATCATAATTAGTCCGATTCCAGACACACACAGTGTTGGTGTCTCAGTCACAGATCATAATTAGTCCGATTCCAGACACACACAGAGTGTTGGTGTCTCAGTCACAGATCATAATTCAGTCCGATTCAGAACACACAGTGTTGGTGTCTCAGTCACAGATCATAATTAGTCCGATTCCAGACACACACAGTGTTGGTGTCTCAGTCACAGATCATGATCAGTCCGATTCCAGACACACACAGTGTTGGTGTCTCAGTCACAGATCATGATTAGTCCGATTCCAGACACACACAGTGTTGGTGTCTCAGTCACAGATCATGATCAGTCCGATTCCAACACACAGCAGTGTTGGTGTCTCATACAGATCATGTTGTCCGATCCAGCTACACTACATGTCTGTTTGTCATCACCCGTCTTTCGCTCTGACTATGATCTGTTTGCCATCCACCGTCTTTCGCTCTGACTATGATCTGTTTGCCATCCACACCGTCTTTCGCTCTGATATGATCTGTTTGCCATCCACCCGTCTTTCGCTCTGACTATGATCTGTTTGCCATCCACCCGTCTTTCGCTCTGACTATGATCTGTTTGCCATCCACCCGTCTTTCGCTCTGACTATGATCTGTTCGCCATCACAGCCGTCTTTCGCTCTGACTATGATCTGTTTGCCATCCACCCGTCTTTCGCTCTGACTATGATCTGTTTGCCATCCACCCGTCTTTCGCTCTGACTATGATCTGTTTGCCATCCACCCGTCTTTCGCTCTGACTATGATCTGTTTGCCATCCACCCGTCTTTCGCTCTGACTATGATCTGTTTGCCATACACAGCCGTCTTTCGCTCTGACTATGATCTGTTTGCCATCCACCCGTCTTTCGCTTTATGATCTGTTTGCCATCCACCCGTCTTTCGCTCTGACTATGATCTGTTTGCCATACACAGCCGTCTTTCGCTCTGACTATGATCTGTTTGCCATCCACCCGTCTTTCGCTCTGACTATGATCTGTTTGCCATCCACCCGTCTTTCGCTCTGACTATGATCTGTTTGCCATCCACCCGTCTTTGGCTCTGACTATGATCTGTTTGCCATACACAGCCGTCTTTCGCTCTGACTATGATCTGTTTGCCATCCACACCGTCTTTCGCTCTGACTATGATCTGTTTGCCATCCACCCGTCTTTCGCTCTGACTATGATCTGTTCGCCATCCACACCCGTCTTTCGCTCTGACTATGATCTGTTTGCCATCCACCCGTCTTTCGCTCTGACTATGATCTGTTCGCCATACACAGCCGCAGGGGTAGCGGGACGAACGTCGGTGTTGCTGTTAGCTATATATTCATAATTACCACCTATAATAATTAATACAATAATTATATACAATAATCATAATTATATGTTATTATTATTATTATATATAATTACTACAGCTTCCTCGCACACCCGAGCGACAGTGCTCAACTAGCGACCGGCGTTCGGCGGCGATGCAAAGTAAGCAAGTAACTTGGTGTTTTCTGCGCTCAGTCAACCCAGTACGGTTATATGAGGGCGACGACGCGAAAATAACTCTCATCATAGTTCAGGAGCTGTGTGCGAGTCGAGGTGGCCGTCCTGGGCTGCCCGTCCTAACGAGCCTTCTGGTTTCCGTGGACGTGAAAAAGCTATACTGAACCCTGCTTCGGCATTGGTCTCAGCTTGTCCCTAATATGTCAACCGACATCTGAAGACATTAAGCATCACTACCTACCTAGTAACTCTCACCGACGACCTCAGATTTATAATGTTGACGCCCTTATCTTCCGAGCCCTGCCTCATCGCCGGTTTTATTACAAGTCAGCTGACAAGTCTCGCCCTTTCCAAATCGGAAAGGCAGCCGCGTGATCCGCCATTGTGTAAGCCCGCGCCGACGGTTGTTCTGCGCTGTGATTGGCTGCGACAGCTCTTCACTTAGAGCGGGTCTTATGTTTTCCACAGGCGTTGCCTGCCGTCTCGCCACAGCCAGGCAACGTTAGCCACTCCACACGCGACTGTTTTGTCTGAATGTTTTGTGTATCATCTTGACTTTTTGCCGTGGCGCGCCTTGCGGCAGTCTTAGACATCTGAAGCTACCTGCGGATGTCTACGTGACACACACCCTGCTGACGGCGATTTGTGACATCTGATGCTGTCTTCCGGTCTCTACGTGACACGCACCCTGTTGACGGCGATTTGTGACATCTGATGCTGACTTCCTTTCTCTGCGCGACACCCACCCTGCTGACGGCGATTTGTGACATCTGATGCCGTCTTCCGGTCTCTACGTGACACGCACCCTGCTGACAGCAATTTGTGACATCTGATGCTGACTTCCCTTCTCTGCGTGACACACACCCTGCTGACAGCAATTTGTGACATCTGATGCTGTCTTCCGGTCTCTACGCGACACACACCCTGCTGACAGCAATTTGTGACATCTGAT
>JABMCL010000780.1:40000-85000 GCA_018857735.1 Alviniconcha marisindica
ACTAATCAAACCCTTCACTCTAACACCTAAAACACAAAAATGTTACAATAATAACTAATCAAACTCATCAGCCTAACTCTCAAAACACAAAGATGTTACAATAATAACTAATCAAATCAATCTATCTAACACCTAAAACACAAAGCTGTTACAATAATAACTAATCAAACCCATCAGTCTAACACCTAAAACACAAAGCTGTTACAATAATAACTAATCAAACCCATCAATCTAACACCTAAAACACAAAGCTGTTACAATAATAACTAATCAACCCATCAGTCTAACACCTAAAACACAAAGCTGTTACAATAATAACTAATCAAACCCATTAGTCTAACCCCCAATGTCACAGTGAAGGCTCACGTCACAGAGACAGGTTCCTGTCCCAATGAAGGGAACATTCAAAGAACTGTCAGAACCTTCAGGAACTGTCCAAGTGAAGGTTCCTTCCTACCTCAATGTCACAGTGAAGGCTCACGTCACAGAGAAGGTTCCTGTCCCAATGAAGGGAACATTCAAAGAACTGTCAGAACCTTCAGGAACTGTCCAAGTGAAGGTTCCTTCCTACCTCAGTCTAACCCCCAATGTCACAGTGAAGGCTCACGTCACAGAGAAGGTTCCTGTCCCAATGAAGGGAACATTCAAAGAACTGTCAGAACCTTCAGGAACTGTCCAAGTGAAGGTTCCTTCCTACCTCAGTCTAACCCCCAATGTCACAGTGAAGGCTCACGTCACAGAGAAGGTTCCTGTCCCAATGAAGGGAACATTCAAAGAACTGTACAGAACCTTCAGGAAGCTGTCCAAGTGAAGGTTCCTTCCTACCTCAGTCTAACCCCCAATGTCACAGTGAAGGCTCACGTCACAGAGAAGGTTCCTGTCCCAATAAGAACATTCAAAGAACTGTCAGAACCTTCAGGACTGTCCCAGTGAAGGTTCCGTCCTACATCAGTCTAACCCCCAATGTCACAGTGAAGGCTCACGTCACTGAGAAGGTTCCTGCCCCAGTGAAGGTTCCACCCTACATCAGCCTAACCCCCAATGTCACAATGAAGGCTCATGACACAGAGAAGGTTCCACCCTACATCAATCTAACCCCCAATGTTACAGTGAAGGCTCACGTCACAGAGAAGGTTCCTGTTCCAGTGAAGAAGGTTCCTGTCCCAGTGAAGGTTTCGTCCTATATCAGCCTAACCCCCAATGTCACAGTGAAGGCTCACGTCACTGAGAAGGTTCCTGCCCCAGTGAAGGTTCCACCCTACATCAGCCTAACCCCCAATGTCACAGTGAAGGCTCATGATCACAGAGAAGGTTCCTGTCCCAGTGAAGGTTCCATCCCTAATCCGTCCTACAAGCCTGAAGGCTCATGCCACAGAGAAGGTTCCTGTCCCAGTGAAGGTTCCTGTCCCAATGAAGGTTCCGTCCTACATCAGTCTAACCCCCAATGTCACAGTGAAGGCTCACATCACAGAGAAGGTTCCTGTCCCAATGAAGGTTCCTGTCCCAGTGAAGGCTCCGTCCTACATCAATCTAACCCCCAATGTCACAGTGAAGGCTCACATCACAGAGAAGTAGGTTCCTGTCCCAGTGAAGGTTCCAGTCCCTGGGAAAGTTCCGTCCTACATCAGCCTAACCCCCATTGCCACAGTGAAGGCTCACATCACAGAGACGGTTTCTGTCCCAGTGAAGGCTGCACCCTACATCAGTCTAGCCCCCAATGTCACAGTGAAGGCTCACGTCACAGAGAAGATTCCTGTCCCAATGAAGGTTCCTGTCCCAGTGAAGGTTCCCCAGGGAAGGATCCACCCTACATCTATCTAACCCCCAATGTCACAGTGAAGGCTCACGTCACAGAGAATTAGTTTCCTGTCCTAGTGAAGGTCCCTTCCTACATCAGTCTAACCCCCAATGTCACAGAGAAGGTTCATGTCACAGAGTGAAGGCTCACGTCATAGAGAAGGTTCCTGTCCCAGTGAAGGTTCCATCCTACATCAGCCTAACCCCCAATGTCACAGTGAAGGCTCACATCACAGAGAAGATTCCTGTCCCAATGAAGGTTCCTGTCCCAATGAAGGTTCCTGTCCCAGTGAAGGCTCCGTCCTACATCAATCTAACCGCCAATGTCACAGTGAAGGCTCACGTCACAAAGATTTAGGTTTCTGTCCCAGTGAAGGTTCTATCCTACATCAATCTAACCCCCAATGTCACAGAGAAGGCTCATGTCACAGAGTGAAGGCTCACGTCATAGAGAAGGTTCCTGTCCCAGTGAAGGTTCCATCCTACATCGATCTAACCCCCAATGTCACAGTGAAGGCTCGTGTACCTCACAAAGAATTAAGTTCCTGCCCCAGTGAAGGTCCCTTAATTCCTACCTGCGGGCGTGACGCCGAATGAGGCCCAACTCAAACACTGTGTGCGGTCGCCGAGAAAAGACGGGAGGGAACGCTCCGCCGTGAGGCAAGGTGGGCACTGGTCTGCGGCCAAGGAAGGAATCCAAGACACATTAGCTCTCGCTGAAAGGGGCGCCGGGATCAGTATCTTCTCCGTGTGTGTAAAGCAGACAAGACAGACAGGGAGACGGAAGGCACACACCACCCCACACCAACACACACACAACACTAACACACACACATACACACACACCCAACACAGACACACACAACACAACACACACCAGACACTCACACACACAACACACACACACTCATCTCCTCCTCATACTCTCTCCCATCCCCCACCACACCAACCACCACAACACACAACCACACCAACCACCCACCCTACACACACACACACACACACAACACACACAAACACCAACACACACCACACACACACACCACAACAGGAGTCGTGTCTGTGAGAGAGAATTAAGTGTGTGTGTGTGTGTGTGTGTGATGGAGGAGAGAGTGTGTGTGTGTGGAGTGAGATGTGTGTGTGTGTGTATGGTGTGTGTGTGTGTGGAGTGAGGACGAGAGAGTGTGTGTGTGTTGTGGTGGTGTGTGTGTGTGTGAAAGTGGGTGGGGATGTAGGTGTGTGAGTGTAGGGGAGAGAGAGACAGGAAGAGAGAGCAGGAGAAGAGCGGAGGAGGACAGAGACAGCAAGCGACCAGAGCGACATGAACGAAAGCATACACTTACACGCAACACTCACAACCACGTTCCCAGCCAATAACACGCACTCACTCACAGCCTGCCATGGTTTTGGGTCACAGGACACACACACACACGACACACACACGCACACAACACACATAAACACGTCAGAACCGATTTCCAACAACCTCTCACGTACACCCTGTCATACACACACACACACACACACAGTCGCTGCACACAGCACACACGCACACATCGCGCCGCTCGCTGCTGCGCACGTTCGTCACACACACACACACACAACACACACACACACACCCACGCACACACACACACAAAAAACGTGCCGCACCGGGGACTCGAACCCGAGTCCAGTACTGCACCCGGTTTTTCGGTCAGTCCGACGCGCGGCCCACACTTTCAGCCCCGTCGGTTCGCTGGCTTCAAATGGTTTGAGGATGCGTGTGTGCGTGTGCTTGGCACACATGTCGATATGCCAACATAGCGCATACTTCAAGTCCACACACACACACACACACACACACACACACACACACACACACACACACACACAGACTGTCATACTATTTGAGGACTGTGAACCAACGGGGCTAAAAGTGGACATTGCCGGGGGGGGGCTTAAAGTCCTCGGATGTCCGGCTCACATATGAGTCACTGAGCTCTACCCACTGAGCTCTACCCACTGAGCTCTACCCACCACTGAGCTCTACCCACTGAGCTCTACCCACTGAACTCTAGCCACTGAGATATACCCATTGAGCTTTACTCAGAGCTCTACCCACAGAGCTATACCCACTGAGCTATACCCACCGAGCTATACCCACCGAGCTATACCCACCGAGCTATACCCACTGAGCTATACCCACCGAGCTATACCCACTGAGCTATACCCACTGAGCTATACCCACTGAGCCCTTACCCACTGAGCTATACCCACGAGCTATACCCACGAGCTATACCCACGAGCTATACCCACTGAGCTATACCCACTGAGCTATACCCACCGAGCTATACCCACCGAGCTATACCCACTGAGCTATACCCACTGAGCCTTACCCACCGAGCTATACCCACTGAGCTATACCCACCGAGCTATATGTAACGCAATGGCCTCTGGCCCCCCTCCCTCCCTCTATCGTTGCGTATATATCTGTCGGCTGACTTCTTTTGGGAGGACGGTCGAATAAGTAAGTGAGCGAGGCCCGTCAAGAGTGACACCGTGCCAGTTGGCGATAGCAAAGGGAGGTCAGTCGTGAGACTACTAATAGCCCCTTTTTACGGTGTGCATGATCTACGGTACGACGCCGTGACGCGCTGCCCCGAGTGTCCGCTGTCAATGATTGACAAATGGCCGGTTAGCCAGGGGGGGCAGCGGCGGCCAGCGTCTGCCACGAGCCTCTTTGATAATTGACCTGTGACGAAAGAAACTGTTTTTGATTAATAAGATCGTGGCTTGGCTGACCCGGCGCCGCTCGTGTCCGATGTCAAGGACTGACGAATGGTTTGGTCGATCAAAGGACAGCGACGGACAACAATTGCCACGGGCCTCGTCTAAAAATGTTAGTGCTGACAACATGACACGTTTTGATTGGTGTGATCGTGATGGGGAAATTGTCTCCCTAACGTATATATAACCTCTGCGATTTTAGAGGTAGAAGACAGCGGAGGGAGAAGAGAAGAGAGGGAGAGGGTAGAGGAGGAGAGAGAGGGAGAGGGAAGGCTCAGCATGTAGAACTGAAGCTATGGACTGATAGCAGCAGTGAAAGCTGGAACGCAAGCTTCGGCTCGGCGTTAAGGATGGATCAGGCTAGTTAGAGACTCCGCAGGAACTTAGGGATTTCATTGCTGTTGTTTTGTTTTGATCTTGTACTTGAAATGAGTTGGCGGAAAGGAAAGAAAAGGAAAGCTAGACTATCATGTGTTGGATTCAATTTTGTTAGAAAGACTGCATTTGTCTTGTATGTCGGGTGCGTGGTAGTGTTACATATACCCACTGAGCTATATCCACTGAGCTATACCCACTGAGCTTTACCAACCGAGATATACCCACTGAGCTATACCCACTGAGCTTTACCCACCGAGCTATACCCACTGAGCTATACCCACCGAGCTATACCCACTGAGCTATACCCACTGAGCTATACCCACTGAGCTATACCCACCGAGCTATACCCACTGAGCTGTACCCACCGAGCTATACCAACTGAGCTCTATCCACTGAGCTCTACCGACTGAGCTATACCCAGAGCTATACCCACTGAGCTCTACCCACTGAGCTCTACCCACTGAGCAACTGAGCTTTACCCATTGAGCTCTACCCATTGAGCTCTACCCATTGAGCTCTACCCATTGAGCAAACTGAGCTTTACCCACTGAGCTGTACCCACTGAGCAGCTGAGCTTTACCCACTGAGCTCTACCCACTGAGCTGTAATCCCGCTTGCTAGCTTCAGCAGTCAGCCAGACCACTCACTCACCGTTTGGCGCCGGCAGGCACAGAGGGCATGCGCTTGTGGATGAAGTTGTGCAGCTGGCTTCTGACCGCAGCCTTGAACTCGGTCAGGTCACTGGCCCCTACTTTCATCGACAGCATGTCCGACAGCCACTCGGTGCGGCACTTGCACAGGCGTGCCTGCACGTAGTCCGGCACCGTCGTCGTCGTTGTCGTCAGTAGAGCAACCACCACCACCACCACCATCATCGCCATCACCACTACTACCACCACCACAGCCGTCATCACCACCTCCACCCACCATTATCGTCGTCGTCGTCGTCGTCGTCACCATCGCAATCACTACCTTCACCACAATCGTCATCATCACCACCACCATCATCACTACTACGACCACCACAACCGTCATCATCACCACAACCACTATCACCACCACCACCATCATCATCACTACCACCACCACAACAGTCATCATCATCACTACCACCACCACAACTGTCATCATCATCACCACCACCACCACCCCCTTCCACCACCACCACCACCACTTCCACCACCACAACCGTCATCACCACCACCACAACAGTCATCCTCATCATTATCATTATCATCCACCACCACCACTTCCACCACCACCACTTCCACCACCACAACCGTGATCACCAACCGTGATCAATACCACCGTCATCATCACCACCGCCATCATTACCACTACCACCACCACAACGTCATCATCATCACCACCATCATCATCATCGTCATCATCACCACCACTTCCACCACCACAACCGTCATCACCACCACCACTACGTCATCACCGCTACCCCTATCCTCCTCATCTTCTTCTTCGTCATCATTATTATCAACAAGACACGCACAACAACGTGAGGCTGAGGTCGTACAGACTTCCGAAGAAATGTCACCTTCAGGACACTTCACTTGAAGCTTCAATTCTCGAAAGAGAGAAAGAAAAACAACAAGTAAACATGGTGCTTAACGTCCACAGAAACCGTACGGCTTATTAAGGACGGGGAGAAGGGGGGAGGGGGGGTATGGAGGGGGGGGGGGGAGAGGGAGATTATATACCTATCGCTACACTGTCACCACCAGAATGACTTCTGCATTAAGATGGGCAGCGATGAGAGCCATTTTAATGTTTCAGTAGGAAGTGATGGACAAAGTCACAAGACAGTGTCCACAAACCACAGCCTTTTTGAAGAGAAAGGAGAGCCGAAGCGGTATCGAACCGAGGTCCTTCCGCTTACCAGCCTAACGCCTTACCGCTAGGCCAAACCGGCTCACAAAACCACCACCACTGGTAGAGTTCACGTACCTTGTATTTACACGCATGCCACGCGAGACTTACGGAGACGACCTAGGTCTTTGTCGTTGTACTTGCGTGACGTATGTCGAGCGCTAATTCACTCCCTTGCGGGTTGATTCTCAAAAGACGTTTCGTCCAAGAAGGCCAGCCATAATTCCCCATCAGGTTAAAAAAGATAGAAACAGAAACTGAAACTCGACAGCAGTGACTGTTTTGTCTCGTCTCTCTGGCTTAGCGGCGTTTTCACTTGCCTGGTGCCGGCACGGGTTTTCAGTGATTCGAAAGTACTCGGTTGATTTTATTTCCATTTTAGAATCCTACTAGCGTCAATGATCCCCTGATGGGAGGCCAGGCATGTCTGATGTCTCCCTCCTGTCTGGAATCTCAGGGCTGTCATTTGATTCCCCTTTCCTATCTCCTCTCTTGTTGTTTTTTTCTGCCTAGTCCCTCTGGCTCTTTCTGTCTTGTCATTTTTCTGCTAATGGTCCATTCTCCTGACTTTTTTCCAGAAAACTCAAATATTTTTCGTTAAGGGTTAGGCTTTTTGTTGCTCTTGTTGAGCAGCTAGGAGATGATAGTTGGTAGGTGGTATGTGCAGCTTGCTGCCATATGGCACTGGTATTTGCCATTATGCATTTATATAACCTTTTTTAAAAATATATATTGTATCTGTCCATTCCTTTTTTAGATTTTTCTTTAAACTGGTATCGATGAATTAGACGGAATGGTCGACGATACCAGCATGTCCTAGCCTTATGTGCTCTTTTAACAGGGGTTATACTGAAGGGACTAACTCTTCGAAAATTTGTGTCTGATGTTTGTGTATGTATGTTTTATGTTTGCGAAGTGATTGGTTTTGTAGATTGACTTAAGTAATTAAGTAAACATGGTGCTTAACGTCCACAGAAACCGTACGGCTTATTAGGGACGGGGAGAAGGGGAGGAGGGGGTATGGAGGTGGGGGGAGAGGGAGATTGTATACCTATCGCGACACTGTCACCGCCAGAATGACCTGCATTAAGATGGGCAGCGATGAGAGCCATTTTTATGTTTCAGTAGGAAGTGATGGACAGAATCACAAGACAGTGTCCACAAACCACAGTCTTTTTGAAGAGAAAGGAGAGCCGAAGCGGTATCGAACCGAGGTCCTTCCGCTTATCAGCCTAACGCCTTACCGCTAGGCCAAACCGGCTCACAAGATTGACTTGACAGAGGGTTCATATATATATATATATATATATATATATATATATATATATATATTATATATATATATATATATATATGAGAAGAGTTTAGAAATGTGTATTTGCTTATGACCTGAGTTTGACTGTCTTGAGGTGACCCTGTGTGGTTGACAAGACATTAAAACCCAATCATTACTACTACTCGCGTCAGTGACGAGCAGGGGTACTCAACCGTAACAGGCACAGTCAGGTTTCAAAGCTGGTCTAACGGTATTACTTAGCGAGAATAAAATTAGTATGTCTTAAATCTGTTACGTCTTTACGTCAAGATAATGGCCAAACTCCAAGCACCGGTTTACGACATCCTTCCTTCAACCGCTGCCGTATTTAGTTACGCCATAGGGTCCAGAAAACTGTCAGCTGACGAGCAGTTTTTTGCAGTCACTCAAGTCAGTCAACTAAGCAAGCAGTCAGGCAAGCAATCACCATGCAGTCACTCAAGTCAGCCAACTAAGCAACCAGTCACCATGCAGTCACTCAAGTCAGTCAACTAGGCAGGCAGTCACCATGCAGTCACCCAAGACAGTCAACCAAGCAAGCAGTCAGGCAAGCAATCACCATGCAGTCACTCAAGTCAGCCAACTAAGCAACCAGTCACCATGCAGTCACCCAAGTCAGTCAACTAAGCAAGCAGTCACCATGCAGTCACCCAAGTCAGTCAACTAAGCAAGCAGTCACCATGCAGTCGCCCAAGACAGTCAACCAAGCAAGCAGTCAGGCAAGCAATCACCATACAGTCACTCAAGTCAGCCAACAAAGCAACCAGTCACCATGCAGTCACCCAAGTCAGTCAACTAAGCAAGCAGTCACCATGCAGTCACCCAAGTCAGTCAACTAAGCAAGCAGTCACCATGCAGTCACCCAAGACAGTCAACCAAGCAAGCAGTCAGGCAAGCAATCACCATACAGTCACTCAAGTCAGCCAACAAAGCAACCAGTCACCATGCAGTCACCCAAGTCAGTCAACTAAGCAAGCAGTCACCATGCAGTCACCCAAGTCAGTCAACTAAGCAAGCAGTCACCATGCAGTCACCCAAGACAGTCAACCAAGCAAGCAGTCAGGCAAGCAATCACCATACAGTCACTCAAGTCAGCCAACAAAGCAACCAGTCACCATGCAGTCACCCAAGTCAGTCAACTAAGCAAGCAGTCACCATGCAGTCACCCAAGTCAGTCAACTAAGCAAGCAGTCACCATGCAGTCACCCAAGTCGGTCAACTTAGCAAGCAGTCACCATGCAGTCACCCAAGTCGGTCAACTTAGCAAGCAGTCACCATGCAGTCACCCAAGACAGTCAACTAAGCAAGCAGTCACCATGCAGTCACCCAAGTCGGTCAACTTAGCAAGCAGTCACCATGCAGTCACCCAAGACAGTCAAAACAAGCAAGCGGTCAAGCAAGCAAAGCAAGCAATCTTCCGAACGCCTGGGCGCCGCCTCGCAACAGACGAACACTGACTGGCAGTCAGTGAGTGCCACCCTCGAAACACACGCACGCTGTCTGGCAGCGCCACGCTTTCAATACCCCGACACGCACTCACTCAAACTCCAAGCACCGGTTTACGACATCCTTCCTTCAACCGCTGCCGTATTTAGTTACGCCGTAGGGTCCAGAAAACTGTCAGCTAACGAGCAGTTTTTTTGCTGGTGCTCAAACAGTGGTAAGTTTGTTACAAACGACTCAAATAAAACAAGGCGTGTCATTTATAGCCGCCAACAAAGTTTACACCAGCACAAATAAAACCACAATCGTTTGAATCGAGACGGAACTTTTTTCTTCTTTTTTTTTACCCGGGGTGGATGCGCCTCATGTTTACGTGCGTCCTTGGGCGCTAGGTTGCATCTACAGTCATATTAACACCCAAACCTTTCGGAGGGCGCTGACCGCGTCGCTGGACAGCTGCGCGGAGATAAAGTGTACCCCTTCAGTGGCGTAACCAAATCTGGCAGAGTTTGGAGGAAGGTACCGGAAAGCGATGCTCGGAGTGTGGACAATGGCAACAACACGCACGTGCTCCTCGAAGTGGTGAAGCAAGACGTCGAGTTTGTTAGCTTCCTCCTTCTTGAAGGCTTCAAAATCGGCGAGGCTGATGTAGAAGCCGTGGGATGATTCACTCACTCCACCGTCCGGGAAAGTCTGCATCTGGAGAAGAAGTAAGAAAACATGGTGCTTAACGTCCACAGAAGCCATAAAGCTTATTAGGGACGGGGAGAAGGGGGGGCGGGGGGGGGGGGGGGGGGGGGAATAGGGAGAGTATATACCTATCGCTACACTGTCACCACCAGAATGATTCCTGCATTAAGATAAGCAGCGATGAGAGCCATTTTAATGTTTCAGTAGGAAGCGATGGACAAAGTCACAAGACAGCGTCCACATACCACAACCTTTCTGAAGAGAAAGGAGAGCCGAAGCGGTATCGAACCGAGGTCCTTCCGCTTACCAACCTAACGCCTTACCGCTAGGCCAAACCGGCTCACTGAAAAAGAAGAAGAAAAAGGAGTATTTGTATAGTTGCAAGCATGTCTAGTTGGGGAGAAAGGTAAGCGAGAGGGAGAAATGGTTGCTTAACGCCCACGGAGGCGAGAAGGCCTATTAGGGACGGGGACGAGCGGGAAAAGGGGGACAGAAGAGTGAGACTTCGAAACAGGCGCCAACCCGGAAGACCAAGGCTGCCGTGGACCGCCGCCAGAAAGAAACAAAATGTTAATTAAGGCAGTGTCCGTCCGGCATTGCGCAGCGACCACCGCACCACGCAGTTGCTGTCCCAACTGCTACGCGGAACAGAGTCACAAAGACAATGTCCGTAGCTCCGCCGTGGGGAAACAGGTGAAGCAAAAGAAGTCCAGCTCTCAAGCCCAGCTCCGCCTCCCTGCTCTTGATCTCTTCTGGGCTAACCTGAGGGTCCAGCACCACCGCCCTCCTCTTGATCTCTTCTGGGCTAACTTGAGGGTCCAGCACCACCCCCCCCCCCTCCTCTTGATCTCTTCTGGGCTGACTTGAGGGTCCAGCACCCCCCCCCCCCCCTCCTCTTGATCTCTTCTGGGCTGACTTGAGGGTCCAGCACCACCACCCCCCCCCCCCCCTCCTCTTGATCTCTTCTGGGCTAACTTGAGGGTCCAGCACCCCCCCCCCCCTCCTCTTGATCTCTTCTGGGCTGACTTGAGGGTCCAGCACCACCCCCCCCCCCCTCTCTTGATCTCTTCTGGGCTGACTTGAGGGTCCAGCACCACCCCCCTCCTCTTGATATCTTCTGGGCTGACTTGTGGGTCCAGCACCCCCCCCCCCCCCCTCCTCTTGATCTCTTCTGGGCTAACCTGAGGGTCAAAAACCACCTCCCTCCTCTTGATCTCTTCTGGGCTAACCTGAGGGTCCAGCACCACCACCCCTCCTCTTGATCTCGCCCGGACCCGCAAAAGCGTCTAACTTCTTCGTGAGAGTCCAGCTCACCTCCCTCCTCTTGATCTCGCCCGGACTCTGCTGGAGAAGCAGAAGAAGAAGATGAAGAAGAAAAGCGGAAGTCTGTGTACAGTTGCAAGCGTGGCTAGTTCGGGAGAAAGGTAAGCGGGATCACATGACTACTATAACGCCACCGTTAAAATAACGAACTGCATGGGCTGGCTGTAACATTCCAGTGGGAAACCACACACCCTGCCCAACTGTGGGGTGGGAGGAGGGAGGGGGGGGGGGGGGTGGAGAGATGAAGGGAAGAAGCTTAATTCTGCGTCGGGGGGGGGGGGGGGGGGGAATATGGAGAGGGGAAGGGGGGGGGGACCTTAATTTCTGCGTCCACAGTGCCCAACTGCGGGGTAAGAGGTAGGGAAGGGGGGGACTTTAATTTCTGCGTGCACAGCGCCCCACTGCGGGGTAAGAGGTGGGGATGGGGGGGGGGGGGCCTTAATTTCTGCGTCCACGTTGCCCCCACTCCCCCCTCCCGTGCGAATGGAGAGGGGAAGGGAAGGGGGGGAGGGAGGGGACGGGGAGTTTAATTTCTTCGTCCGGGGGTGCAGAGGAGGAGGGGTGGGGGGTGGGGAGAAGGGATGCAGTAGGGAAGGAAGGCGGAGAGGAGCTTAATTTCTGCGTCCGCAGTGCCCCACTAGCGGGGTCCATTCTCACCGGCAGCCCGTCTTCCAACGAAATGAGTGACCTGGGTCGCTGCTGCTGTGTAGAGCACATAAAACAATAGTAACAACATTGACTACCGGAGTAATGATGAAAAAGATAATAGTGTCGGGGGGTGGGGGGGTGGGGGGGGGTGGGGGGGAGGAAGAGAAAATAATTTTAAAATCAGAGCCAAAACCCGACGACAGGAAAAGAAAAGAAAAAAGATTATTTTTTTAACAATGATGATGATGAAAATATGGTTCAGAGAGTGAGAGAAAGAGAGAAGCTTAACTTCTGCGTCCGCAGTACCCCACTAGCGGGAGTCCATTCTCACCCGCTGCTCGTCTTCCGACGGAGTGAAGGAGCTGGGTCGCTGCTGTGGTGTTGCACGTGCACCCGGCTCGCTGGGTGTAGCGGGGCTGCAGGGCGGGGGCTGTGGCGTCTTCTTGTCGGCGCCACTGGCGTCTGGCGGAGAGACCGACTTGCTTCTCTGACCGTCACTGGCAGGTGGAGCGGTTCTGGTCTTCGCCTTCTTCTCCTGCCAGGTACAGGCGTCAGGTTCAGTCAAGCGTGATCCAAACACATAATAATCACCATCACCACCATCATCTTCTTCTTCTTCTTCTTCTACACAATAATCACCATCATCATCATCTTCTTCTTCTTCTTCATCTACATAATAATCACCATCATCATCATCTTCATCTACATAATAATTACCATCGTAATCGTCATCATCATCTACATAATCATCACCATCATCGTCATCATCATCATCATGTACTCTTTTCTGTGTTATTTCTCCAAACTGAAGCACAGAGCCCGCCACAAAGCAAAGAGCAAAACGTCCAAGGTTAACCCCTTCACTGCCCCAGCCTGTAAAATTTCCGGGCAGAAAAATGCATGGATGCGCCCGCAAACAGTGTATTTTCCGGTCCTATAGCGTCTATAGTCAATGCTATACCTTTTGGTAAAAGTCCTTTAATCACACGCCCGTGCGAAAAAGAAGACAAAAAGGCTAAAGGGTTTCAAGTTTTGCGCTTTGATTGGTCGTTTTCAAGTGACATTATGGCAGTGAAGGGGTTAAAAAGAACGCCATTTATCAGGACAAAACAAAACGTGCGAATTGTCGGGGTAATTCCCCCCTTTATCCAGCTACAAAACGACGCTTAAACAACAGTTAAACGTTGAAAAACGAGATGTAGAACTAGGCCACGTATTGGCTTTTGGTTGAGCTATGTTGTTTTCGTGTCCAGGCGGACAACACGCGTGTTTTGTCCTAACACACAGCGTTCTTTTTCACCTTTTACGTGTTTGGATTTTGTTTTAGAACGCTAGCAGTCATTCTCGTTTCAGATCTGTTTTCTCCAATCAAACCCGGCTTTGACGACATGTTACAATTTTGGTTTAACCAAGAAATTTTATGCCAGTACGAAATAAAGATACCACGGAAACTTCATGAGCTCACCAACGATTTAACTGTGGCTTATATGCGGTGAGCTTATTTACATACATGCTGAAAAAGAGACGCAAATGAATGGCGGACGAACAGTTCGAAATAAATTCAAGTTTTACAAAACCAACAACAAACGAGACACGACAAACAAACTAGTGTGTTTCAAATCAAATGTCCCTTTACTGGACAATAAAGCATAGCAGTCAGCTGTAATAAATAGCTATGTCGTCAGTGGTCCCACGGACCATGTTGATCTCTTCACAGTCTGTATCACTGACGTCACGGCTGGAATGTGTGGCAAAGGTATCTACACGTAACAAACCAGGTTGGAATGTGTGGCAATTGTAACCAACACGTCACGAACCAGGCTGGACTGTGTGGCAAAGGTACCTACACGTCACGAACCAGGTTGGAATGTGTGGCGAAGGTACACAACACGTCGCGAACCAGGCTGGAATGTGTGGCAAAGGTACCAACACATCACGAACCAGGCTAGAATGTGTGGCAAAGGTACCAACACGTCACGAACCAGGCTGGAATGTGTGGCAAAGGTACCTACACGTAACAAACCAGGCTAGAATGTGTGGCAAAGGTAACCAACACGTCACGAACCAGGCTGGAATGTGTGGCAAAGGTACACAACATGTCACAAACCAGGCTGGAATGTGTGGCAATGGTACCCAAAACCTCACTAACCAGGCTGGAATGTGTGGCAAAGGTACCAACACGTCGCGAACCAGGCTGGAATGTGTGGCAAAGGTACACAACACGTCACGAACCAGGCTGGAATGTGTAGCAACGGTAAAGAGAAAAGAAATAACGGAAAGTATTTCTTTGGTATAAATATCGACAGAAGAACCAAAACGAAGCATAATTATGCAGGTGTAAATACCTGCACATTCATTTGTCGTTGAGACCAATTCGCTTCGTTTCCCCTTTAACAATTTCTGAGCAGGTGACGTCCGCGTCTCCCTCACCTTAGTCGACTTTTCCTCCATTAAAGCGGTAACCAAAGTGCGCAGCACCTTGACCTCGTTTTGCAGATCTCGCACAGAAACCGTTTCCATTTCATCTGCCTGCAAGTAAATACTTACAATAAGCAAACACAATTTAAGAAAGAAAAAAAGAAAAAAAGATGAAAGAAAAAAGAAAAAGAAAAAGAAAAAAATCGAAAAACAAAAACAAAACAAAACAAACAAAAAAAGGAGAAAAAAGAAAGAGGAAGAAAAAAGGGAGAGAAAAAAAAAGAAAAAGAAAAAAAAAAAGAAAAAAAGAGAAGAAGAAAAAAAAATTGAAAGAAAAAAAAAATAGAAAAAAAAAGCTGTTGTTTATCATGAAAAAAAAAAATGAAAAAAAGGAGAAAAAAGAAAGAAAGGGGAGAAGAAGAAAAAAAGGGGGAAAAAAACGAAAAGAAAAAAGAAAGAGAAGAAGAAGAAAAAAATAGAAAGAAAAGAAAAAAAGAAGAAGAAAAAAAAGAAAGAAAAAAAGATGAAAAAAGAGAGAAAAAAAAACAAAAAAAAAACAAAGCTGCTGTTTATCATGAACAGGGACATAATTATTCACAAACTCCAAGCGCTGGTTTACGGCATCCTTCCTTCAACAAAGGTGCCGGAAAGTGATGCTGGGAGTGTGAATTATTCACGCTTTACAAACTGTCCTCATCCTCAACCTCATCGCAAGGTTGACTGGGCGCAAAACACCAAGTTACTTACTGGGCGCAAACACCAAAGTTACTTACTGGGCGCAAAACACCAATTTACTTACTGGGCGCAAAACACCAAGTTACTTACTGGCAGTTACTTGGGAAACACCAAGTTACTTACTGGGCGCAAAAACCAGTTACTTACTGGGCGCAAAACACAAGTTACTTACTGGGCGCAAACACCAAGTTACTTACTGGGCGCAAAACACAAGTTACTTACTGGGCGCAAAACACCAAGTTACTTACTGGGCGCAAAACACCAAGTTACTTACTGGGCGAAAACACAAGTTACTTACTGGGCGAAAACACCAAGTTACTTACTGGGCGCAAAACAAGTTACTTACGGGCGCAAACACAAAGTTACTTACTGGGCGCAAAAACCAAGTTACTTACTGGGCGAAAACACCAAGTTACTTACTGGGCGAAAAACCAAGTTACTTACTGGGCGCAAAACACCAAGTTACTTACTGGGCGAAAACACAAGTTACTTACTGGGCGCAAACACCAAGTTACTTATGGGCGCAAACACAAAGTTACTTACTGGGCGAAAACACAAGTTACTTACTGGGCGCAAAACTGAACCAAGTTATTACTGGGCGCAAAACACCAAGTTACTTACTGGGCGAAAACACAAGTTACTTACTGGGCGTAAAACACCAAGTTACTTACTGGGCGCAAAACACAAGTTACTTACTGGGCGAAAACACCAAGTTACTTACTGGCGCAAAACACAAGTTACTCTACTGGGCGCAAAACACAAGTTACTTACTGGGCGCAAAACACCAAGTTACTTACTGGGCGCAAAACACAAGTTACTTACTGGGCGCAAAAACCAAGTTACTTACTGGGCGCAAAACACCAAGTTACTTACTGGGCGCAAAACACCAAGTTACTTACTGGGCGCAAACACCAAGTTACTTACTGGGCGCAAAACACCAAGTTACTTACTGGGCGCAAAAACCAAGTTACTTACTGGGCGCAAAACACAGTTACTTACTGGGCGCAAAACACCAAGTTACTTACTGGGCGCAAAACACCAAGTTACTTACTGGGCGCAAGTACTACTGGCAAAGTTACTTACTGGGCGCAAAAACCAAGTTACTTACTGGGCGCAAAACACCAAGTTACTTACTGGGCGTAAAACACAAGTTACTTACTGGGCGCAAAACACCAAGTTACTTACTGGGCGCAAACACAAAGTTACTTACTGGGCGCAAAACACCAAGTTACTTACTGGGCGCAAAACACCAAGTTACTTACTGGGCGCAAAACACCAAGTTACTTACTGGGTGCAAAACACCAAGTTACTTACTGGGCGCAAACACCAAAGTTACTTACTGGGCGCAAAAACCAAGTTACTTACTGGGCGCAAAACACCAAGTTACTTACTGGGCGCAAACACCAAGTTACTTACTGGGCGCAAAACACCAAGTTACTTACTGGGCGCAAAACACCAGTTACTTACTGGGCGCAAAACACCAAGTTACTTACTGGGCGCAAACACCAAGTTACTTACTGGGCGCAAAACACCAAGTTACTTACTGGGCGCAAAATACCAAGTTACTTACTGGGCGCAAAACACCAAGTTACTTACTGGGCGTAAAACACCAAGTTACTTACTGGGCGTAAAACACCAAGTTACTTACTGGGCGCAAACACAAAGTTACTTACTGGGCGCAAAACACCAAGTTACTTACTGGGCGCAAAAACCAAGTTACTTACAGGGCGCAAAACACCAAGTTACTTACTGGGCGTAAAAACCAAGTTACTTACTGGGCGCAAAACACCAAGTTACTTACTGGGCGTAAAACACCAAGTTACTTACTGGGCGCAAAACACCAAGTTACTTACATGGGCGCAAAACACCAAGTTACTTACTGGGCGCAAAACACAAAGTTACTTACTGGGCGCAAAAACCAAGTTACTTACTGGGCGCAAAACACCAAGTTACTTACTGGGCGCAAAACACCAAGTTACTTACTGGCGAACACACCAAGTTACTTACTGGGCGCAAAACACACAAGTTACTTACTGGGCGCAAAACAGCAAAGTTACTTACTGGGCGCAAATACCAAGTTACTTACAGGGCGCAAAACACCAAGTTATGACTGGGCGTAAAATACCAAGTTACTTACTGCAGCAAAACCAAGTTACTACTGGGCGTAAAACACAGTTACTTACTGGGCGTAAAACACCAAGTTACTTAATGGGCGCAAACACAAAGTTACTTACTGGGCGCAAAACACAAGGGGAACTTACTTACTGGCGCAAAATACCAAGTTACTACAGGGCGCAAAACACCAAGTTACTTACTGGGCGTAAAACACAGAGTTACTTACTGGGCGTAAAACACCAAGTTACTTACTGGGCGCAAACACAAAGTTACTTACTGTGCGTAAAACACCAAGTTACTTACTGAGCGCAAAACACAAAGTTACTTACTGGGCGCAAACACAAAGTTACTTACTGGGCGCAAAACACAAGGTTACTTACTGGGCGCAAAACACCAAGTTACTTACTGGGCGTAAAATACCAAGTTACTTACTGGGCGCAAAACACCAAGTTACTTACTCACCCATCCTCATCGTCATTACCGTCACCACAAAATACACAGCAATGCTGAAGTTTACTGACAGGGTACTGACAGGGTATGGTAACAGAATGGTGCTTAATGCTCTCGCGGTTGCTATGACCCCAAGGTTCCAGGCGAGATCAAAAGATCAAGAGATCAAGAGGAGGGGGGTGGGACTGGACCCTCAAGTTAGCCCAAAAGAGATCATGAGTATAGGGAGGTGGAGCTGGGCTGCGAAATTTGGACTTCTTTCGCTTCGAGTTGTTCCTCAACAGCAGTGCAACGGACATCGTCCTTGTGACTCTGCCCAGCACGGCTGTTGAAACAGCAATTGCGCAGTGCACTAGTCGCTGGGCAATGGCGAGGGGACACCGCCTTAACGCTTCCATTGTTCTGGCGGCGGTCCACGGTCTCTCCGGTCTTTTTCGGGCGGTATCCGCGGTGGAGCCTTCCTCTTTCGTCCCTTTCCCCCCCCCCCCCCCCCCCTCCCGCCCCTAATAAGCCATCTCGCTTCTGTGGACGTAAAGCAAAATGGTCTCTATGACCTTCGTGAGCCGGTTTGGCCTAGCGGTAAGGCGTTAGGCTGGTAAGCTGAGGGACCTCGGTTCGAATCCTCTTCGGCTCTCCTTTCCTTCGAAAGTTGTGGTCTGTGGACACCGTCTTGCGTCTTTGTCCCTCACAATCAATGAAACATTAAAATGGCTCTCATCGCTGCCCACCTTAATGCAAGAGTCATTCTGGTGGTGACAGTGTAGCGATAGATATATAACCTCCCTCCCTCTTCCCCCACCTCCACACTCCCTTCACCCCGTCCCTAATAGGCCTTGTGGTTTCTGTGGACGTTAAGCACATTGTTTGCTTACTTACTGTGACCGAACTGACCCAAGTGAGGGGACCCTGTAGGTCTGCGCACGTATGGATTCAGTTAACGATAACAATTCTGTATTCTTTCATGTGGTACCTAGTTCTCCAGTTGGAGCACATAGTCCATTACATGAAAGCATCAAACCAGGAACCAAACTGGGGTTCTGCGGACGCAGAAATTAAGGTCCCCTCTGTTGAGAACCCAGAGCTGACAAATCTTCTCACCCTGATATAACCGTCCTGGTCGACTGAGCGTGAAAAATCAAGTTACTGCTGTTCCAGCACCTACTCTCACCCTGGTATAACCACCCTGGTCGACTGTGCGTGAAAACACAAGTTAACACTATTCCAGCACCTGCTCTCACCCTGATATAACCACCCTGGTCGACTGTGCGTGAAAATACAAGTTAACACTATTCCAGCACCTGCGCTGGCCCTGTCGTAGCCATACTGGTCGACTGGGCTTAAAACAAACAAGCAAGCAAGCAAACAAACAAGTTACTACTAATTCCAGTACCTGGGGTGCCTCTTTGTCTTCGTCTTTGTCGTGTATGTTGGTGCCCGAGGGCGATTCCTCTGCCTGGCGAAGCGCGGGGATGCCCAGCATGTCCAGACGGCCCAGAATGGCGTTCTGCACGACCCGCAGCTCTTCCAATTCCTTGGCCACGGTCTCGCTCTGGTCTACGTGGCTGTCTTCCGTGGACACCTGGCAGCAGCGACGGCGACAACAACAAAGAGCAACAGCTGCTGTTTGTGACAAAACTCGAAGACAGTTTTGAAGGTCCTTTTACTACAGAGTTCTTTCAGAAAAATGGACGTGACTTAAATGCTGACAACAATGTAAGATATATTTTGTATAATACTGATGTTATGACTAATATTGTCAGATCGATTGTTCATGGTCCTGTGGGAAAATTAGTGTAATTATTTATTTGTGTGTGTGTGTGTTGTGTGTGTGTGTGTGTGTGTTTGTGTGTGTGTGTGTGTGTGTGTGTGTGTGTGTGTGTGTGTGTGTGTGTGTGTGTGTGGTGTGTGTGTGTGTGTGTGTCTAATATCACCTCGATGTGAACAGACATAAAATAAAATATTGATTGATACTGATTGATTCGAAGAAAGTTGAAGTTTCTAAATGTAATAAACACACCAAGTAACACGCATATATTATGACAACCATGATGATACATCATTACAAGTGATAAATATGAAAAAAATAACACACTAAACAACAAGGCAATAATTGCACATTAGATCTACATAATACCATTAAATATGAAGGATAACACACCAAATAACAAGTCAATAATTGTTCATATTTATAGATAAGTTATTTACGTATTTATGTTGAATTTATATGTCTTATCAATTGGGAAAAGGGGGTACGTGTCAGCCGTAGGCACCTACTTTTACTGTAGGCTTTTATTCAAACTGATGTATACTGCAGGTGAATACGTTTTCGCCTTAGTTTACTGTTGACTGTTTTACTATAGGCTTTTATTCCAAAAAATAATAATGTATATTTGAAGGGGAATACTCTAGCATGTGTGTATGTGTGTGTGTGTGTGTGTGTGTGTGTGTGTGTGTGTGTGTGTGTGTGTGTGTGTGTGCGCGTGTGTGTGCGTGTGTGTGTGCGTGTGTGTGCGTGTGTGTGTGTGTGTGTGTGTGTGTGTGTGTGTGTGTGTGTGTGTGTGTGTGTGTGTGCATGCGGGCGTGCGTGTGTGCATATGGTAACTTATGTTGTTATTAACATTTCTGCTATAATTGTAATCAGTAAGACTCGTGGTAAAGAGACCCAATCAGTAAGACCATGGTAAAGAGACCCAATCAGTAAGACCTGTGGTAAAGAGACCCAATCAGTAAGACCATGACAAAGAGACCCAATCAGTAAGACCTGTGGTAAAGAGACCTAATCAATAAGACCTGTGGTAAAGAGACCCAATCAGTAAGACCATGGTGAAGAGACCCAATCAATAAGACCTGTGGTAGAGACCCAATCAGTAAGACCCACTGTAAAGAGACCCAATCAGTAAGACCCACTGTAAAGAGACTCTATCTGTAAGACCCACTGTAAAGAGACCCAATCAGTAAGACCCACTGTAAAGAAACTCCATCAGTAAGACCCACTGTAAAGAATCAGTAAGAACCACTGTAAAGAGACCCAATCAGTAAGACCCACTGTAAAGAGACCCAATCAGTAAGACCGGTGGTACAGAGACCCAATTGACCGCGAGGAGTTAATAACGTGTGAACGAAAGTTAAACGCGGAATAATGATTGCTACATTCAATGACTTGACCTCAGTCTGCATACTCACTCCCAAATCTGTCAGGGCTTCGTCGCTGCGATAAGCTGGAGAGAAAAAAGAAAAAAAAAGTATATAAAAAAAAGAAGGGGCATATAAAGCTCCTCAAATATGTCATACCACAGCAATTAAATGAGCCTTACAATATCATGACTCCCACTGGGATGACCATTGACAAATGAGGGATAACGAGTGGGGCGCTTACAGACATAACTGGGAAAATGAGTGAAGCACTTACTGACATATTAGGGACAATGAGTGGGCCACTTACACATCACCCTTGTATGTCGGGCTGACCTATTAGGGGCAATGTGTAGAGGCACTCACACATCATCTCCTTGTATGTCGGGCTGATATATTAGGGACAATGTGTAGGGGCACTCACACATCATCTCCTTGTATGCCGGGCTGACATATTAGGGACAATGAGTGGGGCGCTTACTGACATATTTGGGACAACGAGTGGGTCACTTACACCTCATCTTGTATGTCGGGCTGACATATTAGGGACAATGTGTAGGGACATTTACACATCATCTCCTTGTATGTCGGGCTGACCTATTAGGGACAATGTGTATAGGCACTCACACATCATCTCCTTGTATGTCGGGCTGATATATTAGGGGCAATGTGTAGGGGCACTCACACATCATCTCCTTGTATGTCGGGCTGATATATTAGGGACAATGTGTAGAGGCACTCACACATCATCTCCTTGTATGTCGGGCTGATATATTAGGGACAATGTGTAAGGCACTCACACATCATCTCCTTGTATGTCGGGCTGATATATTAGGGACAATGTGTAGGGGCAATCACACATCATCTCCTTGTATGCCGGGCTGACATATTAGGGACAATGAGTGGGGCGCTTACTGACATATTAGGGACAATGAGTGGGCCACTTACACATCATCTTGTATGTCGGGCTGACCTATTAGGGGCAATGTGTAGAGGCACTCACACATCATCTCCTTGTATGTCGGGCTGATATATTAGGGGCAATGTGTATAGGCACTCACACATCATCTCCTTGTATGCCGGGCTGATATCTTAGGGACAATGGGTATAGGCACTCACACATCATCTCCTTGTATGTCGGGCTGATATCTTCGGGACAATGGGTATAGGCACTCACACATAATCTCCTTGTATGTCGGGCTGATATATTAGGGACAATGTGTAGGGGCACTTACACATCATCTTGTATGTCGGGCTGATATATTAGGGACAATGTGTAGGGGCACTTACACATCATCTTGTATGTCGAGCTGACATATTAGGGACAATGAGTGGGGTGCTTACTGACATATTAGGGACAATGAGTGGGGTGCTTACTGACATATTAGGGACAATGAGTGGGGCACTCACACACCATCTCCTTGTATGTCGGGCTGACCTATTAGGGGCAATGTGTAGAGGCACTCACACATCATCTCCTTGTATGTCGGGCTGATATATTAGGGACAATGTGTATAGGCACTCACACATCATCTCCTTGTATGTCGGGCTGATATATTAGGGACAATGTGTAGGGGCACTCACACATCATCTCCTTGTATGTCGGGCTGACATATTAGGGACAATGTGTAGGGGCACTCACACATCATCTCCTTGTATGCCGGGCTGACATATTAGGGACAATGAGTGGGGCGCTTACTGACATATTTGGGACAACGAGTGGGTCACTTACACCTCATCTTGTATGTCGGGCTGACATATTAGGGACAATGTGTAGGGACATTTACACATCATCTCCTTGTATGTGGGGCTGACCTATTAGGGACAATGTGTATAGGCACTCACACATCATCTCCTTGTATGCCGGGCTGATATCTTAGGGACAATGGGTATAGGCACTCACACATCATCTCCTTGTATGTCGGGCTGATATCTTAGGGACAATGGGTATAGGCACTCACACATCATCTCCTTGTATGTCGGGCTGATATATTAGGGACAATGTGTAGGGGCACTTACACATCATCTTGTATGTCGAGCTGACATATTAGGGACAATGTGTAGGGGCACTTACACATCATCTTGTATGTCGAGCTGACATATTAGGGACAATGAGTGGGGTGCTTACTGACATATTAGGGACAATGAGTGGGGCACTCACACACCATCTCCTTGTATGTCGGGCTGACCTATTAGGGGCAATGTGTAGGGGCACTCACACATCATCTCCTTGTATGTCGGGCTATATTAGGGACAATGAGTGGGGCGCTTACTGACATACTAGGGACAATGAGTGGGGCACTCACACACCATCTCCTTGTCTGTCGGGCTGACCTATTAGGGACAATGTGTAGGGGCACTTACACACCATCTCCTGGTATGTCGGGCTGACCTATTAGGTACAATGTGTAGGGACACTTACACACCATCTCCTTGTCGGGATAATTAGTGGGATACTCACACATCATCCTTGTATGTTGGGCTGACATATTAGGGACAATGTGTAGGGGCACTTACACATCATCTCCTTGTAGGGACAATGAGTGGGTGACTTACACATCATCTTGTATGTCGGGCTGACAAATTAGGGACAATATGTAGGGGCACTTACACACCACCTCCTTGTATGTCGGGCTGACCTATTAGGGGCACTGTGTAGAGGCACTCACACATCATCTCCTTGTATGTCGGGCTGATATATTAGGGACACATATTAGGGACAATGAGTGGGGCGCTTACTGACATACTAGGGCCAATGAGTAGGGGCACTCACACACCGTCTCCTTGTCCGTCGGGCTGACCTATTAGGGACAATGCATAGGGGGCACTTACACGTCATCTCCTTGTAGGGACAATGAGTGGGACACTCACACGTCATCTTGTCTGTCGGGCTGACAAATTAGGGACAATGAGTGGGGCGCTTACTGACTGACCTATAAGGGCCAGTGAGTGGGAGACACTCACCCGTCATCTTGCAGGGACAATGAGCGGGAGACACTCACCCGTCATCTTGCAGGGACAATGAGTGGGAGACACTCACCCGTCATCTTGCAGGGACAATGAGTGGGAGACACTCACCCGTCATCTTGCAGGGACAATGAGTGGGAGACACTCACCCGTCATCTTGCAGGGACAATGAGTGGGAGACACTCACCCGTCATCTTGCAGGGACAATGAGTGGGAGACACTCACCCGTCATCTTGCAGGGACAATGAGTGGGAGACACTCTCCCGTCACCTTGGAGGGCCAACGACTGGGCACACTTACGCCTCGTATCTTTGTGCTCCGCCTCCCTTGGAGGGCCAACGACTGGGCACACTTACGCATCGTATCCTTCGGCTCCGCCTCCCTTGGAGGGCCAACGACAGGGGACACTTACGCATCGTATCCTTGGCTCCGCCTCCCTTGGAGGGCCAACGACAGGGGACACTTACGCATCGTATCCTTGGGCTCCGCCTCCCTTGGAGGGCCAACGACTGGGACACTTACGCATCGTATCCTTGGGCTCCGCCTCCCTTGGAGGGCCAACGACTGGGGACACTTACGCATCGTATCCTTGGGCTCCGCCTCCCTTGGAGGGCCAACGACTGGGCACACTTACGCATCGTATCCTTGGGCTCCGCCTCCCGCTTGGAGGGCCAACGACTGGGGACACTTACGCATCGTATCCTTGGGCTCCGCCTCCCGCTTGCAGGGCCAACGACTGGGGACACTTACGCATCGTATCCTTGGGCTCCGCCTCCCGCTTGGAGGGCCAACGACTGGGCACACTTACGCATCGTATCCTTGGGCTCCGCCTCCGCTTGGAGGGCCAACGACTGGGGACACTTACGCATCGTATCCTTGGGCTCCGCCTCCCGCTTGGAGGGCCAACGACTGGGCACACTTACGCATCGTATCCTTGGGCTCCGCCTCCCGCTTGGAGGGCCAACGACTGGGGACACTTACGCATCGTATCCTTGGGCTCCGCCTCCCGCTTGGCAAGCCTCTCCTGCGCCTCTTCGTACAGCCTCTTGTTGGTGGCGGTGACCTCGCGCAGGAGGCGGAGCAGGTCTTCCAAGGTGAGGAAGTCCTGGCTGTTGATCGCCGTCAGCAGCTCGCTCACGCCCGCTCCCGAGTTCAGCGCGTTCTCCCGGAAAACCGCCAGCAGCTGGGGGCAGCAGATTTTTTTTTTTTTTTTTTTATATGAGTAGGTAAGTAAATTGGTGTTTTACGCCCAGTCAAGCGGTGCGGTTATATAAGGGCGATTTTTTTTTAAAAATATGAAATAATAGTGGTAATGGTAATACTAATAGATTCATTTTTAAGGCGCCCCATTTCGTGAGAGCCCTGAGCGCTTAAGGGAGACGTACGGATACGCTCTTTTTATCACGCACACACACATGCGCGTACGTGCACACGCACACGTACGCACGCACACATACACACGCACGCACGCACACGCACGCACGCACGCACACGTACACGCACGCACGCACGCGCACACACGCGCACGCACGCATACACACACGCACGCACACACGCACACACACGTACACGCACGCACACCCTACAAATACATGCATTACCGGCGACAGATTGGTACAATGAGAAGAAACAAAACCAGAAATCAGTATGCAGAAGAGAGGAGGTGTGTTTTCAGTTTTGACTTAAAAGAGAATGCCTCAGATGCGACAGACAGAGAGAGAGAGAGAGAGAGAGAGAGAGACAGACAGACAGACAGACAGACAGACAGACAGACAGACAGACAGACAGACAGACAGACAGAGACAGACAGACAGACAGACAGACAGACAGACAGAGACGGAGAGAGAGACAGACAGACAAACACAGAGACACAGAGATAGACAAAGAGAGGGAGACAGAGACACAGAGAGAGAAAAGACAGCGAGATAGCCAGACAGGCAGAAAGACAGACAGGCAGAGAGAGAAAGAGAGCGAAACGGTCAGACAGACAGACAGACAGACAGACAGAGACAGGCACACAGAGAGACAAAGATGCCCAAATCACAAAACGCTGAACCACCGAGAGACCACACCAACAACCCTTGCACCAGCAGCACCTCGTCAAAGATGCTGGGCCGGAAGAGGCCGGCGGAGTGCATGAGGCCCAGCAGGTCGGTCAGAGTGACGAGAACTCAAAAAAAGGGTTAATTAATTAACTTTGCATCTTTTCGATGGAGGGTCCAGGAACGCCTCCATGAAGCCCTGTCGATCACAAACGAGTGACGAAAACTCAAAGTGGCTTAATTAATTGCTTGATTAATTAACCACTAGTGACGAGGATTCAAAAAGGGTTAATTCATTTACACACGCGCATCTTTTTGAGGCCGGGCACAGGAACGCCCTGCCCAGCGATCAAGGCCACATCAGAGTAACGAGAACTCAAAAAGTAATAATAATTAATTAATTAATTAACTAACCCCGAGTGACGAGAGCTCAAAAAGGGTGAATTAATTCACACAACGCGTCCCTCCATGAAGTCGGTTTTTCCCAAGCCCCCACGAACAAGGCCCATTTTGGAAAACAAAAACTGAACACGCGTAGAACTTGCTACCACGGTCAAATTCAAAAGGGCAAAAGCACCACGCCGACAGGCGGGTCCAGGAACGCCTCCATGAAGTGGTTTTCCGAGGCCCTGTCCATCGATCGAGGCCGCATCAGAGTGACGAGAACTCAAAAAAGGGTTAATTAATTAACTTTGCATCTTTTCGATGGAGGGTCCAGGAACGCCTCCAAATTTGAAGCCCTGTCGATCACAAACGAGTGACGAAAACTCAAGGTGGCTTAATTAATTGCTGATTAATTAACCACTAGTGACGAGGATTCAAAAAGGGTTAATTCATTTACACACGCGCATCTTTTTGAGGCCGGGCACAGGAACGCCCTGCCCAGCGATCAAGGCCACATCAGAGTAACGAGAACTCAAAAATTTTAAATTTAAATTTAAATTTAAATAACCCCGAGTGACGAGAGCTCAAAAAGGGTGAATTAATTCACACAACGCGTCCCTCCATGAAGTGGTTTTCCGAAGCCCTGTCCATCGACCAAGGCCACATCAGAGGGATGAGAAATCAAAAAGGCTTTTTATTAATTAATTAATTAATTAATTAATTAACCACGAGTGACGAGGACTTTAAAAAGGGTCAATTAATTCACACACGAGTATCGTTTTGATGGCGGGTCCAGGAACGCCTCCATGAAGTGGTTTTCCGAGGCCCTGTCCATCGATCGAGGCCGCATCAGAGTGACGAGAACTCAAAAAAGGGTTAATTAATTAACTTTGCATCTTTTCGATGGAGGGTCCAGGAACGCCTCCATGAAGTGGTTTTCCGAAGCCCTGTCGATCACAAACGAGTGACGAAAACTCAAGGTGGCTTAATTAATTGCTCGATTAATTAACCACTAGTGACGAGGATTCAAAAAGGGTTAATTCATTTACACACGCGCATCTTTTTGATGCCGGGCACAGGAACGCCCTGCCCAGCGATCAAGGCCACATCCGAGTAACGAGAACTCAAAAGTAACGTGAACTAAATAAGTTTAATTAATTAATTAACTAACCCCGAGTGACGAGAGCTCAAAAAGGGTGAATTAATTCACACAACGCGTCCCTCCATGAAGTGGTTTTCCGAAGCCCTGTCCATCGATCAAGGCCACATCAGAGGGATGAGAAATCAAAAAGGCTTAATTAATTAATTAATTAATTAATTAATTAACCACGAGTGACGAGGACTCAAAAAGGGTTAATTAATTCACACACGAGTATCGTTTTGATGGCGGGTCCAGGAACGGCTCCATGAAGTGGTTTTCCGAGGCCCTGTCCATCGATCGAGGCCACATCAGAGTGACGAGAACTCAGAAAGGGTTAATTAATTAACCTTGTATCTTTTTTTATGGAGAGTCCAGGAACGCCTCCATTAAGTGGTTTTCCGATCAAGGCCACATCTGAGTGACGAGGACTCAAAAAGGGTTAATTAATTCACACACGTGCATCGTTTTGATGGCGGGTCCAGGAACGCCTCCATTAAATGGTTTTCCGAGGCCCTGTCCATCGACATCCGAGTGACGAGAACTCAAAAAGGCTTAATTAATTAATTGATTGATTAATTAACTAACCCCGAGTGACGAGAGCTCAAAAAGGGTTAATTAATTCACACAACGCGTCCATCCATGAAGTGGTTTTCCGAAGCCCTGTCCATCGATCAAGGCCACATCAGAGGGATGAGAAATCAAAAAGGCTTAATTAATTAATTAATTAATTAATTAATTAATTAAATAACCACGAGTGACGAGGATTCAAAAAGGGTTCATTAATTCACACACGCGCATCGTTTTGATGGCGGGTCCAGGAACGCCTCCATGAAGTGGTTTTCCGAGGCCCTGTCCATCGACCGAGGGCACATCCGAGTGACGAGAACTCAAAAAGGCTAAATTAATTAATTAATTAATTAATTAATTGACCCCATCTAACTACCCCCCTTCCCCCATCCCTTACACACACACACACACACACACACACACCACCACCACCACCACAACAACACACCACCACCACCACCACACCACCACCACCACACCACCACAACAACAACAACAACAACAACAACAACAACAACACAACAACAACAACAACACACACACAACACACACACACACACACACACACACACACACACAACACACACACACACACACACACACACACACACACACACACACACACACACACACACACACAAGCACACACGCACACATTGCAAAAACGGAGAAGCGGCAGAGAGAAAGGACACCACAAAGTAAAGCAAGCCAGCCGCCACCTGCAGGCGCCGACGAGGGCGGAGACGGCAGCCAGGGTCAGCCCGCCTTCCTGCTGCAGCTGCCTGAACATCTCCTTCACGCTGTCCAACGTCACGTCGGGCAACCCCTGCAGCTGCAACCGTCCGCTACACTCTGTAGGGAGGGAGGGAGGAAGAGGGGAGAGAGACAGACAGACAGACAGACCACAGAGAGGGAGACAGAGACAGAGTGTGTGTGTGTGTGTGTGTGTGTGTGTGTGTGTGTGTGTGTGTGTGTGTGTGTGTGTGTGTTTGTGTGTGTGTGTGAGAGAGAGAGAGAGGGGGGGGGGGGGGCGCGCGGGCGCGCGTGTTGTATGTACATTTTTTTTTCCCTTCTGTTTTTGTCTGCATACTTTGCTTCAGGTGTATGAATGAGACAGAGAAACTGTACTGTAATGGTTTGGATGCAGGTGAATAAAAGCACCATTGTGATGTGCTTGGGAAAGAAAAGAAAAAAAGAAAGAAAAAAAAGTGACTCGCAAGCCGAATCCCTCCCCCCAACCTTCCTCACATCCAAGCCCCTCGCGCTCTCCACCCCGATCCCTCCCCCCCTGCCCCTCACCAAACTCCGTGCACTCCCCCCTCCCAACTAAACCCCCTGCCATCACCACCCTCCCCCCCTCCCAAGCCCCCTGCCCTCACCCATCACCCCCAAACCAAGCCCTCACCCGCCCCAAACCACGGCCCCCCGCCCTCCCCCCCTCCCCACTAAGCCCCCTTCCCTCAACAACCCCCACCCCCACCCCCCAACCACTACCACCACCCCTGCCCTCGCCCCCCCCCCCCCCCCCCCCCCCACCTACCCGTTCAACATTTCGTAAAACCAAAAAATCCTACCTGTTTCAACATTTCATAAAACCTAAAGAAAAACTACCCGTTTCAACATTTCATAAAACCAAAAAACCTACCCGTTTCAACATTTCTAAAACCAAAAAAGCCTACCCGTTTCAACATTTCGTAAAAACCTAAAAAACCTACCGTTTCAACATTTCATAAAACCTAAAAAGCCTACCTGTTTCAACATTTCATAAAACCATAAAAAGCCACCTGTTTCAACATTTCATAAAACCAAAAAAAAGCCTACCCGTTTCAACATTTCATAAAACCTAAAAAGCCCACCTGTTTCAACATTTCATAAAACCAAAAAAGCCTACCTGTTTCAACATTTCATAAAACCAAAAAAGCCTACCTGTTTCAACATTTCATAAAACCAAAAAAGCCTACCCGTTTCAATATTTCATAAAACCAAAAAAGCCTACCTGTTTCAACATTTCATAAAACCTAAAAAGCCTACCCGTTTCAACATTTCATAAAACCAAAAGCCACCGTTTCAACATTTCATAAAACCAAAAAAGCCCACCTGTTTCAACATTTCATAAAACCTAAAAAGCCCACCTGTTTCAACATTTCATAAAACCAAAAAAAGCCCACCTGTTTCAACATTTCATAAAACTAAAAAAAGCCCACCTGTTTCAACATTTCATAAAACCAAAAAAGCCTACCCGTTTCAACATTTCATAAAACCAAAAAAGCCTACCTGTTTCAACATTTCATAAAACCTAAAAAGCCTACCTGTTTCAACATTTCATAAAACCAAAAGCCTACCCGTTTCAACATTTCATAAAACCAAAAAGCCCACCGTTTCAACATTTCATAAACCAAAAGCCCACCCGTTCAACATTTCATAAAACCAAAAAAAGCCACCTGTTTCAACATTTCATAAAAAAAAAAAGCCCACCTGTTTTTCAACCATATTCATAAAACAAAAAAAAACCTACCCGTTTCAACATTTCATGAAACCAAAAAAGCCTACCCGTTTCAACAATTTCATAAAACCAAAGCGCTACCTGTCAACTTTCATAAACCTAGTCACCGCAACTTTCCGGCCACATAGCTAACCAAAGCGCGCCGGTGCTGACCATCACCTCGACCATCTGCACGAGGAGCTGGGGTGTGTTGTCCGGCAAGCAGGTCAGGCGCTCCAGCAATCTCTGTTTGGCGCAAAGGTCAGCACGACGACGGTGAGGACACCAGAAGGTTGTTGTTTTTGGAAGAGGTAGTGGGGGTGTGGGGTGTAGGGGGGGCTTGTTAGTGTGTGTGTGTGTGTGTGTGTGTGTGTGTGTGTGGTGTGTGTGTGTGTGTGTGTGGTGTGTGTGTGTGTGTGTGTGTGTGTGAGTGATGGAGGGATGTGTGGTGGTGAAGGATGTGGAGGGATGAGTAGAGAGTGTGAGATGTGTTGTGTGTGTGTGGTGTGTGTGTGTGTGTGTGTGTGTGTGTGTGTGTGTGTGTGTGTGTGTGTGTCTGTCTGTGTGTGTGTGTGTGTGTGTGTGTGTGTGTGTGTGTGTGTGTGTGTGTGTGGTGTGTGGTGTGTGTGGGCGTGCGTGCGTGCGTGCGTGTGATGAGCAGGCAATATCCTCTTGAATCAGTGTCTGTGGCGCTTGCGTATTTGCGGTTATTGTAAATGTTGTTAACAGATGGAACGCGCTCAAAGTTCCTGTGAGAAAAGGCGCTTTATAAATCAGACAATGTAGGCTAAGTTGGTAGTAGTAGTAGTAGTAGTAGTAGTAGTAGTAGTAGTAGTAGTAGTAGTAGTTGTAGTAGTTGTAGTTGTAGTAGTTGTTGTAGTTGTAGTAGTAGTAGCAGCAGCAGCAGCAGCAGCTGTTGCAGTAGTAGTAGTAGTAGTAGTAGTAGTAGTAGTAGTAGTAGTAGTAGTAGTAGTAGCAGCAGCAGCAGCAGCAGCATTTGCAGCAGTCTTCATCGTCGTCGTCGTCGTAGTAGTAGGAGGAGGAGGAGTAGGAGCAGGAGCAGCAGTTCAGAGACAAATGGCTACATTAGTACCCGAGCTGACAGCTATATTCACAGCTATATTCATATAATCATGCTACAGTACTATCTAATATCACTTACGTGAAAAGAAAACCGAAAAAAAAATCTTCCAAGCACTGGACAGGAAAACAACATAGCTCAACCGAAAGCAGATAAGTGGTTTGGCTTTCCATCTCATTTCCCATCGTTTTTGGCCGTTTAGCTGTTGTTTAAGTGTCGTTTTGCAGCTTGATAAAGGGGATTGCCCGGAAAATTTGCAGGTTGTGTTCTGTCCTAGTTTGAGAGAGAGAGAGACTCAGAGAGACAGACTCAGAGAGAGAGACTCAGAGAGAAAGAGACAGAGACAGAGAGAGACAGAGTGAGACAGAGAGACATAGAGAGAGAAAGAGAGAGAGAGACCCCTGCAGCTGCAATGTTCCGCTCCACTCTATAGAGAGAGACAGACAGACAGAGTCGGAGGCAGAGAGACACAGAGAGACAGACAGACAGAGACAGAGACACAGAGAGACAGACAGACAGACAGAGACACAGAGTGAGAGAGAAACAGAGACAGAGAGAAAGAGAGAGAGAGAGTGAGACACAGAGAGAGAGCGTTCTTTGGAACCTTTCATCGTGTTTTGATCTATGTGAAAAGACTTTCAGTGAAAAAAGGAAGCGGTACCCTTGCCGACACGGAGGGCATTCGCGGCAGGGAGAACATCAGCTCGTTGACGTAACCTGGGATGGTGATGGCCATGCTCATCAGCTCGTTCAGTTCCGAGGGCGTCAACACTTCCATGATCTCCACAAACTCCTGTGAATTAAGGCAACAACGGCACGTCAAGCACACACTTGGGCAATGTCCGCTTTTATCCCCGTCGGTTCGCGGTCCTCAAATGGTGTGTGTGTGTGTGTGTGTGTGTGTGTGTGTGTGTGTGTGTGTGTGTGTGTGTGTGTTTGTGATTGTTTGTGTGTGTGTGTGTGTGTTGTGTGTGTGTGTGTGTGGTGTGTGTGTGTGTGTGTGTGTGTGTGTGTGTGTGTGTGTGTGGTGTGTGTGTTGTGTGTGTGTGTGTTGTGTGTGGGGTGTGTGTGTGTGTGTGTGTGTGTGTGTGTGGTGTGTGTGTGTGGAGAGAGAGAGAGAGAGAGAGAGAGAGAGAGAGAGAGAGAGGAGTGTGTGTGTGCGTGTGTGTGTGTGTGTGTGTGTGTGTGTGTGTGTGTGTGTGTGTGTGTGTGTGTGTGTGTGGACGGAATGACCTGAAGTATGCAGTACGTTGGCATATCGACATATCACTTCATTCCGAACTATCCCAGTGCTATACACAAGCACACGCACACACTCATCCTCAAACCATTTGAGGACAGCGAACCGACGGGGCTAAAAGTGGGTACTGCCCAGATTTTAAGTGGGTAAGTAAGTAAGTAAGTAACTCGATGTTTTATGCCCAGTCAACCATTACGGTTACATCAGGGCGAGCTTGAAGCGAGTGCGTCCAGGTCCTCGAGAGAAACACAAGGACGTTAACTTGCCACTGACGTTTCTTTTTCCTTCACGGTGTACGGTGCACACAAAACGTGCGCCGAGACGGCAGCAGTTTCACGTGGCACCAGCCATGTAACAACCAAACAGCGCTGTAAGTACACCACTTTGGTGGATCTCAAAACATGCTCTCAAAAGTAGCAGTCCGTCAGTCGAAAGATTAGAATATCGAGAGTTTATAAAGCGCTATGTATGTATAAATTAAGACGAGAGAGACACTGACACATGTTTATTGTGAAGGCCACCGGCCCATACACAAGGGGAGGGGGGGGGGGGGGGAGGGTGAACGTCGCAGTGTTCTCAGTTGAGTGTAGTTGTTGGTAACATGTACACATTCGTTTGGCTTCTACTTCCCAGCTCTGTACTCACAACAAAGTATAGCATAAAGGTATTAAACACGTACATTCTAGACAAGAGACGCGAGAGAGAGAGAGAGAGAGAGAGAGAGAGAGAGAGAGAGAGAGAGAGAGAGAGAGAGAGAGAGAGAGAGAAAAACCCGAAATGAAAACATTTCAAAATTCTTCTGACATTAATCTGAAACAGAACGAGGCCCAGAGCGTTCAACACACAAGGGAGTTAAACAGCGCTCGAACTACGCAACACAAGTACAACAACAAAGACCCGAGTCGCCTACGGTAACTCTCACCTGGCATGCGTGTAAATACATAAAGGCACATACACATAAACTCCGCCAGAGGTACATCCTCAAAAAGGATGCCCCCCCAGTGGCATATATACCCTACATTTCTGGCCACTCGGCGACACAGGTGTGCACAGGCATAAGACAGAACCAATCTTTATTCAAGACCGGACTCAGTCCTTTCAACTCGAAACTGGTTCAACATAATATAACCACATAAATGCACACATTTCCAGGTTAGAGGAGAAGCTAGAAGCGGGCCATTAACTGAGAAAGGACAACAGAAGTGGAGGGGAGAGGAGAGAGAGAGAGAGAGAGAGAGAGAGAGAGAGAGAGAGAGAGTTGGGAGAAGCTAGAATGGGCCGTTATCAGCAAAATGACACAAGAGAAAGAGTGGGGAGGGCGACTGGAGGGGGGAGTTGGGGGGGGGGGGGGGGGGCAGGAGAATCTAGAATGGGTCATGAACAGCAAAAGGACACAACAGAAAGAGCGAACCCAAGCGAACTGGAACCCAAGCGAACTGAACTGAACCAACGGCACTGAATTCCAAACCGAACTGCGAACTGAACTGCAAACCGAACTCTGAAGTGATCCGACCTGATCCGAGTCTATCCTATCTGAACCGAACTCAATGCTACCAAAACCGGAAGCATGCTTCCTTGGCGAACTGAACCGTGAACCGAGCTTGTGTGTGCAGTGATCAGTGAACTGAACTGAACTGAATAGTACCGTGCACCTGAATCGTGCTGTCCTTGGCGAAGTGTATCTCCTCGGCAATGTGGGTGAAGTTTTCGCAGCTGAAGTTACTGAGCTGTGCCACTTCATCCACGAATTCCATCAGCCCCTCACTCCTGTCAAAACACCACGATGCAGTCACCCAAGTCAGTCAGCTAAGCAAGCAGTCACCATGCAGTAACCCAAGTCAGTCAACTAGGCAGGCAGTCAGGCAATCACTATGCAGTCACCCAAGTCAGTCAGCTAAGCAAGCAGTCACCATGCAGTCACCCAAGTAAGTCAACTAGGCAGGCAATCACCATGCAGTCACCCAAGTCGGTCAACTAAGCAAGCGGTCAGGTAAGCAATCACTATGCAGTCACCCAAGTCAATCAACTAAGCAATCACCATGCATGCAGTCACTCAAGTCAGTCAATTAAGCAAGCGGTCAGTAAAGCAACCACTAAGAAGTCACCCAAGTCAGTCAAGTAAGCAGGCAGTCACCATGCAGTCACCCAAGTCAGTCAAGTAAGCAGGCAGTCACCATGCAGTAACCCAAGTCAGCCAACTAGGCAGGCAGTCAGGTAAGCAATCACTATGCAGTCACCCAAGTCAATCAACTAAGCAGTCACCCAAGTCAGTCAACTAAGCAAGCAATCAGGCAAGCAATCACCATGCAGTCACCCAAGTCAGTCAACTAAGCAAGCAGTAAAGCAATCAATCACCATGCTGTCACCCAAGGCAATCAGTTAACCAAATAATCACAATGCAGTCACCCAAGTCAACTAAGCAGTCAGGCTAGCAGTCACCCTGCTGTCACACAAGTCAGTCAACTAAGCAAACAGTCACCATGCAGTCACCCAAGACAGTCAAACAAGCAAGCGGTCAAGCAAGCAAAGCAAGCAAGCAATCTTCAAAACGCCTGGGCGCCGCCTCGCAACAGACGAACACTGACTGGCAGTCAGTGAGTGCCACCCTCGAAACACACGCACGCTGTCTGGCAGCGCCACGCTTTCAATACCCCGACACGCACTCACTCAAACTCCAAGCACTGGTTTACGACATCCTTCCTTCAACCACTGCCGTATTTCTTACTACATTGTCCCCTTTATAACAGTATTAGAAATAAAACCATTAATAAACTAGATGAGAATGAAAGAAATATCAATACACTTCTGTTTGGAAACACCAGCTACATTTAGAAACTAATAAGAAAATATTTGCTATAGTCCACGACTTTTTGCGCCAAACCGACCGCTTGTAAATCTGTAAAAGTCTGCCAAAATTTGTTTATGATACAAGCGAAGAAGTACACGTTTTAATCCTCTCCCTCTCTCTCTCAGATCAATAATTATGACAACATCACTAGACCATTCGGTTAGTTATTTGCTTTTTAACCCCCACCCCCTCCTCCCGTTTTGTTGTTATTGTTTTGCTTTTTGTTTTGTTTGCTTGTTTATTTGTTTTTTGTTGTCATTTTGGTCTTTGTTGGTTTTGTTGCCTCTGACGTTTTGACAACAATTTGCCATCTTGCCATCGTAAATGTCTGTGTGATTATCATTTTATCTATAGGTAACACTCAAATAAGCATATTGCTTTTGTGTTTCCTGTACTTATTTGTTGAGCTTATGATTACGATGAATGAATAAAATTTTGTTTAAACCAAAACCACTGCCGTAGGGTCCAGAAAACTGTCAGCTAACGAGCAGCTTTTTTGTTGGTGCTCAAACAGTAGTAAGTTTGTTACAAACAGCTCAAATAAAACAAAGTTTGCACCAGCACAAATAAAAACACAATCGTTAGAATCGAGACGGAACTCTTCCTTTCACCCGGGGTGGATGCGTCTCATGTTTACGCGCGTGCTTGGGCGCTAGGCTGCTTCCACAGTCTTATCAGTACCCAAACCTTTCGGAGGGCGCTGACCGCGTCGCTGGACAGCTGCGCGGAGATAAAGAGTGCCCCTTCAGTGTTGTAACCAATCTGACAGAGTTTGGAGGAAGGTGCCGGAAAGCGGTGCTCGGAGTGTGGGTATTAATATGACTGTGGAAGCAACCTAGCGCCAAAGCACGCACGTAAACATGAGACGCATCCACCCAGGGTAAAAAAGAAAAAGAAAAAAAGAGTTCCGTCTCGATTCAAACGATTGTGGTTTTATTTGTGCTGGTGTAAACTTTGTTGACGGCTATAAATGGCACGCCTTGTTTTATTTGAGTCGTTTGTAACAAACTTACTACTGTTTGGGCACCAACAAAAAACTGCTCGTTAGCTGACAGTTTTCTGGACCCTATGGCGTAACTAAATACGGCAGTGGTCGAAGGAAGGATGTCGTAAACCGGTGCTTGGAGTTTGCTGACAGTTTTCTTGACCCTATGGCGTAACTAAATACGGCAGTCGGCTGAATGAAGGATGTCGTAAACCGGTGCTCGGAGTTTGCTGACAGTTTTCTGGACCCTATGGCGTAACTAAATACGGCAGCGGTCGAAGGAAGGATGTCGTAAACCAGTGCTTGGAGTTTGACGCACTCACTGGCACAATGTTTCCAGCAGCACCGTCAGCACAGTGGTCGAGATCTTCTCCGCCGACGTCAGCACACGCAGCATGGCCGACAGCGCCGACAGCAGCCGCCCGTCCGAGTCCTCGGACACCGCCGTGACGACAGTTGCTGCGGCCGCGGGGTCAAAGGGCGAGGACAGGATGAACTCCAGGATGTCGCACAAGGTGGACGCGTTCAGGCTGGAGGAGTTGTTGAAGGCGCGGGCCAGGACGGTAAAAAAGTCCACCTCCAAGCTGTAAGTAAAATATAAAACATAAGAGCTAGTGCACGCAGTTTCAGAGTGGAGGAGTTGTTAAAGGCGCGGGCCGAGACGGTAAAAAGATCCGCCTCCAAGCTGTAAGTAAAATATAAAACATAAGAGCTAGTGCAGGCAGTTTAGGCTTGAGGAGTTGTTGAAGGACGGTAAAAAAATCCGCCTCCAAGCTGTAAGTAAAATATAAAACATAAGAGGTAGTGCAGGCAGTTTCCGGCTGGAGGAGTTGTTAAAGGCGCGGGCCGAGACGGTAAAAAAGTCCGCCTCCAAGCTGTAAGTAAAATATAAAACATAAGAGCTAGTGCAGGGAGTTTCAGGTGGGGGAGTTGTTAAAGGCCGGGCCAGGACGGTAAAAAAATCCGCCTCCAAGCTGTAAGTAAAATATAAATTATAAAAGCTAGTGCACGCAGTTTCAGAATGGAGGAGTTGTTAAAGGCGCGGGCCGAGACGGTAAAAAAGTCCGCCTCCAAGCTGTAAGTAAAATATAAAACATAAGAGCTAGTGCACGCAGTTTCAGAGTGGAGGAGTTGTTAAAGGCGCGGGCCGAGACGGTAAAAAAAATCCGCCTCCAAGCTGTAAGTAAAATATAAGAGTATACACACAGTTTCAGGCCGGAGGAGTTGTTAAAGGCGCGGGCCAGGACGGGAAAAAAAAAAAAAAAAGCAAAAAAAGCCTCCTAGCTGTAAGTAAAACAATTATAAGAGTACACACAGTTGGCGCGGGCCAGGACGGTAAAAAAATCCGCCTCCAAGCTGTAAGTAAAATTTAAAACATAAGAGCTAATGCAGGCAGTTTCGGCTTGAGGACTTGTTAAAGGACGGTAAAAAGAAAACCCGCCTCCAAGTTGTAAGTAAAATATAAAACATAAGAGCTAGTGCACGCAGTTTCAGAGTGGAGGAGTTGTTAAAGGCGCGGGCCGAGACGGTAAAAAAAATCCGCCTCCCAAACTGTAAGTAAAATATAAGAGTATACACACAGTTTCCGGCCGGAGGAGTTGTTAAAGGCGCGGGCCAGGACGGTTAAAAAAAAAAAAAAAAAACCCGCCTCCAAGCTGTAAGTAAAAAATTTTAAGAGTTTCACACAGTTTCACGGGGCCAGGAGGTTAAAAAACCCCCCAAGGCGGTAAGAAAAAAAAAAAAAAAGCCCCCAGTGAAGCAATTTAAAAGTAAAGTTGAAAGGCGCGGGCCGAGACGGTAAAAAGATCCGCCTCCAAGCTGTAAGTAAAATATAAAACATAAGAGCTAGTGCAGGGAGTTTAGGTTGGGGGAGTTGTTAAAGGGGGGGCGGTAAAAAAATCCGCCTTCCCGCTGTAAGTAAAATATAAAACATAAGAGTTAGTGCAGGCAGTTTAGGCTGGAGGAGTTGTTAAAGGCCGGGCCAGGACGGTAAAAAAATCCGCCTCCAAGCTGTAAGTAAAATTTAAAACATAAGAGCTAGTGCACGCAGTTTCAGAGTGGAGGAGTTGTTAAAGGCGCGGGCCGAGACGGTTTAAAAAAATCCGTTTAAGCTGTAAATAAAATTAAAAAAAAGCTTGTCACGAGTTTCAGGCTGGGTTGTTAAAGGCGCAGCCAGGACTACTAAAAACAATCCGTACGAAGCTGTGAGTAAATTATAAGAGACAGCTAGTACACAGTTTCAGATTGGAGCGGTTGAAGGCGCGGGCGAGGACTGCTAAAAAAATCCGCCTCGAAACTGTAAGTAAATTATAAGAGACAGCTAGTACACAACAGGTTTTAGTGGAGGACGTGTTAAAAGGGGCGGGCCAGGACTGCTAAAAAAATCCGCCCCGAAGCTGTAAATAAATTTTAAGAGACAGTTTGTACACGCAGTTTCAGACAGGAGTTGTTAAAGCGCGGCAAAAGGAAAAATAAAAAAAATCCGCCTCGAAGCCGTAAGTAAAATATAAGAGACAGTAGTACACGCAGTTTCAGACAGGAGTTGTTCAACGCGCAGTAAAAAGGTTAAATTTTTTAAAAACCGCCTCAAGCCGTAAGTAAATATAAGAGACAGCTAGTACACGCAGTTTCAGACAGGAGTTGTTCAACGCGCAAATAAAAAAGGTTTTTTTTTTTTTAATCCGCCTCAAGCCGTAAGTAAAATTAAGAGACAGCTAGTCATGCAGTTTCACAGGAGTTGTTCAACGCGCGGCTAAAAGTTTTAAAAAAAAAAAACCGCCTCAAGCCGTAAGTAAAATATAAAGAAGTAACACGCAGTTTCAGCAGGAGTTTTTAACGCGCGAGCTAAAAAAGGTTATTTTTTAAAAAAAAAAACCGCCTCAAACCGTAAGTAAAATATAAGAGACAGCTAGTACACGCAGTTTCAAACAGGAGTTCAACGACGAGCTAAAAAAGTTTTAATAATCCGCCTCGAAGCCGTAAGTAAAATTAAGAGACAGCTAGTACACGCAGTTTCAGACAGGAGTTGTTCAACGCGCGAGCTAAAAAGGTTTAAATTTTTTTAAATCCGCCTCGAAGCCGTAAGTAAAATATAAGAGACGCTAGTACACGCAGTTTCAGGCAGGAGTTGTTCAAGCGCAGTTAAAAAGGTTTTAATTTTTTTTTAATCCTGCTAACGTAAAATATAAGAGACAGCTAGTACACGCAGTTTCAGACAGGAGTTGTTCAACGCGCGAGTAAAAAAAATTAAAAAAAAAATTTTTTAAAAAATCCGCCTCAGCCGTAAGTAAATAAAGAGCAGCTAGTCACGCAGTTTCAGACAGGAGTTGTTAACGGAGCAGGTTTAAAAAAATCAATTAAAAAAAATCCGCCTCGAAGCCGTAAGTAAAATATAAGAGACAGGTAGTACACGCAGTTTCAGACAGGAGTTGTTCAACGCGCGAGCTAAAAAAGTTTTTTTTTTTTTAATCCGCCTCGAAGCCGTAAGTAAAATCTAAGAGACAGCTAGTACATGCAGTTTCACAGGAGTTGTTCAACGCGCGAGCTAAAAAAGGTTTTAAAAAAAAAAAAAAATCCGCCTCAAAGCCGTAAGTAAAATTAAGAGACAGCTAGTACACGCAGTTTCAACAGGAGTTGTTCAACGGCGAGCTAAAACAAGGGTTTTTAAAAAATCCGCCTCGAAGCCGTAAGTAAAATATAAGAGACAGCTAGTACACGCAGTTTCAGACAGGAGTTGTTCAACGCGCGAGCTAAAACAAAGGTTTTAAAAAAATCCGCCTCGAAGCCGTAAGTAAAATATAAGAGACAGCTAGTACACGCAGTTTCAGACAGGAGTTGTTCAACGCGCGAGCTAAAAAAGGTTTTTTTTAAAAAACCGCCTCGAAGCCGTAAGTAAAATATAAGAGACAGCTAGTACACGCAGTTTCAACAGGAGTTGTTAAGGGGCGAGCCAAAAAGGTTTTTTAAAAAAATCCGCTCGAAGCCGTAAATAAAATTTTAAGAGACAGCTAGTACACGCAGTTTCAGACAGGAGTTGTTCAACGCGCGAGCTAAAAAGGTTGTTTTTTAAAAATCCGCCTCGAAGCCGTAAGTAAAATATAAGAGACAGCTAGTACACGCAGTTTCAGACAGGAGTTGTTCAACGCGCGAGCTAAAAAAGGTGTTTGTTTTTTAAAAATCCGCCTCGAAGCCGTAAGTAAAATATAAGAGACAGCTAGTACACGCAGTTTCTGGCTGGAGGAGTTAATTGTTAAACGCGGCGAAAACTAAAAAAGGTGTTGTTTTTTAAAGGGCGGTAAAAAAGAGACAGCTAGTACACGCAGTTTCGCTGGAGGTGTTAATTGTTAAAGGGCGGGTCAGGACAAGAGACGCTAGTACACGCAGTTTCGGCTGGAGGTGTTAATTGTTAAAGGGCGGGTCAGGACAAGAGACAGCTAGTACCACGCAGTTTCAGGCTGGAGGTGTTAATTGTTAAAGGCGGGTCAGGACAAGAGACAGCTAGTACACCAGTTTTTCTGGCTGGAGGTGTTATTGTTAAAGGGCGGGTCAGGCAAGAGAAGCTAGTACCCCAGTTTCAGGCTGAGGTGTTAATTGTTAAAGGGCGGGTCAGGACAAGAGACAGCTAAATACACGCTTTTTTGGCTGGGGTGTAATTGTTAAAGGGGGGTCAGACAAAGACAGCTAGTACACGCAGTTTCTGGCTGGAGTGTTAATTGTTAAAGGGCGGGTCAGGACAAGAGACAGCTAGTACACGCAGTTTCTGGCTGGAGGGTTAATTGTTAAAGGGCGGGTCAGGACAAGAGACAGCTAGTACACGCAGTTTCGGCTGGAGGTGTTAATTGTTAAAGGGCGGGTCAGGACAAGAGACAGCTAGTACACGCAGTTTCTGGCTGGAGGGTTAATTGTTAAAGGGCGGGTCAGGACAAGAGACAGCTAGTACACGCAGTTTCGGCTGGAGGTGTTAATTGTTAAAGGGCGGGTCAGGACAAGAGACAGCTAGTACACGCAGTTTCAGGCTGGAGGAGTTAATTGTTAAAGGGCGGGTCAGGACAAGAGACAGCTAGTACACGCAGTTTAAGGCTGGAGGTGTTAATTGTTAAAGGGCGGGTCAGGACAAGAGAGCTAGTACACGCAGTTTCAGGCTGGAGGGTTAATTGTTAAAGGGCGGGTCAGGACAAGAGAAACTAGTACACGCAGTTTCGGCTGGAGGTGTTAATTGTTAAAGGGCGGGTCAGGACAAGAGAAACTAGTACACGCAGTTTCAGGCTGGAGGTGTTAATTGTTAAAGGGCGGGTCAGGACAAGAGAAACTAGTACACGCAGTTTCAGGCTGGAGGTGTTAATTGTTAAAGGGCGGGTCAGGACAAGAGACAGCTAGTACACGCAGTTTCTGGCTGGAGGAGTTAATTGTTAAAGGGCGGGTCAGGACAGCTCAAAAATCCGCCTCCAAGCTGTAAGAAAAAAATAAGGTCATGCACCTAGTACACAGAGTTTCTGGCTGGAAAAGTTGTTTAAGGTGCGGGCCGGGACTGCTAAAAAAATTAAATCCGCCTCGAAGCTGTAAGTAAAAAATAAGGGGACAAACAAAACAAAGGAGTTGTGTGCGTGTGCCCGTGTGTGTGTGTGAGTCAATGTGTGTGTGTTGTGTGTGTGTGTGTGTGTGTGTGTGTGCGCGCGCGTGCGCGCGTGCATGTGCATGAGTGAGTGAGCGCGCGCGTCTGTGTATGTATGTGTGTTGAAATGTGGGAAGTGTGTGTGTGTGTGGGGGGGGAGGGGGGGGGGACGAGCAAGGTATATATATATGGGTCATTCTCCTGAAAACTGGACCAAAGAGGGTACCTTTTCCCGATGAAATGAAAATTAAACTAAAACATGAAACTTTTTAAACCACCGCTATATTTCTGATGTAATGTGTTTGGAGAAATAAGGGAAATGCCACAGTGGGTAAATGCATCATTATTTCTTGCGCGGGTGAGCCTTTTTTGGAAAAAATCGCGACATTTCAGGCCACCATTTGTGACATGGCTTTGGGAAGGTTAGCTGATCGCAGATATTTCCTTGGAATCCTTCATGATTGAATAAAAACAGGTTTCATGAGAAAGAAGGGGGCCAGTTCTTACATACAAATGGTATTTATTGTGTGTTGCTTGTTATTAACAGCCCCCAAACAAAGGAAAGATAATCAGTGTCTCGCACGTTACCGATGGTGTCTTCTGAGTGTGTATCACGAATGTGACTTGTTCACAACGGAAACCATAAAACTGTCTTTTTTTCATCAGCTTAGTAGATAACCACATTTCACCTTATTTTTAATGCTTGCTTGATGACAAAAGAGTAGAGACGAAATAAATTACAGTCATTTTTTTTCAGGGGTGGTTGACGTGGTGTCTTACAATGGTGTAACGCGCGAGCACACAAAATAATTGTTTCTGCTTGTCCCAAATCACTTTCGACCTACCCTAACGTACCAGTCCACATAAGCTGACTTGCGGCAGCAACGTTTGACCTGTTTTTGCGCTGTGTGTGGTGTATTATTTTACTAGAAAAGGGAAAGCACTGTGGTGTCTTCAGGGGTGAGGGATGTAACGCTCGTGACACATATTTGTTCCTCTCGGCTGAGTGTTTGTTTGGTAATTTTTTTGTAACCAAACTTGGTATTGTGGTTCACCACCTTGAGTCGGAATGTCATGCGAAAAAAATGCGATTCTATCTCAAGGTCAAGGTCACGTGTGGGTTATATAATGAAATTATGACGTTTCTACTATATCTTTTATTAGTTCTAAACCAAAGTGAGTCTTTTGCAACCAAACTCAATTTGAGTGTAGATTATCATAAGCAAAGAAGTGTCCAGTAAAAATGTTGGATTGCTGTGTTCAAGGTCAATGCCACAGCCAAGGTTAAAAGTTTCAGTTAATGTTAGTTTGGATGATATTTATGCATCGCTGAAACCATTTGTAACCAAACCCAGTATGGCGAGACATCATTATAAGCCAGAGCGTCATATGCGAAAAGGGGTTTCTATCTTCAAGGGGCAAGGTCACAGTAACTGAATTTCGGTTCATACAATCAAATATGACATTTTTTCTATATGTTTTTGAACTGCTTTTTTTGGGGGCACAACTTATTGACAAATGCATTTTTATAAGCTGGAGTGTCTTGTGAAAAGGTTGCTTTGCTGTATTCAAGATCAAGGTCACAGTGAAGGTTCTGAACTTCAGTGAATGTTTTGCCCGGACAATATCTCTGATCGGTCAAATTTTGTATGGTGATGCATATCATCAGCCAGAGTATCATTCAGAAATATCATTTTGTTGTTCAAGGTCAAAGCCACAATCGTTTCACTAGATCTTCAGAAATACTGAAACTTTTGGATCCAAATTAGTTTGATGGTACATCATCACAAGCCAGGGTAAGACACATGAAAAAATTTTTTGCTTTTACACAGGGCATAGGGCAGAAAATATGGCTTGGGGGACTTTTGGATACATTGCTGCCACTCTGGGCTATCCCGATATCTAAAGCAGGGGTCAATACCGGGTTTCCCAAACAAGAAAATGTGGAAAGAACATTGCTTTTGTAATGAAAATATTTGTTTATTAGGTTTTTTGGTCAATGGTTCAAGTATATTTCCCTTTTTTACTTGTGATGATGTAACTAACATGTGAGACAGATTATAATTAAGTGCGATGGTTATTAACTTTAGAAAGCAAAAAACAAATATCCTCTGACATGTATATTATATTTTAAGGTTCAGACCAAGGTTTGTGCAATGCACCCCCCCCCCCCCCCCTCCAAATTACTTGGTGGGGTGGGGGGGGGGGGGGGGGGGGGGGGGGAACTAAGGAAAATAAATGTGTAATCTATTTTGTGCATGTTTGTACTTCGAAGAAGACATTTTAAACCAAAATCGTTAAAGAGGCAAGACAAAAAAATAAAATATTAGAAGTGACAGATATTCCTTTATTAATTTGGAAATATTGTATAATAAAAAAGGCAAGAGTCAAACTGGCCACTGAGCCGACACTATTCATGCTTTCTGGTGTCTTCTGTAACACGTGAGGGCACTGACCTATGACGTAACATAATGCCCCAATTTAACCCCAAATTCCTGTCACCGTCAGTTTATTTCTTATATTGTGTACACAAGAGATGTCAAGCTTTTATTTCCAAA
>JABMCL010000780.1:95000-107500 GCA_018857735.1 Alviniconcha marisindica
AGGGTTGAAAAAGGCCAGAATGATTTCAAATTTGGCACTTCTATTGGTCATTTCCCGAGTGACAGAATGGCAAGCATGGCAGTGAAAGGGTTAAGGAAGGAGGTAAACTAGTAAACACGCAAATGCGTAAGCAAGCAAGCAAGAAAGTAAGCAAACGTCTGTGTGATTATCATTTTATCTATAGGTAACACTCAAATAAGCATATTGCTTTTGTGTTTCCTGTACTTACTTATTTGTTGAGCTTATGATTACGATGAATGAATAAAATTTTGTTTAAACCAAAGTAAGCAAGTAAACACGCAAGTAAGTAAGCAAGCAAAAACACAAGAAAGGAAGGAAGCAAGGAAGTAGGCAATTAAGTCAGCAAGTAAACAAGTAAGTAAGTAAGCAAGCACACAAGGACGGAATCAAGAAAGAAAGCCAGCAAGTAAGTTAATAAGCCAGCAAGTAAGTTAGTAAGCCAGAAAGTAAGTTAGTAAGGACGGTAGGGCAAGTAAACAGGTTAGTGAGCAAGCAAGTAGGCAAGCAAGCAAGGGCGGAAGAAAGCAAGCAAGCAAGTAGGCAAATGAGCAAGCGAGTAAGTGAGAAAGAGAGCAAGCAAGTACGTAAGTAGGCAAGTAAGCAAGCAATCAGTTAAGTAAGTAAGCAAGTAATTAAGCAACCTAGTACGTAAGTATGCAAGCCAGAAAGGAAGGAAGCAAGCAAGTTAGTAAGCAAGCAAGTAAGCAAGCAAGCAAGCAGTTAAGCAAGTAAGCAACCAACCTCTTGGAGGGTGTCCTGCCCTGCAATTAAGTAAGTAAGCAAGTAAACAAGTAAGCAACCTAGCACGTAAGCAGGCAAGCAAGCAAGGAAGGAAGGAAAAGGAAGAAAGTAAACAAGCAAGCAGTTAAGCAAGCAAGCAAGCCCAACCTCTTGGAGGGTATCCTGCACTGCCTGCAAGTTGGTGGCAAGCAGATCGATGCTCTCCGATATGATCTGCTCGTTCTCCCTGATCTCAGTGACGTTCCTTTCCAGTCTGTTCACGACTTCATGCATCTCGGATTGCTGCTGAGTCTGAACCCACCGTGCACACACACACGCGGTTAGTAATATTCAACCCGTCGCAGGATAGGCCACACTCCGATTATCATCTTCCGGGAAGGCTGTCGTCAACCAGCGCTTGGAGTTTGAGGTCAGGCTAGGCTATACTTTTTTCATGCGTGCGCACATTTTCTGTGGCTTTAGCTTTTTTAATAAAGCAGCACTGACTTTGAAACCACCATGCACACGCCGTTAGTAATATTCAGCTGGTCACAGGCTAGGTTACGCATCCGTAGCTACCTTCTTTAGGCATGCGCACTTTTTTCTGTGGCTTTACCTTTTTAATAAAAGAGCGCTTTCAAATAAACCAGTAATATTCAACTCCTCACAGGTTAGTTTAGGTTATACCTTCTTTATGCATGCGCACATTCTCTGTGGCCTTAACTATTTAATAAAGCAGCACTTTGAAACCACCATGCACACGCGGTTAGTAATATTCAACTCGTCACAGGTTAGAGTATATACCGCCTTTATGCATGGGCACATTTTCTGTGGCCTTACCTTTTTAATAAAGCAGCAATCTGAAACTATCCAGTATACGTTAACTCTGTTCACGCTGGTTTGTTTGTTTGTTTGTTTGTTTGTTTGTTTGTTTGTTTGTTTGTTGACAATTCACAGTGTCAACTATGCTAACAGGGGACTAAGAAATACTACTACTATTATTATTGACGCTTCACAGTGTCAGCTATACTAAAAAGAGACAAAAACAACAACAACACTACTACTATTATTACTGACGCTTCACTGTGTCAGCTATACTAAAAAGAGACTTAACAAAACACTACTACTATTATTATTGACGCTTCACAGTGTCAACTATGCTAACAGGGGACTAAGAAATACTGCTACTCTTATTATTGACGCTTCACTGATTCAGCTATACTAACAAGGGACTAAGAAACACTACTACTATTATTATTGTCGCTTCACTGTGTCAACTATACTAACAAGGGACTCAGAAATACTACTACTGTTATTATTGACGCTTCACTGTGTCAACTATACTAACAAGGGACTCAGAAATACTACTACTGTTACTATAGGCGCTTTACAGTGTCAACTATACTAACATGGGGACTAAGAAATACTACTACTCTTATTATTGACGCTTCACTGATTCAGCTATACTAGCAAGGGACTAAGAAACACTACTACTATTATTATTGACGCTTCACAGTGTCAGCTATACTAACAGGGGACTAAGAAATACTACTACTATTATTATCATTATTGACGCTTCACTGTGTCAGCTATACTAACAAGGGACTAAGAAACACTACTACTATTACTATAGGCGCTTCACTGTGTCAACTATACCAAAAACAGACTAAGAAACACTACTACTATTATTATTGACGCTTCACTGTGTCAACTATACTAACAAGGGACTAAGAAACGCTACTGCTATTACAACAGGCGCTTCACAGTGTCAACTATACAAAAAGGAGACTAAGAAACGCTACTGCTATTACAATAGGCGCTTCACAGTGTCAACTATACCAACAAGGGACTAAGAAACACTACTGCTATTACAACAGGCGCTTCACAGTGTCAACTACACAGCGCTAGCTATGCTTCTGAGTGACCCACTGCGCTCCGGTCGTATTATATACGACTCTTTTAATGAGATATTTTGGCTTACACAGCGCGTTATTGATTATCCACCGAAGTGGTGTACTGGATGTTGTGGTGTACCGAAGTGGTGTACTGGATGTAGTGGTGTACTGGATGTAGTGGTGTACCGAAGTGGTGTACTGGATGTAGTGGTGTACCGAAGTGGTGTACTGGATGTAGTGGTGTACCGAAGTGGTGTACTGGATGTAGTGGTGGGCCGAAGTGGTGTACTGGATGTAGTGGTGTCCGAAGTGGTGTACTGGATGCAGTGTTGTACCGAAGTGGTGTACTGGATGTAGTGGTGTACCGAATGGTGTATTGGAGTGTAGAGGTGTGCCGAGTGTGTACTGGATGTAGTGGGGTCCGAAGTGGTGTACTGGATGTAGTGGTGTACCGAAGTGGTGTACTGGATGTAGTGGTGTACCGAAGTGGTGTACTGGATGTAGTGGTGTACCGAAATGGTGTACTGGATGTAGTGGTGTACCGAAGAGGTGTACTGAATGTAGTTGTGTACCGAAGTGGTGTACTGGGTGTAGTGGTGTACCGAAGAGGTGTACTGGATGTAGTGGTGTACCGAAGAGGTGTACTGGATGTAGTGGTGTACAGAAGTGGTACACTGACAGCGCTGACTGGATGTTGCAGCCCAATGGCCGCAGTGCTGACTACGGAAGAGTGCTGCCGTCTCGGCACATGTTCCATTACTGTCGGCATCAATATCGAGCGGTTATTCGCTAAATACGATCCACTACCGAGGTTCCTGTTGCTGTTGTTGATCGATTTTATATAGCTCTATTCTCCGCTCTCGAGCAGACTCACTGCCTGCTTGCGGCTTTAGTGGTTCTAAGTAAACATGGTGCTTATACGGCTTATTAGGGACGGGGAGAATGGGGGGAAGGGAGTATGGAGGTGGGGGGAGAGGGAGATTATATACCTATCGCTACACTGTCACCAGCAGAATGACTTCTGCATTAAGATGGGCAGCGACGAGAGCCATTTTAATGTTTCAGTAGGAAGTGATGGACAAAGTCACAAGACAGTGATTCTAAGTGAGTGAGTGTTGCTGTTCATAGCGCGTTTTGAATGTACACCCAACTGGTGTCCTTAGAGCGCTGTTTGGTAGTTACATAACTGGTGCCACGTGAAATTGCTGCTGTCTTGGCGCATTCTGTGTGGGCCCTACAACCACGCAGCATGCCACGTCATTTCATGCAAATAAAGCCACATAGGTAGGGTACATGCGTGTTTAGCTGTAACCTGCCACCTGCACCTTTGGCAGAATGACCGGGATCTTTTTACGTGCTACTGCGATAACAAGGGAATGAAACGGATACCAAGTAAAAAGTCAGCACAGAAAGTCGACCCTGGAGAAGAAAATTTCCCCACCGCTCCTGCCGGGACTCGAACCCGGGACCTTTCGATCACGAGTCTGGCGATCTAACCACTGAGCTATCTGCGTTGATTCCAGACTTACCTCCTTTTCGATCTCTTTTATTTGAAATTTCAGGGCGCACACTTCCTGTGTTAACTGTTCAACCGACGCCTGCAACATGCACAACACCCATCGGTACATTTACCCTTTTTTTACAATATTAAACAATACCGTCTATAATAAATCAGTACATGCGAAAGAAATATATTAAAGATTGACAGGGTCAGTGTTGCTAACACGTAACAGTACAAGTGCCTTAATATTCACTCTTTGATTAACTGTTATGGACTATAATTCACATCTTATTTAATAGAATCATGAATCATATCTTAAGTAACGGAGAGTTACGAATCACATCCTATTTAGCAGGGAGTTGTGAATCACATCGCAATTAACAGAGTTACGAAACACATCCTACTTAGCAGAGTTATAAATTACATCTTAATTAACAGAGTTACGAAACACATCCTACTTAGCAGAGTTATGGAAATCACATTTTAATTAACATAGTTACGAATCACATCCTAATTAGCAGAGAGTTATCAATAACATCTTATTTCACAGAGTTATGAATCACATCTTAATTCACAGAGTCGAGAGAGACAGCAAAAGAGACAGAAAGACACAAACACTGAAACGGAGACAGACGTATTCAGAAAAAGAGGCAACTTCTTCACTGTATTTGTGTGTGTGTGTGTGTGTGTTGTGTGTGTGTGTGTGTGTGTGTGTGTGTGTGTGTGTGTGTGTGTGTGTGGTTAGTGTTATTGTAAAGCGCCCTGTGCTGCCACCTAGTGTGGTAGATGGGCGCTCTAGAAATCCTCTTTATTATTATTATTATTGTTTTTTCAAGTACAGTTCAGCAGTATGTTTAGGATTAATTGGGTAATATCGGAGGAAGCGGTCGGAAATTCCTGGGACATTCTGAGTTAAAATATCAGACTCATTCAAACAGGTTCATATCTAGGGATATAAGGCCAAAAGCTGCAACAAAAGGTGAGTTTATTGTACCACATTTGTGTCTTTCGGTGTTCACAATGTCTTTCACAATTCACAAAATTATTAGACTCATTCAAACACGTTCATATCTAGGGATAAAAGGCCACAATTTGCAACAAAAGGTGACCATAGTTCAGGAGCTGTGTGAGAGTCGAGGTGGCCGTCCTGAGCTGTCCGTCCTAACGAACCTTCTGGTTTCCGTGGACGTCAAGCTAAATATTGAACCATGCTTCGGCAGTGGTCTCAGCTTGTCCCTAATATGTCAACCGACATCTGAGGACATTAAGCAACACCACCTACCCGCGAAAGGTGAGTTCTAGATATCTGTGTCTTTCAGCATTCGCAATGCACATCTGCAACTTCCGCTTTTGACCTCGTTCCCGAGTAACGCCGAGCTGACTTCTTCAGTAAACATGGTGCTTAACGTCCACAGAAACCATAAGGCTTAAGAGGGAGGGAGAGAAGGGGGCATGGGGGTAGAGGTTGGGGGAGGAGGGGGTTTATACACCTATAGCCACATTGTCACCACCAGAATGACTTCTGCATTAACGTGGGCAGCGATGAGAGCCATTTTAATGTTTTATTAATTGTGAGGGACAAAAGGCACAGGACAGTGTCCACAAACCACAACCGTTGAAGAGAAAGGAGAGCCGAAGCGGATTCGAACCCAGGTGCCTCTGCTTACCAGCCTAACGCCTTACAGCTAAGCCAAACCAGCTCACAACTTCTTCAGTCACACTGTCGGCAAGGTAACTGTTCCTGTACCCATGACTCACCGGGTAATCACGCTAGACATTTTTTTTCTTTTTCTTTCCCAAACCGGTGTGACATGTATAATACGGTCGCGAAAGTGGTCCATGGAAAAACCGGGCAGATAAGCGCTGTATCCGGTCGGATAAACGGCCGTCTGTACCACACTACTACTAGAGATCTGCTGGAAAACACCCCGCTCCCTTCCCTTTCCCCCAACCCCAAAAACCCCCACCCCACACCCCACACACACACACACACCCCCACACCCCACACACACACACCCCCCCCACCCCCCCCACAAAACCACCCCCCACACACCCCCACACACACACACCCCCAACAACACACACACACACACACACACACCCACACCCCAAAAAACCCACACACCCACACACCACACACACACACACACACACACACACACACACACACACACACACCACACCCACACCGGGCCCATCGGCACACACACACACACACACACACACACACACACACACACACACACACACCCCAAAAACCCCCACCCCCAAAAACACACACACACACACACACACAAAAACAAAACACACACACACACACCCCCACCACACACACACACCACACAACAAAACCGGTCAGATAATCACTAACATTTCAGATAAAGCCGTCTATACCACACTCCATAGAGACTGCAAAACACCCCCCCCCAAAACAAACCCAACCACCAAACAAACCGCACACCCAACCACACACAAACCCCCCACCCACACCCCCACACACACCACCACATGCCAACACCCTCACAAACCACCAACACACACACACACCCAACACACACACACACACACCCCGGTCAAAAATTGTAACTGTGAAACGGTCGTCACTCCCTACTACTACTGAAATTTCCAAAAACCTTCCCCTGTTTTAGAACACACACACCCCCCGGCCACACACACACACACACCACACACACACACACACACACACCCGCGCCCAGCCCCCCACACCACACCACACCGCACCAAAAACACACACACAACACACACACACACACACACACACACACACACACACACACTTTTGATCAAAAAACACACACACACACCACACCACCCACAAACAACCACTGCCTCTATCCCCCCCAAACACACACACACACACACACACACACACACCCCACACACACACACCCCCACCACCACGCACGCACGCCCACACACAACACCACATGGCCACACACACACACACATTCACACACCAATTTGAAACAAATTGCCAAGGAAACCAACAGAGTTTAGATCTAGATCTAGCGAATGCTGTGCGATTCCATCCACTGATCTGTTAAGTACTTTTAGTTCAGTGGGTTCCAGTACAATGATGACTCTGTCTTGGTAAGACCTAATTAGATCACGGATTCTGTTAGCCTTGCTGATCTGATCTTCCACATGCTTGGATAATTCCAACTCGCTGTCCCCAAGGTCCTTCTTCACTTCTGAATTATTGCCTCATGTCACTGTCACTCTTTTGCCTTGCCTCATGCTGTTTCATGCTCTCTCTCTCTCTCTCTCTCTCTCTCTCTCCCCCCTCTCTTTTCCCCCCTCTCTCTCTCTCTCTCTCTCTTCTCTCATCTCATCTTTTTTTTGTTTTCCTGTCGTCGGGTTTTGGCTCTGATTTTAAAATTATCATTCTCTTTTCTTCTTTTTTTTTCTTTTTTTCTCCCCCACCCCCCCCCCGCATTTTTATATTTTTTCTCTTCTCCTTCTCTCTCTCTCTCTCATCATCATTATTTTTTTTCCCGTGGGTTTTGGCTCTGATTTTAAATTACATCTCTCTTTTCTCTTTTTTTTTCTTTTTTTTCCCCCCCCCCCCCACACACACGTACTTTTTCCCCAAGTAAATCCTCTCTCTCTCTCTCTCTCTCTCTCTCTCTCTCTCTCTCTCTCTCTCTCCACTTTAAATTTTTTTTTTTTGGGTTTTGGCTCTGTTTTTTTCTCTCTCTCTTCTTCTTCTTTTTTTTTCTTTCCCCCCCCCCCCAAAAATTTCCCATTACATCTTTTTCCCCTCTTCCCCCCCTTCTTTTTCTTTTTTTTACAAAAACCTTCCTCGGGTTTGGCTCTGATTTTAAAAATTATTTTCTCTTCTTTTTTTTTTTTTCCCCCCCCCCCCCCCCCCCCCCCCAAAACCCCCCCCCCCAAAACAACCCCCTGTCTCTTTTTCCCCCCTTTTCTTTCCTGCCCTCTCCTCTCTCCTCCTCTCTCTCTCTCTCTCTCCTCTCTCTCTCTCATCTTTTTTTGTTCCTGGCGGGTTTTGGCCTGATTTTAAAATTATCATCTTTTCTTTTTTTTTTTCTTTTTTTTTTTTCTCCCCATCCCCCCCCCCCCCCCCCCCCCCACACACACTGTCATTTTTTTCCAGTATCAATTTGTTATTGTTTTTGTGTAATACTGGCATGTAGATTCGGGACAAATTGAAAGAACAGAAACTCCCTTCCTTTACCCTTGTGTAAATTTCTGAGTTTTTCTCCCCCTCTCTTTTCTCCCTTTATCTCCCCCCCTCCCCCCTCTTTTCTCACCCCCTCTCCCCCCCCCCCCCCCTTTCTCCCCTCACTTTTTTTCGCCCTTTTTCCCCCCCCTTCTCCCCCTTTTTTCCCTCCCCCTCCCCCCTTTTTCTGCCCTCTCTCTCCCTTTCCCCCTCCTCCCTTTCTCCTTCTCTCTCCCCCCCCTTCTCTCCCCCCCCTCTTTTGTCGCCCTCTCTCTCTCTCTCTCCCCCCTTTTTTTCCCCCCCCCTTTTTCTCGCCCTCTCCCCCCCCCCTCTCTCTCTCTCCCCCACCCTTCCCCCCCCCCCCCCCCTTCCTTTCTCCCCCCCCCTCTCTTTTTTGTGGTGTTTTTTTTTTCCCCGGATGAACACTGTGCTTAAATCTGCATTAAAGCCCCCGCCAACAAGGCCCTGTCGGTTATCTAAATCTTTGTATTTGGGCGGCGAATCGATCTATAGATCTACTCTGGACTAGGCATAACCGGCTTGATCTTGATTTCGAACTTTAGGTATAGATGCGACGGGTGGGGAGTGAGTTAGATGGTGCTTTGGGTAGCGATCAGTCGTTGGAAGTCCTGAAGTGTGGGGAGGACCTTCACCTGGTCGACACTAGGGTGGTTCAAGTCGGTGGTGGTGTGCGGACGAAAAAGGAGTTGTTTGTTTGTTTGTTGTTGTTGATGTTTTTTTGTTTTGTTTTTGTAGCGCTCGGTATTTGAGTGGAGGCACTGGGAAAGGGTCCAGAGTTCACGTTTGGCTTGTCTATGCTGTTCTTTACTGTAAAGTCTTGGGATTTTGTAGGCCTAATTTGTCTTTTGTTTGCTGGGGCTGGAAGGTTTTAGGAACTGGTCGATCGGCATGGCCGGTACCTGCCCCTCATCCACCTTGTAGAGCTAGAAGAATAGACCTCGCAAGAAACAACTCACAGTCACAGTGTTATAGAACAAAAACTGCTGTCTACAGTCGTACAGATTTATTTATTTTTAAGTATATTTTATGATGACGTCACAGTTGTTCTGTATTTATAACTATAACTATGGTTAAAATAAGACTCTTTCGTTGGTGGTGCTGTGTTTGCTGTATTGTTCTCTTAACTTTGTGTATTATTATTTTACGAGCCCGCCATGACCACAACAAAACTGCCCCTTGTGGGATGATTCAAGTTTTTTTTAACTGAATTGAATTAAAAACTGTAAGGCACAAAACCCCCACGTCAACGACGGAGACACAATCAGCAGTTCTCGCAGCCACACTGCAGAACCCAGTACCAGCAGTACTCATTCCTGCCGAGAACCACCAGAGACTGGAATGACTTGCCCCAGGAAGTCGTTGAGGCCAAGACCGTCGACACATTTGTGTCAAGGGCCTCCAGACTGCAGTAACCGGAAACTTCTTCTTTTTTCTTTTTCTTTTTTTTTCCGCTGCTGACCCTCCGTAAAGTGACAAAACCATCAACACGATGAATGTGGTCGCTTCACAAGAAAAAGAAAGAGAGAGAGAGAGAGAGAGAGAGAGAGAGAGAGAGAGAGAGAGAGAGAGAGAGAGAGAGAGAGAGAGAGAGAGAGAGAGAGAGAAACAAACAAACAAACAAAACATCTCTCGCTGCCCCTAAAACATCGATTCCTCCCTCACCGCTTTTCCGCTGACGCAAGATTGGGACCTGTCGGCGTATCGCGCTTACAGTGGGCATCAACATCAAGATCAAGATCAAGATCGAGACTGAGAGAGACTAGAGAGGCGTTGTCCATTGTTTGCGTGGCTGTAACCTAATACGTTACTACGTACCCGCAGTGAGGAAGCTGACCCATCTCCAGTCTGGTTCATAGAGCGCACGAGTTCAAGCAGAAGCATCCTTAAAGCTGCAGGGTCGATTATGAAAACGCCAGGTCTCACTGGCGTCTCGATGGCGATATCCACCAGACCCTCTAAACGACTCGACATCTTGACAGGCCGCTCGCTTGGTACTGCTTTCCCGTCATGCTTTTCGCAGTCAGCGCACAAGGGAGGTAAAAAATATTTCCAGCGCTAATTAACTCCCTTGTGCGTTCGATGAATGAATGAACGACTGCTGGTGAGGCTGACAAAACAGAACAGATCTAGCGGGCTGTACTCACCAGTAGGACGGGGGGGGGGAAGGGAAATTTGGCGAAAGCGCTCGTGTATTATTGTTACCTTGCTTTTCGTCGTACTGGTGAGTGCATCTCCCTTGTGTGTTGATTCCAAAAGGGAGTTAATTAGAGCTCGAAAGACGTCACACAAGCACAAGAACAAAGACTTGAGTCGTGTGTGTGTGTGTGTGTGTGTGTGTGTGTGTGTGTGTGTGTGTGTGTGTGTGTGTGTGTGATTGTGTGTTGTGTGTGTGTGGGGTTGCGCGCTGGCGTGTGTGTGTGTGTGTGTGTGTGTGTGGTGTGTGTGCGTGCAGTGTGCGTGTGTGCGTGCTGGCTTGTGTGTGTGTGTGTGTGTGTGTGTTGCGTGTGTGGGTGTGTGTGTGTGTGTGTGTGTGTGGTGTGTGTGTGTGTGTGTGTGTGTGTGACGTGTGTGTGTGTGTGTGCGTGTGCGTGCATCGTGTGTGTGTGTGGTTGTGTGCGTGGTGGCTTGTGTGTGTCGTGTGTGTGTGTGTGTGTGTGTGTGTGTGTGTGTGTGTGTGCGTGTGTGTGTGTGTGTGTTTATTGTTGTTGTTGCTAACTGCTGCGCAATCCCTAACAGTGACATAATCTTCAACATGATAATGGTGACACTACGGAAGAAGATTTCATGGATTTTTTTAACATTCAACACTCTCAGACACTCCAACACCAACGGAGACCCGATCAGTGGACAATTTTCATTGATCATTGTTTTATCTTTCTGCCTGTTGGTTTAACTGCAGCGTTTATTCACCCTGGACGTTTGCGCATCTTCCTCCTCTTCTTCTTCTTTCGTAAAGTAGCCACAACCGGTATGTTGATTAGTCTGTCACTTTCAGGGCTTTGTTTGTTGTTGTTATTGTTGTTGTTGTTGTTTTGGTTGTTTTTGTTTTGTTTTGTTTTTTGTTGTTTAGTTGTTGTTTGGGGGTGGGGTGGGGAGGGGTAGTTGTTTGTTTTGTTTGCTTATTTTGTTTTGTTTTGTTTCTTTGTTTCTTTCTTTTTTTCTTTCTTCTTCTTCTTCCTTTTTTGTTTAGTTTTTTTTGTTTGTGTGTGTTTTTGTTTGGGAGGAGGGGGGGGGGGGGGTTTTTGTTTTGAGGGGGTGGGGGAACTTTTGTTTTCGTTTTGTTGTTGTTGTTTTGTCATTTTAAAAACAGCGTTCCTATTAAGCTTTTGTGCGTTTTGAGAAGGGACCCCCCCCCCCCCCCCCCCCCCCCCCCCCCCCCCCCCCTTCAAATAGACTCGGTTTGATAATGATCACCTCCACACAGATGAAGCTGCATCTGACCCTTTGACCCCCAACGTAATAAAACATTAACTACGTAAACAAATAAAATAAAATAAAAATAACTACTCGTGTATAAAAACAAAAAACAATCTGAAACAAGAATGACTGCTAGCGTTCTAAAACATATAATACTATAGGGATAAAGATTTTAGGCAGAAACATAATCTCACAATCTGTCCTTTCTTTAAACGCAACAACAAGATCCAAACACATAAAAGGTTCAAAAGAACGCTTATTTGTTATGACAGACACACAATCTGCAAATTTCTGGGTAATCCCCTTCGTCAAGCTACAAAACGACATTTAAAGAACAGTTAAACGGTTAAAAACGATGAAAAATTAGAGAAGAAACGAAATATCTTTTTTGGGTTGAGCTGTTGTTTTCTTGTCCAGTGTTTGGAAAAATGTTGGCATGACCAATTACGTAATTAAGTATGACGTAAAATATGGCTAGAAAATGTATCGATAAATCCTCCGAAGAAGCAGACGCCTAAATGGACGATCTCTTTCATATTCAACCAATCACGTGTTGTTATACCAAGACAGCGCAGTCCTGTAACTAAAATAAACATTGTGAGAATAGATTTCCTTTGAATCGAACCGGCTCAGCTGGTTGGTACTATGTGCATCTTTGCTGCCAGATAGCGCTGGTATTTGCCATTGTCCGTTTGTAGAATGTTTTGTTTGCGTCTACCCCTAC
>JABMCL010000780.1:110000-117216 GCA_018857735.1 Alviniconcha marisindica
ACAGCCAGTTGAGGAAGTCCACGTTCTCGCAGCTGTCGCGAGGACATTTCAGTTCGTTCCCCAACAGTCGGAGTGTGACGTTCTGCCTCTCCGCCAGTCGGTCCAGCGCCTCCCTCTGCGACGACGGCAAGGAAGAGATGTCGTTGTCGCTCACATCCAAGAGGGCGAGATGCCGGAGATGTCTTAATTCCACCGGTATGGTCTCGAACCGGTTTCCGGAGAGCAGAAGCTGTTTGACGCTTCCAGGCAGAGTCCAGCTGACAACGTCTACGCGGAGATTGTTGGAAGACAGGTCCAGAACTTCCAGCTGGTCCAGGCTTTTCAAGGCGCGATCAGCCAAGGACTGGATCATGTCAGGGTGGGGGGCCAAGCCGGACAGGTTCAGCTTTCGAAGGGAGGTATTCTCGGGGCCGATGAGTGTACCCCGAGTCTTCAGAGCAGCGCCCTCAGCAGGGACTGGCACGAGAAGTCTGCCCGTAACCGACAGCTCTTCCAGAACCTTGAGCCCGCAGAAAGCGCACCCTTCAATTCCTCGCAGCGGGCAGCCGTCCATGCGAAGACGCAGCAAGGACGACCCCCTAAACCCCCGAAAAGAATCGTTCGTCAGAGTCTCGATCTTGCAGGCGGGGAGGTCCAGGGTCTTCAGCCGAGAGAGCCCGGCAAAATCGTCACCGAAGTCGACAGTCGTGTAGGTGTCGACGGAGAGATAACGAAGCTGAGTCAGAGCGTCGAACGTCCGCTCCGGGTACCTCCCCTCCGACCTGTCGTCGTTGTGGTCCAAGTGGAGCGAGTGGAGGTTGCGGACGGGGGAGAAGAGTTCCGGCGGGAAGGTCTCCTGGTCGAGCTCCAGCTCGTTGTGGGACAGGTCCAGGTGGTCCAGCCACTTCAGGCCAGCGAAGAGATGTTCGTGGAGCCTCTTGAGAACGTTCGAACGAAGGCTCAGCCACAGCAAGCTGTGCAAAGAGGTGAAGGAGGCCTTCCGGATCGTCGCCAGGCGATTTCTGCTGAGGTCCAGGCGTTTCAGAGAGTCCAACCCTTTGAACGCGCTCACGGAGATGGCTTTGAGATCATTCTGAGCGAGCTCCAAGCGAACCAGCTTGGTCAGACCTTCGAAAATACCGCCTGAGATGTTGTGTAGGTTGTTGCCGCTCAGGTCCAAGGTTTCTAAGCGTGGCATATGACGGAGGGCTTCGAGAGGAATCTGCGACAAAGCGTTGTTGCTCATATTCAAAATCTTCAGCCGCGAGAGATTCTGGAACGACAGCTTATGGACACGCAGCAAACGATTGCCGCTCAAGTCTAAAATCAGCAGCTGGCTCAGTTCGTCAAACACGTTCGCCGGTAGGCTCTCCAGACGATTCGAATCGAGGCGAAGAGTACTCAGCGACTGAAGATCCGCCAAACAGTCCGACGTCAGGTCCGACAGCCGGTTACGGCTGACGCTCAACGCCTGCAATCTAAACAGACCGTCAAAAGCTTTGGGAGATATGACGTCGATGGCGTTACGGGACAGGTCCAAAGACACCAGGCCGGGGAGCCCGAGAGGAGACAACTCCGGCACGACCGACAGACGGTTGAAGCTCAGATCCAGCGTTTCGAGGTCCTGAAGGGAGCGGAGGGCGTCGCTGGGTACGGAACGTATCGCGTTGTGGCTCAGGTTGAGGTACCGCAGAGGGCCCAGGCTTCCGTGGGAGAGCTCTGGAAACGACACGAGGCTGTTCCCACTCAGTTCAAGGGCGACCACTTTCTGCCTCGAAGAGTCCGTTGGCTCGGAAGCGGCAGGCGTCGAGACGGTCTGCGACACGCAGATCTCTTCCCGCACGGAGTCAAGCCTGCTGCTGGCGCTGCGAGACCAGCTGAAAAACGTCAGGTCAGTATCGCTGCAGTACACGTGCACCCCGTACCGGTGCTCGTGCGCCGGGCAGCAGACGATCCCGGAAGTAGAAGCTTGTGACGTCACGAAAGACAAGTTGCACGACGTCGTCAAAAACCAGGCCAGGAATGTGAATGGATGGGTCATGGTTCGAGTCTGAAAGAAGAAACGAAAGACAAGGTTTTACAAACGCTTAGTCCAAGGCAAAGGCAAAGGTCATACGGAGGCTGAGAACTTGAACTCGATTTGTTTTTTGTTTTAGTTTTTTTAACAAGTATTGTAGTTTAGGTTCAGTGAAACCTGTTGAACAACTAGTCCTTGCTAAGCTACTGACGAGTACAAAATTACAAGGGGGGGGGGGGGGGGGGGGGATAGTAGCGTAACAGAGAGAGACAGAGAGACAGAGACAGACAAACAGACACAGAGAGAGAGACAGACAGTCAGACAGACAGACAAACAGACAGAGACACAGAGACAGACAGAGAGAGAGACACAGAGAGAAAGAACTCGAAAAGTTAATTTTACAAGCATTGCACTGTTACGTTCAATCAAACCTGTCCAACAACTAGTCCTTAATTGCTAAGCCACCGATAGTACACGAGGCATCATTCTATATGCATATATGTTAAAAATGAACGGAAATGTACGTATGGAGCAGCAAAACGTCCACACAAAAACGGGCGCGTTCACAGCGACAGAATCGGGCAGTGCGTACAGCACTAAATATTACATACATGTATTTATAAGCATACAACCAGTTGATCAGCCAACAGAACATCTCAAAAAAACATCCATACGAACTACTATTAATAGGCCTAATGAACAGAATAGAAAATAGAAGCAATCACTGGGTTTTTATTTTATTTTATTTTTTAGTGAGCACCAACAAGGATTATTATTATTATAATTAAACACAATTTAAAAAAAAAAAAAAAATTCCACCGCCCTTTCGACCGTTTAGCTCCCCTGACGGCGAGTACTAAGTTCACAACGAGGTTGAAAAAGAGACAGAGACAGAAACACAGAGGGCGAACAGAGAGAGAAAGACAGAGGCAGAGACAGACGGAGACAGATGAGAAGAGACAAAGAGAGAGGGGGAAGATAAAGAGAAAGTAAGAGAGACAAAAAGACACGCGCGCGCGCGCGCACACACACACACACACACACACCACACACACACACACGTACACACACACACATATACCACACACATATACCACACACACACACCACACACACACACACACTACTGGTGATGGGTTGGTACAATGAGAATGTAATGGAGTGGAGTGGTAGAAGGACAGGACACAGGCAGCGGAGTCAGTCAAAATGGAGACCACAGCCGGCGTACGGCAGCAATCAGGTTTTATTTGCTCAGCAGCAGACAATTTTCAGCACACACAAAATCCTCACGCGCACGCATAGATAAGAGAACGGCGCGGGCCGCAAGGAACACACGCTATCGCTACAATGAAATCGGCCCTCTGGACCACAAAATGGCTGACAATTGTGTTCCTTGGCCCGCACAAATACAGTTTCCTCTACAATAACTAAACTAATTAAAACATGAAAACATCAAATGAAAGCTACAATTACAACCTTTTAAACCGTATAAACAAAATGTACACACATGACTTATTTTATTTACAACAAGAGTGGGAAGCGTGGCTTGCACCTGTCTATAAACAGATTCCGACAACTAAATTACAACTTAACACAATTACAAAATATAACTGTCACTAAAACTTACGTCAGAATAAAGAACACGCTCCCACGGTTAAAACGGTACATAACAATTACAATACAACGCTCTGTAAGGAGAAGCAAGACACACTCAAAGACTAGTACTAAAACAACGGTGAGAACTTTCGCCTGGGCGTGTTATCTTAGTCGCAGCACGCTGATAGTGATATCAAGTAGTCTCTGTATACAACTTAGCTTCTGCAGTGCACAATACTTAAGTTAATTTCAACCCAAAATAAACACCAAACATGAAGTCAGCTAAGCAAAATACTATACGACAAAGCATTGATCGACACAGAATTACTTTAATCGAGTCAAAACAACGATTCACTTTTACACTCTTTGAGTCTTTTCTTTAAATTTGGTCTATAGTCAATAGTGCTCAACAAATGCAGGGATGTGTGAATTGTGATTCACTGATTATGAAAAAAAATATCTAGTCTGGAATTTGTTTTGAAACAAGTTTAGACCTAGAGTGTTAGATTACAAGTTACAGAACAAAACTTAATAGATAATCAGATCAAGTAGGCAAAAGACACAGAGTGCTAAGCATACATTCATTTTATTTTACAGGCACCTTCATGCCCGATTCTTCAGACGAGCTGCCAGAGGGAGTCCCAAGCTCGGCACCCCTAGATATCCCAGAGATTGAGACGGTTGATCGACATACACAGTGGGTGGACTTCAGCCTTGAAAACCATGACTACTGCAAAAAATCCATACAGTTCAAGGATAGTGAGTGCCAGTGTAACATTGCTGAAGAAGAAACCATAACAGCACAGTTAATAAAAACTGACACTGATGCCAAATTGTATGCTGGGATTCATCATCAAACATTTTTGACGCTTGTTCAGTGTATGACAGGATTTGCCCAAACCAAGTGGCGAATGCCAGTTGAAGATCAAATTCCGATGACTTTGATGAAACTTAAACTAAATCTTCTTGTTGCTGACTTGTCTCGACGGTTTGGTGTGTCTGACAGCCTTGTGAGCAAGACGGTTAAGTTTTTGGATTGACACTCTAGCCATTCATTTGACTAAGTTGATAGTGTGGGGCTTCCAAGGGAAATAATTAAAGCAACAATGCCATCTTGCTTCGAGCGGCATCCTAATACCACACGTATCCTGGACTGCGCAGAGACAATAATGCAGAAGGCGAGCAACCTGACGTCGAGGGGAGAGTCGTATAGCAATTATAAATGGCGTAACACAGTAAAGCACTGTGTTTCGATCGCCCCCAGTGAACTCATCATGCACACTTCCAGAGCATATGGAGGATGAGCCAGGGACAAGTTTATTGTGCAGGACTGTGGCATTCTAAGCACATTAGTGCCAGGTGACGAAGTCGTGGCAGACAGAGGTTTCACCATCCAAGATTTGCTGTTCCCACTCCGTGCTAAGTTGAACATTCCAGCTTTCTCACATGGCAAACAGCTGTCAAATGAAGAGGTCACCGGAACACGCAGTACAAGTTTATTGTGCAGGACTGTGGCATTCTAAGCAATTAGTGCCAGGTGACGAAGTCGTGGCAGACAGAGGTTTCACCATCCAAGATTTGCTGTTCCCACTCCGTGCTAAGTTGAACATTCCAGCTTTCTCACATGGCAAACAGCTGTCAAATGAAGAGGTCACCGGAACACGCAGTACAAGTTTATTGTGCAGGACTGTGGCATTCTAACTACATTAGTGCCAGGTGACGAAGTCGTGGCAGACAGAGGTTTCACCATCCAAGATTTGCTGTTCCCACTCCGTGCTAAGTTGAACATTCCAGCTTTCTCACATGGCAAACAGCTGTCAAATGAAGAGGTCACCGGAACACGCAGTACAAGTTTATTGTGCAGGACTGTGGCATTCTAACTACATTAGTGCCAGGTGACGAAGTCGTGGCAGACAGAGGTTTCACCATCCAAGATTTGCTGTTCCCACTCCGTGCTAAGTTGAACATTCCAGCTTTCTCACATGGCAAACAGCTGTCAAATGAAGAGGTCACCGGAACACGCAGTACAAGTTTATTGTGCAGGACTGTGGCATTCTAAGCACATTAGTGCCAGATGACGAAGCCGTGGCAGACAGAGGTTTCACCATCCAAGATTTGCTGTTCCCACTCCGTGCTAAGTTGAACATTCCAGCTTTCTCACATGGCAAACAGCTGTCAAATGAAGAGGTCACCGGAACACGCAGTACAAGTTTATTGCGCAGAACTGTGGCATTCTAGGCACATTAGTGCCAGATGACGAAGTCGTGGCAGACAGAGGTTTCACCATCCAAGATTTGCTGTTCCCACTCCGTGCTAAGTTGAACATTCTGGACAGCTTTCCACTGGCAAAACTGTCACAATAAATCAGTCACCGGGGACTCTGTCGATCCACGTGGAACGGGCTATTAGAAGACTGAAGGTTTTCAAAATTTGGAAAGACGTAGTGCCAATCTCACTGACAAGGCATGCAGACAAGATTCTCAGAACATGTGCAGCTCTTGTCAGTCTGAACCCCGCGCTGATCAGAGAGAGAAGAATGGAAGCCTGTACTCCCCCCCCCCCCCCCTCCCCACCTCATCCCCACCCCTGCACAACTGTCACCAAAAATCAGTACTCGGAGACTGTCGTTCATGATTCAGTCAAGATTTTGTTTAATCTGGCTATTATACCAGTATTAATATTGTTAATCTTAAAAATACTGCACTGATCAGAGACAAGAATGGAAGCCTGTACCACCCCCCCCCCCGCCCCTCCCACTTACTCCTGTAGTTACTCTATCAAAGTATTGATGATTCAGTCAAGATTTTGTTTAGCCTGGCTATTGATTCGTTTCCAGGCTGTGATCAGCAGGCTCAGAATAAGATTGACTGCTGCTGCACGTACACATATGTTGCATGGTTCCTGATGTCTTTAAGGGTCTTTGAAGATTTGGGGAAAATGAGCTGTGTGCTACCACTTAGTTATTAGTACTGGTCAGCAAGTGTCTGAATTCTTATCATACTTTATATATATATATATTGTACTGCGTATTGTATGTTGATTGCTTTTATATAGCGCTATTCTCCGCTCTCCAGCAGACTCTAAACGAGTGACTAGCTTTTTACAGCACACTTTGAATATATATATATACACCCAAGTGGTGTAGTTGCAGTGGTTTGGTTCTTGTCAGTTGGATGGTTAAAAAAAAAAAAATCACCTAATACAAAACTAAAAATATGCTATTTTAAAATTGAAGTATACAAAATGTCATGAAGTGTTTCTATGGCATAACTTTGAGTTTGAATACAAAGAGAGAGAGAGAGAGAGAGCAGACCTTAAAGTATGTACATGGTCATGAATCTTTACTTTGTCAGTTTGTGTCCTTGTTTTTGAAAATGTGTTTCTGTCTTGTCTAATCATTAATGTATTATATTAATATATATTCAGCTACTTTTGAAAATAAGAGGAATGCAGACATGAAGTGATACATGTCTCTATGGATCAAAGAAATTAATATACTGGATTTGTATACCAAAAACAGAGTATTTGTTTATTGTTTATGTGTGTGGTACATGTCTCTATGGATCAAAGTTTTTATTTTTTAAAAAAAAGGATTTGTTTTTTTTTTTATCGGGGGATGGCTCT
>JABMCL010003323.1:10000-12500 GCA_018857735.1 Alviniconcha marisindica
GGGGGGAAAAAAGGGGGGGGGTGAAAGTCGAGGTGGGCGTCCTTGTTTTGGGGCTTCCGGTTTTTTCGTTCGTTCTTTTCGTTTAAAGTCCTAGATGCTAAAAAGCTATTTGGGACAATCTTAAAGAGCTTGCTTGGATATATCATATTAAAACCATGGGGGGGGGGGGGGGGGGGATTAGGGGGGGGCGGGGGGGGGGTTGGGGGGGGGGGAAGCGAAGTAAGCTTGGTCCCTTGCGGGCAATATTTGGGTCGGGGTATTTCCCATCCCTTATGGTCCTCCCCAATATCCTACGGTCTCGTGGGCGTAAAAAACCTGATCTCTCTCTCTCCCTCTCTCCTCTGTCTCTTGTCTTGTCTCTCTTGTCTCTCTGTCTCTGTCTGTCTGTCTTCTGTCTTCTTTCTGTCTGTCTGTCTGCTGTCTCTCTCTTCTCTCTCTCTCTTCTCTCTCCCCTCTCTCTCTTCTCTCTCTCTCTTTTCCTCTCTCTCCTCCCTCCCCCCCTCCCTCCCCCCCTCCCTCCCTCCCCTCTCTCTCTCTTCCCCTCCCTCCCTCTCTCTTCTCTCCTCTCTCCTTTTTCTCTCCCTCTCTTCTCTCTCTTCTCTCTCTTTGTCAGAGCTCAAGAGCTGTGTGAAGGTCGAGGTGGGCTCCGGGCTCCCCGTCACCCCCCCCCCCCCCCACCCCCCCCCACAAACCCCCCCCCCCCCCCCCCCCCCCCCACCCCCCCCCAAAACAAAACAAACCAAACCAAACCCCCCCCAAACCCCCCCCCCCCCCCCCCCCCCCCCAAAACCCCCCCCCCCCCCCCCCAAAAACCCCCCCCCCCCCCCCAAAACCCCCCCCCCCCCCCCCCCCCCCCCCCCCACCCCCCCCCAAAAACCCCCCCCCCCACCCCCCCCCCCCAAAACCGTCATCGGCGACGTCCCCGTGGAGGGGGAGCGACACTGGCGGATGGATGGGGGGCCCCATCGGCGTGGTCGCCGAGGATGGGTGACCCGGGTCCCTGGCGCCAGAGATGGGTACCGTCTCGAAGCCCCCAAATTAGCCCGGTCGAGCGGTCGCCAGATGGATGGGGGACCCTCGAGTCGAGCGGTCGCCAGATGGATGGGTACCGTCGAGTCGAGCGGTCGCCAGTGGGTGGGTGACCGTCGAGTCGAGCGACGTCGCCCGATGGATGGGTGACCGTCGAGTCGAGCGACGTCGCCAGATGGATGGGTGACCGTCGAGTCGAGCGACGTCGCCAGATGAATGGTTGACCGTCGAGCGAGGTCGCCAGATGGATGGGTGACGGTGGAGCATGGTCGCCAGATGGATGGGTGACCGTCGAGCGAGGTCGCCAGATGGATGGGTGACCGTCGAGCGAGGTCGCCAGATGGATGGGTGACCGTCGAGCGAGGTCGCCAGATGGATGGGTGACCGTCGAGCGTGGTCACCAGGTGAATGGGTGACCGTCGAGCGAGGTCGCCAGATGGATGGGTGACCGTCGAGCGAGGTCGCCAGATGGATGGGTGACCGTCGAGCGTGGTCGCCAGGTGAATGGGTGACCGTCGAGCGAGGTTGCCAGATGGATGGGTGACGATGGAGCATGGTCGCCAGATGGATGGGTGACGGTGGAGCGTGGTCGCCAGATGGATGGGTGACGGTGGAGCGTGGTCGCCAGATGGATGGGTGACCGTCGAGCGTGGTCGCCAGATGGATGGGTGACGGTGGAGCGTGGTCGCCAGACGGATGGGTGACCGTTACGTGCTAGGCTTTGCGCCCGCCCTGAGATTTCTCCGGAGGTCAAATCCTGTCAGTGCGGACTACAAATTTCTTCAACTGAGACTATAAACGGAGGTCCCCCGTGTGTATAACTATACGCATGCAAAAAGATCACATACGCACGTTAAAGACCCTGCAGTCTATGTCAGAGTTCGGTGGACTGTGGAAACAACACAATAACCCAGCATGTGGTAAAGGTGTCAGAGTCTTCATAATGTTCAAGGTGGACCGGTTGAGAGCCCGTTTGGCCTAGCGGTAAGGCGTTAGGCTGGTAAGCGGAAGGACCTCGGTTCCATACCGCTTCGGCTCTCCTTTCTCTTCAAAAAGGTTGTGGTTTGTGGACACTGTCTTGTGACTTTGTCCCTCACAGTTACGCACCATTAAAATGGCTCTCATCGCTGAGTCATTCTGGTGGCGACAGTCAGTGTAGCGATAGGTATATAATCTCCCTCCCTCCATACCCATCCCGTCCCTAATAAGCCTTATGGTTTCTGTGGACGTTAAGCATCATGTTTGCTTACAGGTAGGCACAAGGCTGCGCCCAGAAGGAGCTCAAATTGGAAGCAAAAGTGTATGTTGGTGTTTTACGCCCAGTCAACCGGCACGGTTATATCAGGGCGATCAATTGGAAGCAAAAGAGTAAGTTGGTGTTTTACGCCCAGTCAACCGGCACGGTTATATCAGGGCGATCAATTGGAAGCAAAAGAGTAAGTTGGTGTTTTACGCCCAGTCAACCGGCACG
>JABMCL010003323.1:30000-40000 GCA_018857735.1 Alviniconcha marisindica
TCCTCCTCTCTTCCTTCTCCTCCCCCTCTCTTCCTTCTTCTTGCCTTCTCCTCTCTTCCTTCTTCTCTTCCTTCTCCTCTCTTCCTTCTTTTCCTCCTCCTCTCTTCCTCCTCCTCCTTCTCCTCCTCTCTTCCTTCTTCTCTTCCTCCTCTCTTCCTTCCCCTCCTCCTCCTCTCTTCCTTCTCCTCCTCTCTTCCTTCTTTTCCCCTTCCTCTCTTCCTTCTCCTCTTCCTCTCTTCCTTCTCCTCTCTTCCTTCTCCTCTTCCTCTCTTCCTTCTCCTCCCCCTCCCCCTCCTCCTCTCTTCCTCCTCCTCCCACTTCTCCTTGCTCTTCCTCTTCACCTTCTTCACTTCTTTCTTCTCCTCCCACTCCTTCTCCTCAATCCTACTCCTGACACCCCCCCCCCCCCCCCCCCCGACATTCTTCTTGTTTTCAGTCGCTCAGCATTCTCACGAGGCGTGTTTGACAGTTAGTGTTTTTTTCCCCCCCACCGCTGCCGGCACAATAATGCATCGTGCCGACACAGAGAATGACGATCACGAGGCCAGGGCATGCGCCGGGCCGTCTTTTGGCAGGCCTGCACGTTGCCGTTAGATTTTGGACCCCACCCTGGTCCCCCCAGTAGCCCTTCTACTCACCTCCCCCCCCCCTCCACCTCCGCCCTCCCCACATCGTCACCCCCTCCCCCCCCCCCCTCACCCACCAGCTCACCACGTTGAAGATAGTTTATTGGACTCATTGTAAGTCAGTTTCGATGATATGATGTGTGGTGTGTGAGTGTTGTGTGTGTGTGTGTGTGTGTGTGTGTGTGTGTGTGTGTGTGTGTGTGTGTGTGTGGAGGAGGGGTGTGGTGTTTGGGAGTCGGCTGTATATGCGTGCGTGCGTTTGCGTGTCTTTGAATGTGTATGTATGTGTGTATGCTTTGTTTGTTTGTTTGTTTGCTTGTTTGTTTGTGTGTGTGTGTGTTGTGTGTGTGTGTGTGTGTGTGTGTGTGTGTGTGTGTGTGTATGCTTTGTTTGTTTGTGTGTGTGTGCGTGCGTGGTTGTGTGTGTGTGTGTGTGTGTGTGTGTGTGTGTGTGTGTGTGTGTGTGTGTGTGTGTGTGTGTGTGTGTGTGTGTGTGTGTGTGTGGTAGCTTACATTGCATGAACGAGACTTGTCACATTGTTGAGTTTGAATTTTATTTATTTCTAACCTTTAAAAACAAAACAAACAAACAAAAAATATTATATACAATCATGGCCAGTTTTGGGGTCTTGTTTTGAATGCACTATAAATATATGTATAAATGAAACGTCACCCAGACAACTTCCTGTGTACATTTTAATACCGCTGGCGAATAAATATTTTTGTATCCTTATATTTGTATTATGGATTTTAGTCCAGTATAACTTGTTTATGATTTTAAACGTAAACGTAAATATTTTGGCATTCCTTTTACATGTTTTGTTGTTGTTGTTTTTAAGTTAATGAGCCTTATATTAGTTAAGTTGAATTGCCCTGTGAGGGATGATTAAAGTTTTTCCACTTGACTTGACGCTATCGTAAAGAAAGAAAAAGACGTCTTTCTGGGTTGATGATCGAGCGGTGTTTGACCTCACTCAGTAAGATGTGAACGGTAGGCTACTGTTCCACACCCGTACGGCCGTTGTCTGTGCTTTGGCCGATGTCCTCTGTCGTGAGTCGTGTTTACCTGTTCCAGTCAGTATCTCAGTCAAGTGGCCTAGATTCGCCGGTAGATACAGGTCCGTGGGCTGGGCGCATCAATAATCGGGAATTCCCGCACTGTTCGCTATCTGACGCGATGGGGTTGTGGCGTGGTGGGGCGGGGAGTCGATCTGTGGGAGTAGCGCCAACAGTCGCTGAGTGGCTTGACTGTTCAACTACAGGCGCTTGAAGTCGGCATTATGGTGTGCATGTGCGATCAGTCTTAATCAACAGGAGTGGCTTTGGTCAAGTTATGTGGGGGCTTTGCGTGCTCCTCCTCCCCCTCCTCCTCCTCCTCCTTCTTCTTCTCCTTTTTCTTCTTCTTCTTCTTCTTCTGCTTCCTCCGGCTCCCCCACCTCCTCCGTCTTCTTTCTTCTTCTCCTCCTCTGTCTTTTTATTTCTCCTCCTCCTTCTTTCTTCTCCTCCTCCTACTCCTCCTTCTTCTACTTCTTTCGCCGCCTCCTCTTTTTCTTCTTTCTTCTTCTCCTCCTTCTCCTCCTCCTTTTTCTTCTTTGTTCTCCTCACCTTCTCTCCTCCTTTTCTTCTTTGCTCGCTCTCCTCATGTCCTCCTCCTCCTTCTTTCTTCTTCTCCTCCTTCTCCTCCTCCTTTTTCTTCTTTGTTCTCCTCATGTCCTCCTCCTCCTTCTTTCTTCTTCTCCTCCTTCTCCTCCTCCTTTTTCTTCTTTGTTCTCCTCATGTCCTCCTCCTCCTCCTTCTCTTCCTCTTCCTTTCTTAAAAAATAAGAAAATCGTAGCTGTTTCAGTTTTATTTGGTTTAAACAGAAATTTGTTCGAGACAAAATATAGATACAATGGATCGCCAGGCGCCCATCAACATGCCTTTAGCTTATAAGCGATGAGCTTCAGTTTCATTTGGCTTCGCTTTGTCCGTGTTTAGCTGCTGTAAACGCACGAAGCCCCCAAAATGCACATGTTCGACCCATTTAGTCCAGCTTACGTATCATCAGTCGCTTCGGTGTCTCCTTTAAGATGAAAAAAAAAAAAAATGAAGAAAGTAAAGTAAACATGGTGCTTAACGTCCACAGAAACCATAAGACTTTTAGGGACGGGGGAAAAGGGGGGGAAGGGGGTAGGGGGTGGGGGGGGGGAGTTTTTCCTATATTACCTATTCGCAAAAACACGGGGGCCAAACAAAGGGGGGGAAATAAATTTTTTCCATTAAGGAAAGGGGTGGGAAAAAGCAAAAACCCGATGAAGCCATTTTTAAAAAAAATTTGGGTTTCGTTTAAAAAAGGGGTAGGAAAGCCAAAATGAGAAACCATTTTTAATTTTCGTTTTTTTTCTGGGCCGGCAGAGGCAACCAGTCCGAGGGAACGGGAGACAACTCTTCCTCGCCGTTTCACCCAGCCGGTGCCCTACCCACTGCGCCACCGTGGACCCCACGTGACCAAGGCACTGGCCCCCTAGCGGGCACAGAACTAGACCGCACGCAAGAGCAGGCAACTGCTGCCACCATGACCAGCGCAGAACCCGAAGGGGCGAGAAAGGAACTTGATGTGAGTACTGCGGTTTGAAAAACGATGTCCACAGTTAGTAAATAACCTGGTGTGTGTGTGTGTGTGTGTGTGTGTGTGTGTGTGTGTGTGTGCGTGTGTGTGTGTGTGTGTGTGTGTGTGTGTGTGTGCTTGCGTGCGTGCGTGCGTGCGTGCGTGTGTGTGTGTCAGTGTGTGTGTGTGTGCGTGCGTGCGTGCGTGCGTGCGTGCGTGTGTGTGTGTCAGTGTGTGTGTGCGTGTGTGTGTGTGTGCGCGTGTGTGTGTGATGCGTGCGTGTGAGTGCGTGCGTGTGTGTGTGTGCGTGCGTGTGAGTCAGTGCGTGCGTGCGTGCGTGTGTGTGTGGCGTGCGTGCGTGTGTGTGTACGTTTCGTTTCAGTGTTGCTTTACGTCCACAAAAACCATAAGGTTTATTAGGGACGGGTAGCCCAGGACGGCCACCTCGACTTTCACACAGCTCCTGAAATCCGAGCTCTGTATATATACTGTTTGTTATTAGGTACGGCAAAATACCATACTTAAGGCTCAGATTGCCACAGATGTTAATTGTCTAATAGTAAATAATAGTAGTAATGATGGATAATTCATTTAAAGTGCTGTTCCGTCTAAACCGAGTTAAACTCACTACGCTGTACTAACAAAACGTGACAAACAAACAAACAAAAACACGTTTAGAAACATTTCAGTAATCAGAACCTTAAGTATGGTATTCTGCCATACCCAATAACAAACAGTATATATATATATATATATATACACAGAGCTCGGACTTCAGGAGCTGTGTGAAAGTCGAGATGGCCGTCCTGGGCTACCCGTCCCTAATAAATCTTTTGGTTTTCGTGGACGTAAAGCAACACTGAAACGAAACGTATACACGCACGCACACACGCACGCACGCACGCACGCACGCACACACACGCACGCACGCACGCACGCACGCACGCACGCACGCACGCACGCACGCACACACACACACACGCACACACAACACACACACACACACACACACACACGCACACACACACACACACGATTCGGTTCGTCTTTAATGCGATCATCCGTAACATCTTCACGTTCTGCGCTTTTAACAGGGGTAATATCGAAAGAACTAACTCTTCGAAAATGTGTGTTTAATGTTTCTATATATATTATTATTATTATTATTATTATTTTTATTTTTTATTTTTTATGTTTACGTAGGGATTGGCTTTGTGGGTTGACTGGAAAAAAAAAAGAAAAAAAAAAGGGAGTTAATTAGCGCTTGAAATACATCACACAAACACAACAACAAAGATCTGAGTCGCCTACGGTAACTAGTCGCCTACGGTAACTCTCACCTGGCATGCGTGTAAATACAAGGTACATGAGCTCCACCAGAGGTACACCCTCAACTTGACTTGAGAGAAGGTCTGTATATGAGAAGAGTTTGGAAATGTTAATTTGCTTATGACAGAGTTGGATTGTCCTGAGGTGACCCTGTGCGGTCGACTGGACGTTAAAATCCAGTTACTAACTGACTAACTAACTAACTCCAATAAGTCAACGTGGTGCTTAACGTCCACAGAAACCACAAGGCTTATTAGGGACGGGGAGAAGGGGGGGGGGGAGGGTGTATGGAGGTGGGCCGGAAGAACTTCTAACTAACTTCAGATGATGATGATGATGTAGAGTTTCATGTCCTCGGATGTCGGTTGACATATTAGGGACAAACTGTGACCAATGCCTAAGCATGGTTCAATGTTGCTTAACGTCCACAGAAACCGTAAGGCTCCTTAGGACGGAAAGCCCAGGACGTCCACCTCGACTTTCACACAGCTCCTGAGCTCTGAACTAACTAACTTCACGCCCACAGCTGTGACTTTCGTATTTTCAGAGCCTACAAGTCTACAACGTGGTGTATGATGGGGACAAGGTCAAGGCCTTCATCGAGTGGGCGCGGGAGCACGCGGAGCGCCTGTACCCGGATGTGGGCATGCGCAGTTACGTGGTTCCGCCCATCTTCGTGCACAAGCACAGCATGCGCTACAACCCGGCAGCCGGCGCTGATGTTTTGCAGGAAGCGCAGAAGAGTTCGCCCAAGGGAGAGAAGGCGCACAGTCATGTTGCCAGGTCATTTAGCGTGAGTCGGGTTGTCTCCCTTATTCTGTTTGCTGTGTTATAGTGTTATTTTGGATCAGTCTCCCTTCTTCTGTATGCTGTATATAGTATTATAATGGACCAGTGTCCCTTCTTCTGTTTGCTGTGTATAGTGTTATGATGGACCAGTCTCCCTTCTTTTGTTTGCTGTATATAGTGTTATAATGGACCAGTCTCCCTTCTTCTGTTTGCTGCATATGTGTGTTATGATGGATCCGTCTCCCTTCTTCTGTTTGCTGTGTATAGTGTTATAATGGACCAGTCTCCTCCCTTCTTCTGTTTGCTGTGTATAGTGTTATGATGGACCAGTCTCCTCTCTTCTTCTGTTTGCTGTGTATAGTGTTATGATGGACCAGTCTTGTTGCTGGTATAGTGTTAGTGGACCAGTCTCCCTTCTTCTGTTTGCTGTGTATAGTGTTATATGGACCAGTCTCCCTTCTTCGCGCTTGAAATATGTTTTAATGGCCCATTGTGTGCTCTTCGGGCTGACTTAGGTGTGGTTTAAATAGTGTTATGCATGGCCCAAAAAGTCTCCCTGACTTAGGTGTGCGCTTTACAAATACTCTTTTACATTACATTACATAGTGCTCTTCGGGCTGACGTTAGGTGTTTAGATTACGTTACGTTACGTTACGTTACATAACCCGGGTGCCCTGTCTGTCTGTTACTTTACGTTACGTTACTTACATAACCCGGGTGCCCTGTCTGTCTGTTACATTACGTTACGTTACGTTACATAACCCGGGTCCCTGTCTGCCTGTTACTTAGTTACGTTACGTTACATAACCCGGTGCCCTGTCTGCCTGTTACATTACGTTACGTCACGTTACATAACCCGGGTGCCCTGTCTGCCTGTACATTACGTACGTTACATAACCCGGGTGCCCTGTCTGCCTGTCACATTACGTTACGTCACGTTACATAACCCGCGTGCCCTGTCTGCCTGTCACTTACGTTACGTCACGTTACATAACCCGGGTGCCCTGTCTGCCTGTCACTGTACGTTACAGTCACGTTCATAACCCGGGTGCCTGTCTGCCTGTCACTCACGTACGTCACGTTGCACAACCCGGGTGCCTTTCCTTACATTACTTCCCTTCTACCGGGTGTTTGCTTACTTACGTTACGTACGTTACATAACCCGGGTGCCTGTCTGCTGTTACTTACGTTACGTACGTTACATAACCCGGGTGCCCTGTCTGCCTGTACTTACGTTACGTACGTTACATAACCCGGTGCCCTGTCTGCCTGTCACTACGTTACGTCACGTTACATAACCCGGGTGCCCTGTCTGCCTGTACATTACGTCACGTTACATAACCCGCGTGCCCTGTCTGCCTGTCACGTCACGTTACGTCACGTTACATAACCCGCGTGCCCTGTCTGCCTGTCACGTCACGTTACGTCACGTTGCATAACCCGCGTGCCCTGTCTGCCTGTCACGTCACGTCACGTCACGTTGCACAACCCGGGTGCCCTGTCTGTCTGCTGCTGCTGCTGCTGCAGCTCCTGAGCCCGCAGCTGGAGCAGCCGCTGTTCATCATCAGCGGCCTGGAGTACGACAACCTGCTGAAGTGGGTCCGACACCACCCCGACCTGTCCCCGGCCCTGCCCGACGCCGTGGAGAACAGGGGCGACATCGACGTCATGCTCATCCACCCCAGCAACGGCGTCGTCTTCATACAGGTGAGGGGGTTGCGGAGGGTGGTGGTGGGGGGTTGGGTGGGGGGTGGGGGGTGGGGGGGGTGGGGGTGGGGGGGGGGGGGATGGAGTGTGTGTTCGGGGTAGGGGTGGGGGTGGGGGTGGGGGGACACATACATACATACATACACACATGCACGTATACTGACGGAGGTACGAGCGCGTGCGGACACACACACACACGCGCAAGCATGCACGCACGCGCGCACGCACGCACCCCCCCCCCCCCCCCACACCCCACACACACACACACACACACGCGGTATCTCTTTTCTCTATGTTCGTGAGAATCTCTGTGTGTGTGTGTGTCTCTCTCTCTTTTTCTCTGTCTGTCTGTCTGTCTGTCTGTCTGTCTGTCTGTCTGTCTGTCTGTCTGTCTGTCTGTCTGTCTGTCTGTCTTCCTCTCTCTCTCTCTCTCTCTCTCTCTCTCTCTCTCTCTCTCTCTCTCTCTCTACCACACACACACACACACACCACGCACGCACGCACGCACGCACCACGCACGCACGCACGCACGCAGCACGCACACACACACACACACACACACACACACACACACACACACACACACACACACACACACACACACACACACACACACACACACACTACCACACTGTACCTATGTGTTGTCAGGTGAAAGCTGTGGGAGACAACGAGGAGTCCAGGACCAAGGCGGAGATCCAGAAAAAAATCTCGCTGGGAGGGAGGCAACTCCGCAAGGACGAGAACATCCTCCGCTGGGTGGTGCACGACTGGGCCGAGGCCGCTTCCTGTCACGTGACAGCCGTTGTGGCGCTGCCCAACCTGACCCATGCCGAGCTGGCCTCGTTCTGGCCGCCCGCCGAACTTGACCCCTCTTCCGATGAAGCTAAAAATGTAAAGACGGTTCTGTGTGTGTATGTGTGTTTGTGTGTGTGTGCGTGCGTGTGCGTGCGTGTGTGCGTGCGTGCGTGCGTGCGTGCGTGCGTGCGTGCGTGCGTGTGTGTGTGTGTGTGTGTGTGTGTGTGAGAGAGAGAGAGAGAGAGAGAGAGAGAGAGAGAGAGAGAAGAGTTTTGTTTTATTTTGTTTTGCTTTGGCTTTTTACTCCTGATATGTTGTGCTGTATATGAATGTCGATAGTCTTGTGATTCGATTTTTATATATTTTTTAATTGTCTCCACGAAAGAGTGAAATTATTCCTGCGATTGAAAGTAAAATTGTAAAACCTTTCTCTTTTTTTGCCGCTGCTGTAGTTATGTTTTGTTTTGTTTTCTCTCTCGCTTCTAAAATGTTTCATACTCTTTATGAGTTTTCATAGTTTTGTTAATCTAAACGACTCAGTGTAAATGACTCCATGAAAGAGTGAAAATATTTCTCCCGGGCAATGAATAGCCTGGGTTCCGCTCCGAGCTCTAAAGCCCCGCCTCCTATACTCTTTTACATTACATTACTTTACATTACTTTACATTACACAAGCTTTCCATCTGACCACCACACCCCGATTTGACTCTCACTGCAGCAGGTGAACGATTGTAATTTGCTTCATGAATGAACGTTCGCCAGTACACGTTTTGATGATGAGGATGCGGATGACCTGTTTCATATAGCGCTAGTCTCCGCTCTCCAGCAGACTCACTGCTGTCTTGTCGCATGCGTGTGATTCTAAATGAGTGACTAGTTTTTTATATAGCACGTTTTGAATATCCACTGAAAGTGGTGTACTTACAGCGCTTGTCAGCCGTTACATGGCAGACACTGTTCGGACTTTCTTGTTGTTGTTGTTGTTGTTGTTGTGACGTTCTGATTGGCTGAAGCTCCTCGAGCGATTGGCAGCTCGGGACCATTAATTTTATACCCCTCCCTTCGAGTAAATTTACAGTAAATTTATAGACTTAGGAGATTCACAAAATCAGTGACGGTTCCAGTAAATTCACCACTATTTCAGCCAACCCCTGTTGACGGACCCTTTTGCTACAAGATCCAAACACGTAAAAGGTTCAAAATAAGGCTGTTTATTGGGACAAAACAGAACTTGCACAAGCACAAGCTACAAAACACAAACTACAAAACACAAGCTACAAAACGACGCTTAAACAACAATTAAACGGTGAAAAACGATTAAAAAAATGAGATGGAGAGCTAACCCACTTATCTTTCTTGGGGGTGAGCTATATCCGGCGCTTCGAAGAATCAATAGAACGCTTAGAACGCTTGCAGTCATTCTTGTTTCACCTGTTTCTACATGTTCCGTTTTTCGACGTTTTCTTTCTAGACAGAGGGTGTCATCTTCCTGTGCAAGGACGACCTCCCCTCCCCCGAGTATCCCTCCACACCGGAAGCGGATGCGGATGTGACGTCACTGATGACGTGGTGGAAGCAGCACGTGGCAGGGGTGGACGGAGGTCTGTCGCTAGCGCTGATGCAGGATATCGTCAGCAGGTGAGCAGTGCTTATCTCTCATGGAGTCTCTCTGCCTTGAATCAGAATCAGAATGTTTATTGTCCCAGTACAAGTTTACAAGGAAATGTGTCTCGCGGTGCACAGTAAGAAACAGGATAAACAATAGACTGATAAACACGGCACAACAAAGACTAAAAACACACCAGACACACACAACGTGTTATTATCGCAGCATTAAAAAGTGGAATATGTTTACAAAAGCATATGGAATGGGGGTACCTGCTGGGTAGTTAGGCTACCCGAGTGGGACTGATGAGTGTGCTGTACGTACGTACGTACTTACCACGCGAGCTTCGTGAGCCTGAAGGCTGTGTGTTTTATCCGCGCAAGATTGTTAGCTAGTTGGTGCTTGGGGCCCAGTCAACCACATAGGGTTATATCAGGGCTAATTCGTGAAAGGTACGTCAGCCTGACTGACAGCTGAGTGTTCTAGTTCTACCATACTGCGTACGCCAGTCTAATGGTATTGTGCTGAACTCACTAGGTACGCGGCTGTGTCTGACAGC
>JABMCL010003323.1:50000-55000 GCA_018857735.1 Alviniconcha marisindica
GGAATGTGGTTTAGGTTTAGTCAAAAAAACTTCATATTTACAAGGAATGTGGTTTAGGTTTGGTCAAAAACCTAACAACTAGTCCTTGCTAAGCTACTGATGAGTAAATATAAAATTACAGGCATCATTTATATATACATAATTATTAGGCACGAACAGAGAGAGAGAGGGAGGAGCCTCTTTCAAGCTGTGTGACGGCGACGGCTATGTTTTCCGCTTGGCTTGCCGTCGCTTGCCGCCTTGCCGATGATGCATAACTGTCTGTGACAATAATATATAACACTAGTTTAGTCAGCGAGATATATAACGCTAGTTTAGTCAGCGAGGTATATAACGCTAGTTTAGTCAGCGAGGTATATAACGCTAGTTTAGTCAGCGAGTTTAGTCAGCGAGATATGTAACGCTAGTTTAGTCAGCGAGGTATATAACGCTAGTTTAGTCAGCGAGGTATATAACGCTAGTTTAGTCAGCGAGGTATATAACGCTAGTTTAGTCAGCGAGGTATATAACGCTAGTTTAGTCAGCGAGGTAGGCTGCTGGCGGCCACTTTTGCCGCTTGCTACGTCTTAATTAGCTTGACTTAATGGCTAGGTTTTGTCTCTCTGAATCACGCCAGTTTGATGTTAAGTGGTTCTGATGGCATTTCTTGTTACTTTGCATGGCTAAGCTTTGTCTCTATGAATAACGCCAGTTTGACGATTTGTTTTCCTCGTCGGCCAGTCTTGTCTCTAGGTTTAGCTCGGCTAGGATTTGATCGAAATAACGTGTTTCAAGCTAAAAGGGTTTTTAACGGCTGATTTTTCACCTCAGCTTAACTGGCTTGAGTTTGACTTGTCTCTCGGAATAACGCCATCTTTCGTGGTAAAACATGCTGACGCCAGTATCACAGCTTGTCTTAATAAATAGCGTTCTGCTGAACCTTTTGTGTGTTTGGATCTTGTATCTGTGTCTGTCTGTGTGTACGTATCAATCTATCAATATCCGGACGCTGCAGTACGAGAACGAAGTAACCAACCGTGTGTCTGTATATCTCTATCTATATAGAGATGCAGGTGGTGGGCGAGTGTGTCTGTATATCTCTATCTATATAGAGATGCAGGTGGTGGGCGAGTGTGTCTGTATATCTCTATCTATATAGAGATGCAGGTGGTGGGCGAGTGTGTCTGAATATATCTATACGATGATCAGTCAGTGTGTTGTGTGTATGTTGTGTGTGGTGTTGTGTGTGTGTGTTGTTGTCTTTCTCTCTCTCTCTCTTCTCTCTCTCTCTCTCTCTCTCTCTCTCTCTCTCTCTCTCTCTCTCTCTCTCTCTCTCTCTCTATCCTTCTCTATATATTATATATATATATATATATATATAACAACAACATCACACATCACCTATATATTATACATTTACACACAGTACACTCGCACCGCTCATCGTACACACACACACACACACACACACACACACACACACACACACACACACACACACACACACACACACACACACACACACACACACACACACAGAGGTACACTCGCACACTCAGAACTCAGGAGCCTGTGTTAAAGTCGAGGTGGCCGTCCTGGCTCCCGTCCTGTTAGGACGGCCACCTCGACTTTCACACAGCTCCTGAGCTCTGACGTGGGTGATTAATATATATATATATATAATAATATATATATATATATGATATATATCAGTGTGGAATATATCTTGTTATATACACTATATATACGATGATGCAGGTGGTGGACGAGTGTATCTGTGTGTATATGTGTGTATGTATAATATATATATAGATGATGATGATGATGATGATGCAGGTGGTGGACGAGTATATCTGTGTGTATATACACATGATGATGATGATGATGATGCAGGTGATGGACGAGTGTATCTGTGTGTATATACACATGATGATGATGATGCAGGTGGTGGACGAGTGTATCTGTGTGTATGCACATGATGATGATGATGCAGGTGGTGGACGAGTGTATCTGTGTGTATATACACATGAGATGATGATGATGCAGGTGGTGGACGAGTGTATCTGTGTGTATATATATACATGATGATGATGATGCAGGTGGTGGACGAGTATATCTGTGTGTATATACACATGATGATGATGATGATGATGATGATGATGATGATGATGATGATGCAGGTAGTGGACGAGCTGCCGTGCTGGGGACTGTACGAGCTGCAGGAGGGGCAGGTGGCCGTGGTCTGGGCCTACGCCTACCAGGGCCTGGAGAACAAGGTCGTCGTCTACCTGCCCGGCGACACGCCCTGGCGACCCGACACCCGCGGGCGAGAGATCCCTGCCCCGGGGCTCTGCTCCACGCCCAGGCAGGAGCCCCGCGTGTGGGAACCCACCACCGCCCGACACTTGAAAGAGTCCGGACCGCCGCCTTCCAACCCGGAGCCTTCGTGCAACAACAACAACAACAACAACGGCGAGGAGAAGGAGGAGGAGAAGGAGCGGGGTTTGAACGGATCGCAGCTGAAAGGGGTCGAGGTCGACGGAGGAGGAGGTGGAGGAGGTGCTGTAGGACTTCCCGTGGTAGTCTCCGCTGGGGTAGGGGAAGGGTCAGGGTCAGGGTCGGGTGAGTGCGGGTCAAGGCCGAGGCCAAGGCCAAGGTCGGAGTGTGCCGGGGTGAATCTCCCGGACTACTGGTGGAAGGTGGAGGACGTGCAGCGGTACAGCAACTGGGACAAGTCCAACTTGTTCGTGGCTGGCTCCCGCTGTCTCTCCCAGCTCATCATGCTCATCCCCTGAAAGGTCTGCTGTCTGTCCCAGTTCATCCCCTGAAAGGTCTGCTGTCTGTCCCAGTTCATCCCCTGAAAGGTCTGCTGTCTGTCCCTACTCATCATGCTCATCCCCTGAAAGGTCTGCTGTCTGTCCCAGTTCATCCCCCGAAAGGTCCGCTGTCTGTCCCAGTTCATCCCCTGAAAGGTCCGCTGTCTGTCCCAGTTCATCCTCTGAAAGGTCTGCTGTCTGTCCCAGTTCATCCTCTGAAAGGTCTGCTGTCTGTCCCAGTTCATCCTCTGAAAGGTCTGCTGTCTGTCCCAGTTCATCCTCTGAAAGGTCCGCAGTCTGTCCCAGTTCATCCTCTGAAAGGTCCGCTGTCTGTCCCAGTTCATCCTCTGAAAGGTCCGCTGTCTGTCCCAGTTCATCCCCTGAAAGGTCCTCTGTCTGTCCCAGTTCATCCGCTGAAAGGTCTGCTGTCTGTCACAGCTCATCCTTCCCATCCCCATGAAAGTTTCGCTGTCTGTCACAGCTCATTCTGCTCATCCCATGAAATGTCCTCTGTCTATGAGAGCATCTTGTATTTTTGTCATAATCAGTTAGCATTCTTTTTAACCTTTTTATGTGTTTGGACCTTGTGTTTATTTACAACGCTAGCAGTCATTCTTGTTTCAGATTCTCTGTCTGTCTGTCTGTCTGTCTGTCTGTTTCTCTCTCTCTCTCTCTCTCTCTCTCTCTCTCTCTCTCTCTCTCTCTCTCTCTCTCTCTCTCTCTCTCTCTCTCTCTCTCTCTCTCTCTCTCTCTGTTTCAAGCGTGGACTAGGTCAAAACAGAGCTTTGCTTGCGTCGGTTCAGCTTGAAACTCTGTCTCTCTAAAGAACGTCTTTTCCGTTCATGTATCATTTTTCATTTTTCCCGTGCAGTCTTTTTCACACAGCATGAAGAGTGAATCGGGCTTTGACTGGTGATCTGATGACCTTTGTTTCGTCCTGATAATCATGACACCTTTGCGACTGATGACTGGGGGCTAAATACCACAATTAATCATCACCCCCTTCCCTTCCTCCCGCACCTCCTCTTCCTACTCCGCCTACCCCCCCCCCCCCCCCCCCCCCCCCCCCCCCCCCCCCCCCCCCCAGAAAAGGAGAGAGGGAAGACTACACCAACAGCAACGACAACAACAAAAAACGATCATTAAGGACCGCTTCGCTTTGTCACTTGCCCGGGCGTTGCTGCGCTTGCATTCTGGTCAGTGCTGAGAACCGTGGGATTCTGTGTGTGTGTGTGTGTGTGCGTGCGTGCGTGCGTGCGTGCGTGCGTGCGTGCGTGCGTGCGTGCGTGTGTTCAAGCTTGTGTTCCGGCACTCACTTCTAGTCATCTTTTTTTTCTCCTCTTTTGTTTTGTTTCTGTGGTGTGTGTGTGTGTGTGTGTGTGTGTGTGTGTGTGTGTGTGTGTGTGTGTGTGTGTGTGTGTGTGTTGCATAAGTAATCAATGGGAAATGTCCGTTTTCACAGAGGTGGCCATGTAAAAAAAATATGCAGAGGTGAGCATGTCCGTTTTTGCAAAAGTAATCATGTACATGTTTCCAGACGTGTGCATATATACATTTTTGCATAGGTGAGCATGTAGAGTTTTTTATAGAGGTGAGCATGTCCGTTTTTGCAGAAGTAATCATGTACGTGTTTCCAGAGGTGTGCATATATACATATATAGTATTATTATGATTATTTTGCATAGTGGCTGTAAAATTGGGGGGGAAGTTTTGAAATAAAATAATTTTCAATTTTCCACCTATAAAATATATATAAAATATTATAATTATTATTATTAATAATATTATTATTATTATTAATTATTTTAAATTTTTATTTTATGTTTTTACCGTTTTTGCAGAGCTTGAGCATGTCCTGCAATACCACTGCTGCTGTCTTTAGCTGTTGTTAAAGGGTGCCTTAAATTGTATCGCATGCCGCCGTCTGAGTCTGCAGAGACTGGCTCTGCTTCGTCTTGTCGTACATGTTGTACAGACCTTTTTACTATGTGGTATTACATGCCCGCGTAGAGATGGGTTTTTTTTCCAGATATTATTATTATTATTGTACGTTGTAGGAATGTCCTTTACCATGTCCTTCTGCACGTTGTTGTAGAGTTTGTAAACGGTTCGATATGACAGTACAAATTCTTTTCCCCTCAAGTCATGATGACTATACTTATGCACAGTAAGTATAGTCAAAAGTGTTGTACAGTCAGTAGTTAT
>JABMCL010003323.1:70000-72500 GCA_018857735.1 Alviniconcha marisindica
GTGTGTGTGGTTGTTGTGTTTGTGTTTGTTGTTGTTGTTGTTGTGTGTTGTTTTGTGTGTGTGTGTGTTGTTGTTGTTTGTGTGTGTGTGTGTGTTGTTGTTTTTGTTGTTGTTTTGTGTGTGTGTGTGTGGTGTTTGTGTGTGTGTGTGTGTGTGTTTGTGTGTGTGTGTGTGTGTGTGTTTGTTGTGTTGTGTTGTTGTTGTTGTTGTTTGTGTGTTGTGTTGTTGTTGTTGTTGGTGTTGTTTTGCTTGTGGTTTTTTTTTTCTTTTCGGGGTGGGGGTGGGGGGGGGGGGGGGGGGGGCCTAATGGAATAGTGTTCATTCATGAAATCAACCAGGCTGTGTTAATTCTGTCTTGCAGATATCAATTTGAGAGGGACGCTGTTGATGAATTCTGCAAAAGAACTGAGGATTTCTGCAACGGAGTCGTATGGTTCACTATAGGTTAACTGCCTTTATTTTTATTATTTTTGTTATTTGTTTTAACCTGAGAAGACTGCATCCATCAGTATGCTGGGTCTGGTTGACTGCAGCGAGCCAAGTGTCACAGACTCTGATTAAGGCTGTGTGGCAGGAATGCTGTTGGCGGAAGCCAGATCGAAAGGGATGGAGAAGAAAGGGGAAAAAACAGAAAGAAAAAAGGTTGTCGTCTTCTGTGAAGATCTACCACACAGGGTTATATCAGGGCTAAGAGAGAGGGAGAGAGAGGAGGAAGAAGAAGAAGAAGAAGAAGAAGAAGAGAGAGAGAGAAGGAGAAGAAGAGAGAGAGAGAGGAGAGAGAGAGAGAGAGAGAGAGAGAGGAAGAGAGAGAGAGAGAGAGAGAGAGAAGAAAAAGAAGAAGAAGAAGAAGAAGAAGAAGAAGAAGAAGAAGAGAGAGAAGAAGAAGAAGAAGAACAAGAACCGAATTTCGGATGTTTTGAATTGTCACAGTCAAAATAAACGTGTCACAGACAGACAGACAGAGACAGAGACACTCAGACAGACAGACAGATAGACAGACAGAAAGACACGGGTATGTCTCTCAAGAAGTTTGGTCAAATAGAACGAAGGAATATTGGCCTGAAGTTATTAGGGTCAGACAGAGAGGTCTTTGGTTCCGGACAATGGAACAACCTTGGCTGCCTTCAAAACAGGAAGACTCCTGCTTTGCTGAGTGCTTAAGCTGTAGACAGGAATGAGTCAAAGATTCCGCAACTCGGGGAAGAGCAAATTTCAGAAGAAACAAAAACGAACTGATGTGTATACCAGCTTCGGGGAGAGTAATCAAAGGCGCTATAACTGAGTCAGTTGAGTTTGTTCTATAACCGAATCAGTAGAATGTGTTCTATCTTGACAGAACCTTGCAAGGAATGGTGAGACTTCATATAATAGTTATTCCTCGCATGAACTATTTTGTCTGTGGATTTAAAAGCTGTTTCACAAAACGAGAGAGAGAGAGAGTTAGTTGGTTAGTTGGTTAGTTAGTTAGTTAGTTAGTTAGTTAGTTAGTTAGTTAGTTAATGCTTTGAGCCCAGTCAACCACACAGGGTTATATCAGGGCTAAGAGACAGACAGACAGACAGACAGACGGACGGACGGACAGACGGACAGACAGACAGAGAAACAGAGAGACAGAGACAGAGAGAAGAAGAACGAGAACAGTAAGAACAGGAACAAAAAGAACAAGAACATGAAGAACACGAAAATGAAGAACATGGACACGAAGAAGAAGAAGAAGAAAAAGAAGAAGAACAACAACAACAATAACAACAACAACAATAGCAACAACAACAACAACAACAACAGCAACAACAACAAGTATAAGATGAACAAGAAAAAGAAGAACAGGAACAAGAACAGCAAGAGCAAGAAGATGATGATGATGATGATGATGAACAACAGTAATAACAGCATGATGATGATGATGATCAACAACAACAACAGTAAGAACAGCAAGATGATGATGATGATGATGATGATGATGATGATGATGATGATGATGATGAACAACAACAAGAATAAGAACAGCAAGAGCAAGAAGAAGAAGAAGATGATGATCATGATGATGATCATGATGATCATGATCAACAACAACAATAACAATAACAACAACAACAACAACAACAACAACAACAACAGCAAAAACAACAAGAAGAGAGGGGAGATGGGGGGTAACTTGCAACAGCCGAGGCTACCGGAACTCTCGCGTTGCCGTAAAATAGCAATGTCGGAGCGCGAGAAGTTCACCCAGCAACCCTATAGCCAGAGCAACAGTTGGTGATCAATGCGTCTCGAAACTTCACTTTTATCCTGCCTCGCCGGCGTCTGTGACCTTTAGTATTTGCAGTCACACGCACATCACAAATCGCAGAAGAGCAACCTGTAGGCTATGCAACTGCTTGGTTAGCTCTGTGTGATTTCCACCTTTCTGTGTCTGCCTCTTCTTCTCTCTTTGTGTCTGTGTGTGTCTGTGTGTCTGTCTCTCTGTGTCTCTGTCTGTCTGTCTGTCTGTCTGTCTGTC
>JABMCL010003323.1:80000-112500 GCA_018857735.1 Alviniconcha marisindica
GTCAGGTGGGTCAAGGAGCATGCGCGGTGGGCCAGGAAGCAGGTGGCGCTGTAGCCTCGGGCACGCGCTGCGGGACAGTGTCGGTAGAGGGCGCGCTGGTGCTACTCTTGTACGTGTCCCTCATCACCGAGCTCATCGCCATCGCCAGGGGCCGCTACTGCTACGTCAGGAACGACAACTCTCACCGGAAGGGGAGGCCACTCAGGCCGATTATGAGGTACGTGCACGGGTGGTCGGGCTTCACAGGAAATACGGCGGAAGTCATGGTATGAAATTGTGTGTGTGTGTGTGTGTGTGTGCGTGCGTGCGTGCGTGCGTGCGTGTGTGCGTGCGTGCGTGCGTGTGTGTGTGTGTGTGTGTGTGTGTTTCTGTCTGTCTGTCTGTGCGTGTGCCGGTGTCTGTCTGCCTGTCTGTGTCTATGTCAGTGTGTCTGTGCGTGTGCCGGTGTCTGTCTATGTATCTATCTGTCTGTCTGTCTGTTTTTCTATTCCCCCGCCACATGGGCAGCCAATCGCCGTCTTCGGAGGATGTATTTCCATTTCTGGAGGGTGGTTTCTCTTATGCAAAGGAGGTCATTCATGGGTGAAGATTGTCCCCCATGATAATAACTATTCAGCGTACAACAGCAATTTAATGTGGCCTTGCTGCTGCTATTGCTGCTGTCAGTGCGCTGCTGTGACACAGGCCCAGCTAATGCGGGAGCCAGTTATTGTAAACCTAACGCCATTCGCCTATCAGCCACGGAACGCTGCAGACAAAAGGGTCTGTGGGCAGAGCTAGCTACCATATTGAAGTCGCTGCATGCGTACGGCGATCAATAAACAGCGCGAAGTTAGCGAGTAGCAGTGTCGAGTAGCCCGTTGTGCCTTCCTTTGTCCGTGGCTTTTTTTGTTTTGTTTATTTTTTCTGTTTGTTTGTTTGGTTTTGGTTGTTTGGCTTTTGGGGTTGTTTGCTTTTATTGCTTGTTTTTGGTTGTTTTTTCTTTGTTGTTATTGTTTTCTTTCTCCGTTTATTTTTGTTTATTTTCGTTTTTTGTGTGGTTTTGTGTGTGTGTTTGGTTGCATTTTTGTTGTTGTTGTTGTTGTTGTTGTTGTTGTTGTTGTTGTTGTTGTTGTTGTTGTTGTGTGTGTGTGTGTGTGTGTGTGTGTGTGTGTGTGTGTGTGTGTGTTTAGTTGCTTGTTGGGTGAGTTTGGGTACACCAGAGAATAGCGCTATACAAAAGTGATCTATTATTATTATTATTATTGGGTGGTTTTATGTTATTGTTTTCTAATCATACGATGTACGTGTCCTTGCCCTTTCCCCCACGTTTTTTCTTCCTTGTTTTTATTTTGTCACGAGTGTATATTATAGTCACATTTACATACTTAGAATGCCGTAGAGAGAGAAAAGTTAGTGCAGAAAGCGACCGTGGTTGTTGTTCGGTTTTTGTTTTGTTTTTGGTTGCTTTTGGTTTTGTTGTTGTTGTTGTTGTTTTGTTGTTGTTGTTGTTGCCGTTGTTGTATTTGTTTTGTTTTTTGTCTTTTGTTTGTTTTTATTTTATTGTGTGTGTGTGTGTGTGTGTGTGTGTGTGTGTGTGTGTGTGTGTGTGTGTGTGTGTGTGTGTGTGTGTGTGTGTGTGTGTGTGTGTGTGTGTGTGTGTGTGTGTGTGTGTGTGTGTGGGGGGGGGGGGGGAAGGTGTGCGTGCGTGTGTGTGTGTGAGTGTGTGGGTGTGGTGTGTGGGTGTGTGGGTGTGTGTGTGAGACAGAGACAGAGAGAGAGAGAGAGAGAGAGAGAGAGAGAGAGAGAGACTTCAGACTTCAGACTTCAGATGGTTTATTGTATTTTGGCCATAGACCCATATACAAACCGCAAATACAAAACTAAATTATACACACAGACAGACAAATAAGACATACAAACAGCAAAACACACAGACAAACAAGACACATATCAACAAACAAACAAACAACAAACAAAAACAATAAACAAAAGAAAAGAGGACCAAACAGTCGCACCGGGAAAATGAGACATTATGGTGGTAGATGCCGACAAAGTACTGTGTGTCGGTCAATGAGGTGGAGTCATTTCTAGTCAATATCATCCCAGGTGCTTACACATCTACATATAGTTTTCTTCTGTTAATAGCATGGAAAATGAACTTTGAAAGCAGTCGACAACCTTTAGTGTTTTTCCTTCTCAATATGTTCTGTAACGACTGAATACCTTTTTGTTCAAGGAATCTGTTTCTTAGATCCGTGTACAGAGGACAAACCAAAAGGAAGTGATCTTCATTTTCAACCTGGTTTTGGCAAAATACACAGTTTTTGTTTGTAGGACAGTCACTGTATCTGTACATATTGCTATTTATTGGAAGTACACCAAGTCGGAATTGCGTCAGTGCTACTCTGAAACAATATATATCTATAACTGATAAATATTGTTCTGCTCCAAACATAACTTTGAAAGAACGATACATTTCATATCTTTCTTTGTCTCTGATGTCAGCAGTCCACTCCTGGGTGAACATGTCTAACAATCTTTGCTTGAAGACATACAAAAATGATTTGACGTCTCCAACGCCTTGCTGTAACCATACAAAGTAAAAGCCAGTTTTACACAGGAGTTCTCGTACCTCCGTTGCCCAACATTGTTTCCCGTTTTCATCAAGATTAACAAGCATCCTGTAGGCCTGATTAGGTAATCTGCTCTGTTCCATATACAGTAAGCGCAACCAGTACTTAATACAACGAACATATGAGGCAATAAAGAGAGGATATCTACCTAACTCTCCATATACCATCTTGTTTGGGGTACGGCTTGGCACTCCCAAATATCTTTTACATGCCATGAGATGTACTCTTTCGATGCTGTCTAGTATGTGTAGCCCCCATATTTCTGATGAATACAACAAAACTGACTGAATCTTTGAATCAAATATTTTAAAGAAAGTCTCTTTTGTCATTTCTCTGCATTTTTGGAAAGACGTACATAGATTGAAGACGGCTTTTTACCTTTTGCAACCAAATGATCTGTACCTTGTTTTACACTTAAAATTGTCGTGAATGCGAAACCAAGATAATGATATTTGTTTACGACTTCCATTTCAACGCCATCATAATACCATTTTTCATGTTTTGACAGGTAGCCGCCTTTTCGGAACACCATAACTTTTGTTTTATCTCTGTTCACTTCCATGTGCAGTCTATTACAGCATGCTTTCAGAGAATTCAGTTGGTTTTGTAAACCATAAGGAGTGGTTGCCAACAGAGCTACATCATCTGCAAAAAGGAGTATGAACAATTCAACGAGTCCCGACAAGAGTTGTATACCATGTCTACCTGTCTCAGTAATATAATTGGCAAGCTGATTAATGAACAGGGAGAAAATTGTAGGACTTAATACACACCCTTGGCGGACACCAACGGGGCAATCAAAAAAATCAGAGTATTCACTGTTTGCCCTGACACAAGACAACAAAGAATCATACATAGATTTTATAGAGGCAAAGAATTTCCCTTGGATTCCCTCTTTTTGCATAGCTTGTAACAGTTTATCGTGGTGCACAGAATCGAAAGCCTTTTTGAAGTCCACAAAAGCAACATATAACTTCTGACCTTTCTTGTTCAAACACTTTTGAGCAATTGCATATAGATTAAAAATCTGATCTGTAGTCGAGTAGTTCCTGCGGAACCCAGCTTGCATTTCTACAATTTTGTCATTTTCTTCCAACCAATTATACAGTCTAGTATTCAGAATTGCTGTATAACACTTACTAACGATGCTAAGGAGTGAAACTCCTCTATAATTGTCTGCTAAGTGTATATCTCCCTTTTTGTGTATAGGAACGATGATAGCTTTGGCCCAGTCACTTGGATAAATGCCTTTGTCAAAAATTGTATTAAATAGTTTGGTCATGAACAATATCACGTCTTTTCCACCCGTTTTTAACATCTCTGCGTGTATGTGATCAAGACCACAAGCTTTTCCGGACTTTAGGTTTGTAACAGCTTTCTGAACCTCATCTACACTTATTTCTTGGTTCAGAGAGTGGTTTGTCTCTTCTGATACATCCTGTTCTTGTACATTCGACTCGTCCACTGTTTCGTTAGCTGTGTGACCGAGTATACTTTTAAAATGATCATACCAAACATTTATATCAATTCTATCACTTGCATTACTTTTTTTCTCTCCCCCAAGACTCTTCAGTTCTTTCCAAAATACTGATGCATTTTTCAGGTTAGTGGCTAGAAGTGCTGCTTTATTTCTTTTGAACTCTTTTTTCTTTATTCTAGTCAGGCGCCTGTAGCTTTTGTTCGAATCTGCATAATCTTTCCGGTCTTCTGGTTTTCTTGTTTTCCGAAATTTTCGCAGATTTTCCTTACTTTCTCTTTTCGCTTCTCTGCATTCAGTGTCAAACCATGCAGCACCTTTGGTATGTTTGTTCATGTGGCATTTCCTAACCATACACTGACTAGCTGAAATTAAACACTCAACAAAATCACTGAGAGCACCATCTACATCATGCTCTAATTTTGCTTTGGCTGCTTCGAGTGTTTTTTGTACTTTGTCACTGTTCAGCTGTTTTTTGAATATTGGTTCTTTGTCTTCCTGCCAAATTATTTTCTCAGTGAGTCCAGTCTGCCTATTCTCTTGAATGGTGTTACTCTGATCAACCGCAACTGCAGCGTTCTGTGACACATTAATGGCTAAGACAACGGGGAGGTGATCAGATTCGATCATGTTTTCAACTTCTAAGGAAGTAATGCATACAGAGGATAACATATCGCAAGACAAAAGGAAATAGTCTACAACACTTGACCCGGAGTTTGAGACAGAGAGAGAGAGAGAGAGAGTGTGTGTGTGTGTGTGTGTGTATTTGTGTGTGTGTGCGGTGTGTGTTTGCGCGCGCGCGTGTGTGTGTGTGTGTGTGTGTGTGTGTGTGTGTGTGTGTGTGTGTGTGTGTGTTGTGTCTATGCGCATGTACGTGTGTGTGCGTGAGTATGCATGCACACAGTCCTCGCACGTTCCGTCTACCTTTCAATACCCTGTGCCTTCTGTAGCCTAATGATAAACGCACTTTCTTTTCTTCTTTTTTCACAGGGGAAAGAAGTCTTGCGGAGTGTGCCGAGAAAAGAAAAGCATTCGCTCATTGGACAACCTGTGGCGCCGGATGCAGAAAGCCACCAATCAGATGCGTCTTGTCAACCTCAGACATCACATGATCACGAAAGTGATGATGGAAGCCAGGATACAGGCGCGAGAAAGAGAGCGGGAAAAACTGCACCAGAAGAAGGAGAAACTGTTTGCAGGCATTTTCAAACCTTTGCAAAAAACTGTTCGTGGTGTTCGCCGAAAATTGGACTGATCAGTCGTTGGAAAGACTGAGGAAGTGTAAAGGTTGGTGTGTGTGTGTGTGTGTGTGTGTGGTGTGGTGTGTGTGTTTTGTGCGTGCGGCGCGTGTGGTGTGCGTGCGTGCGTGCGTGCGTGGGTGGTGGTTGTGTGTGTGTGTGTGGAGAGTGAGAGGAGAGTGAGTGGTGTGGCGTGGTGGTGGTGCGTGAGTGAGTGTGAGTGAGTGTGTGTGTGTGTGGGTGTGTTTGTGTGTGTGTGTGTGTGTGTGTGTGTGGTGTGTGATGTGTGTGTGTGGGTGAGTGTAGTAGTGAGTGAGTGAGTGAGTGAGTGAGTGAGGAGAGAGAGAGAGAGAGTGTGTGTGTGGTGTGTGTGTGTGTGTGTGTGTGTGTGTGTGTGTGTGTGTGTGTGTTTTGATGAGTGGAGTGGTGAGTGAGTGAGTGTGTGGTGGTGGTGGTGGTGGAGTGAGTGATGTGTTGGTGTGTGTGTGTGTGTGTGTGTGTGTGTGTGTGTGTGTGTGTGTGTGTGTGTGTGGTTCAGTTTTGACTGGTGGCAATACAGAGTTCTCCCTCCTTTCAGCCTTTCAATCCGACCACCCTGTGGTTCTGTGTTTACTATTTATTGTCGTTTTAAGGTTGGTTGGTTTGTTGTTTTCGTTTGTTTGTTAATTGATATTAAACATCAAACCACGTATGTTAGTCCTGATGCGATCCCCACCCCCGAGGTAAGTTCCAAATCCAAATATTTAAAAACATACTAACAGAGTAGTATAAGCCCTTTATAAGAATCAACAAAGTCAATAGCACTGGACAAACGTCACAGGTTTCACACTTAAGGTTTCCCTGTGGGAAGGGTCTGTATTGCACGTTCTGATTTTTTCTGAGAATTGTTTGTAACAGAGCTCTCTCTCTCTCTCTCTCTCTCTCTCTCTCTCTCTCTCTCTCTCTCTCTCTTCTTTTCTTTCTTTTTTCTTTCCATGCTTCTCTCTCTCTCTCTCTCTCTCTCTCTCTCTCTCTCTCTCTCTCTCTCTCTCTCTCTTCTTTCAAGCTTCTCTCTCTCTCTCTCTCTCTCTCTCTCTCTCTCTCTCTCTCTCTCTCTCTCTCTCTCTCTCTCTCCTCTTTAACGATTAAAAAAAAAAATTAAACAGTAGTTCAGAGGCCTTAAAGAATAGCGGTGGACTCACAGACCTAACCACAGAAGTAGCACCGAGGGCCGCAGTAACACAGAGACATGTGGCCAAACGTGGACTGAGGGAGATCATCAAAACATCACTGTCTTCGAAGTTTCGGCACCACGGGCAGGCACCAGCAAGGGCAGGCATCTAGAGGTGGTTTGATGCTTGTTTCAAAATGGAGTTCGTTTGGTAGTACGAAATTTAGGCAAGAAAACCCAGACACACACACACGCGCGCGCGCACGCACGCACGCACGGCACACACACGCACGCACGGCACACACGAACACACACACACACACACGCACGCACACACACACGTACACATACACGCGCGCACGCACGCACATGCACAAACACACACGTACATATACACACGCGCACGCACGCACGCACACACACACACACACACGCACGCACGCACACACACACACACACACACACACACACACACACACACACACACACACACACAGGTGCATTCGCCTGGGCACTCCTGTTGCGATCACCTGGGCACACCTGTTACGCTTACACAGATCAGCTCAAGATGGTGCCGGTATATGGCGACTCGGTGCTGAGCTGTCTGCTTGTTTGTGTGTTTATCTCGTCCCTGTTGTTTGTGCGAGTGGATTGTGTGTACAGATCTATACGAGCGTGACGATCTCCTCCGCATCTTCAGCACCATGAACTGTGAGTACCGGCCCAAACCTTTGTGCGATCCAAAAGAACTGTCAGCTGAGCCACAGTGGCCGACCTCGCACTCACACCGACACACACGCAGACGGGGCGGACGTGCCGGCGCACTGGTCAAGTTTCGTCGCCGAAAGCCTCAGACCTCCCCTCCCTTGCGTATTCCTCTCCAACGTCCGCTCACTCAAAAACAAAGCTGATGAACTCTTCTTCCTCATCCAGTCTAACCGAGACTTCTAAGACTGCTCTGTGTTCTGTTTCACGGGAACGTGGCTTGACCCATCCATCCCGGGGCCTGACTCAGCTGTTCAACCTCCTGGCAACACACCCTTCCGAGCGGATGGATCACCCCATCTGCCGAACAAATCGAGGGGTGGGGGGGATTCGCTTTCTCGTCAACCAGAGATGGTGCAGCGACGCTGATGTTCTCTCCACCTCCTGTTCTCCAGAACCTGAAACTCTGACTGTCAGATGCAGACCCCTTCTACTCGCCACGCGAGCTTTCCTCTGTTATTCTTGTTGGTGTCTACATACCTCCCCAGGCCAACGCAAGAACAGCAATCAACAACCTCGCTGCCAGCATCACCGCGACTGAAAACGCTAACCCAGATAGCGTAGTACTAGCCCTCGGTGACGTCAACCACACAAACCTGACAAAAGCCCTCCCTAAGTACAAACAGCATGTGAAATGTCCTACAAGAGATGACAAGACACTTGATCATTGTTACTGTACTATTCCAAATGCCTTTCATGCAGTTCCACGAGCTCCTCTTGGTCGTTCTGACCATGCCATGGTCTACCTCATTCCCACATACATGCAAAAGCTCAAGTCTGACAAACCTCTCAAAAAGACTGTCAAGAAATGGAACCATAAAGCCATTTTATCTCTTCAGGGATGTTTTGATTGTACTGACTGGGCCATGTCCAATGAGTCCTGTGCCAACCAAGATGAGTATGCAGACACATGTACCTCCTATGTCAGTTTCTGTACAGACTCTTGCATCCCCTCAAAGACTGTCACAATCTATGCAAATGACAAACCCTGGTTCTCAAAGGACATCAAACACAAACTCATTGCAAAAAAATACGCTTTCAAGAACAGTGATAATGACCAGTACAAAGTAGCTAAATATTAAGCTGAGAAGGCTATTAGAAGAGCAAAAGCAGAGTGCCGAAATAAACTTGAAAAACAGAGCTCAACATCCAACAGCCATGATGTGGCAGGGCCTCCAGGAAATCACCCAGTATAAACAGAAACCAACACCTGCAAAAAATGACCCCACCCTCCCAGATCAACTGAATCACTTCTACAGCAGATTCCACAGGAAGAACACCACCAAAGCTTCAAGCCACTCTGTGCCCCCAGACTCAGATTCAGGTCTCCCTTTCTCTGTTTCACTGTCCGGCCATGGGAGGTGAAAAATCTCTTCACAAAGCTAAATATCAGGAAGGCAGCTGGCCCAGACAATATCTCACCATCAACACTGAAGTTCTGTGCAGAACAACTTGCCCCAATTTTCTGTGAAATCTACAACCACTCTCTCAGCCAATGCAAAGTCCCTACTTGCTTCAAGTCATCCACCATCATTCCAGTTCCCAAAAAAACCAAAGACTCATCCCTGAACGACTACTGACCTGTTGCCCTTACATCCATTGCCATGAAGGTGTTTGAGCGCTTGGTGCTGCGCTACCTGAAGACAGCTACAGACTCTCTGCTAGACCCACATCAGTTCGCCTACAGAGCAAACAGGTCAGTGGAAGATGCAGTATGCCTAGGTCTACACCATGTTCTCAAACACCTCGACTGCCCCAACACATATGCACAAATACTCTTCATAGACTACAGTTCGGCGTCCAACACAATTATACTACATAAACTCTTCAACAAACTCAGACTGCTGAATGTTAACACCCAAATGTGCAAGTGGATCTTAGATTTCCTTCTCAACCGGACTCAGGTAGTCAGATTCAACTCTCAGCTATCAGAACCCCTGACGCTAAGTACTGGTGCACCTCAAGGGTGTGTGCTTTCTCCCCTATTGTTCACACTCTTCACCAATGACTGCTGGTCCAGTAGCAGCTCCACTCTGATATTCAAGTTCTCTGATGATACCACCATTGAAGGACTGATAACCAACGCTGACGAGTCAGCCTACAGAGAAGAAGTTGAGCAGGTGGTTGACTGGTGCACTACAAGAATGACCTAGAGCTGAATGTGGCAAAGACGAAGGAAATGATCATAGACTTCAGGAAGAACAAGACAGCTATGTCACCATTAACTAACAGTGAACAACAAGTGGAAATTGTGGACTCATTCGAATTCCTGGGCACTACCGTTGCCAACACATTAAAGTGGGACATCAATGCTGAAACCATCGCAAAGAAAGCCCAACAGCGCATGTTCTTTTTCCGCCAGCTGAAGCAGTTTAGAGCCAACAAGTCTATCGTGACCCAATTCGGGCAGTCATTGAAAGTGTGCTAACATTCTCCATCACTTGTGGTTTGGAAGTGCTAGTATTCACAACAAGAACATGCTTGAAGGGATTGTTAAGACAGCCTCAAAGATCACTGGCAGCAAACTTCCCTCGATTGAGTCAATCTACACAACCCGCACTCTTTGCAAAGCCACAACCATAATCTCTGGCTCCACTCACCCTGCAAACCACCTCTTTGAATCTCTTCCATCTGGGAAGCAGTTCAGATCCATCAAAACTAGAACTACACGCTTTAGTAACAGTTTCTACCCAAAAGCAGTTCAAACCAAACCACCCAACACCAAATCAAAAGAATAAGAAGGGAATAAGGTAGAAAAGAAAGAAAGGGAAAAAAAGGGAGGGTGTGTGTGGGGGGGGGAAGAAAAGGATAAAGCAGAATCACTAGTAAAAGTTGTGTACACATGTACCATTAACTACCCACCACCACAGCTACTCATTTTTGGCACTGGTACTGTGGTAGTCACAAACCCTGTAAAAGTTGTACTAGTCATAGGAATTGTGTGTGTGCATGTGTGTGAGTGCACGCATGCATGTGCGTGCGTGTGTGTGTGTGTGGGGGTGGGTGGGTGTGCACATGCATCATTATTATCATTATTAACATTATATGCATATGACTTGGAAGTGTGATAGTTAGGGTGAGGGGAGAGTGAGGGAGTGTACATAAAAAAGTATACAGATGCCTGCATGTTGAGAGTGAGAGAACATAAATACATACCGGTACTGCAAGCATACTGTGTATGTATATATATGTGTGGGGTGTGTGTGTGTGTGTGTGTGTGTGTGTGTATAATGATATTTAATATACAAGCATACAAACCTGAATGATGTTTAACCTTGCTTAGGTGCTTTATCACAGTCTTACTATCTTCATGCAGAGTTTATACTTCTACAATCTTTCTGAGACCATGCTTCAATGTTAAGTAGTCTGGGAGGTTACCTGTCAGAATGTGCATAATAAGCAGTCTGTTCTTCTTCAAGTTCAAGGTCATACTGCGTTTTTGTTGTTCTTGTTGTACTGTGCAGTTCTCTTGTTCTTAAAATGCTAAATTATATGCCTTGACTCAGTGATGATGTGGCTTGCTGTTGAGTGTAAACGGGCCTACATGGTTCCCTATTATAATTCATCTAAGATCTGTTATTATCACCATTTTGAGCATCTATTTTTTATTTTTAGTGGATCAAATTAATTTTAAATGTTTATATTTTGATGCTTTGCCTGCTGGTTGTTGATCTTAAATAAACCCTTTTATATTTATTCACTGTTCGGCCAGTTTTACTTTTACGTGGGTGCCGAAAGGGGGGGACATGCTGCTGATCGTGTATGGAAGTGAGAGTTTTATTTATTTCAATTTTATTTAACTGCGTTTTATAGCTTTTGATTTGAAAATGATGTGACCTAGATACCCCGACACAACGATAGTTTCCCCTGTCTCTGACATGACCTCTGGGTCAACTGCACTTGCACGTAGTCTTACCCTAAAGTTTGAGTTCTAGTGTTTTGTTATTATTTGCAGTGACTCATTAAAATCCTTTACTTACGGACGAAGTACATGCACTGTATCCATGGTATTCAGGGTGTCCAAACACTAGCTCTTCTTCTTTTCTTTTTCTTTTTTTTAAATTTCGCCAGTGAATGCCGTCTGCTTCCTCTCCAGCTTCGTCCAGAGTAGCTTCCCCTAACCGCATGCACGTGTTGTGTTGTGGCTCGAGGTAAGGGGGGGGGGGGGGGGGGGGCGTTGGGTGTAACAGGCTAGTGACGTCTCGTCTATTGGCGAGCTTACACTAGGCCCATTCCCGTTTAGACGATTTTCGGAAATAACAGGCAAACATAATTTGACAGCGTTTTCTTACTCCGGGAGAGTGAAGTCCCCTGAATGGAGGCGGCAGCTGAGAAGAGCCGATCTGCGACAGTTTTAGATCTTCAGGCATGGACCTATTATAATTTATACTAGACTACCAGCTGGGGAACCTACTATCCGATCTGCATGTTCCCCACGAACAGTGAGCGCTTGATCGGCATTTCTGGTGCCTTTTCTGCCTTTGTTTACGGGTATCCGTCATCAGTCTTGCCCACGCCGGTGCTCACTCAGTCACTGTACCCCCAACAAAAGCGTGACTACTCTGCGCTACACCCGCAGGTAGGTAGGTAGTGTTGCTTAATGTCCTCAGATGTCAGCTGACATGTTAGGGACAAGTTGTGACCCGAATGCCGAAGCACGGTTCAATAATTCTTTACGTCCACGGAAACCAGAAGGCTCGTTAGGACGGACAGCTCAGCCGGGACGGCCACCTTGACTCTCACACAGCTCCTGAACTATGACTACACCCGCAGTTCTTTCTTCTTTCTTGGTGCTTTACGTCCACGGAGGCGAGATGGCCTATTTGGGACGGGGACAGAGTGGGAAGGGGCCGACAGAGTGAAGGCTCGACCGCGGAAACCACCCGAAAAAGACAGGAGAGACCGTGGACTGCCGCCAGAACAATGGAAGTGTTAGGGCGGTGTCCCCTCGCCATTGCCCAGCGACTTGTGCACTGCGCAATTGCTGTTTCAACTGCTGTGCTTGGCCCGAGTCACAAAGACAATGTCCGTTGCACTGCTGTTGATGAACAACTTGGACAATTCAAGCAAAGGAAGTCCAGCTTTCTTAGCCCAGCTCCACCTCCCTACTCATGATCTCTTCTGGGCTAAGTTGAAGGTCCAGCTCCACCTCCCTCCTCTAAGATCTCTTGATCTTTTTATCTCGCCTGGAACCCTGTACCCGCAGGCAAGGACCTATATTATATACAGGCCATGCCTGTAGGCACTTACTGAGTGCAGTCCCCTGGATTTTCGAAGATCGTCTATTGAGTCCAGGCGGAGATGTTTTTAGTTTTTAGTGCGTAGGATCTTGGATAGGTCAGGGTGGTAGTGGCCAGGGGAGTAAGCCGGCGGGGTTAATTGATTAATTTGTTGTAGATAATTCTTATAATTGCTTTTATTAGGACAGTAACTTTTAAGAGGGGGTCCTCGGAAAGTGGCAATTTTATTTTGTGATATGCACAGCTTGATGCCAGTGGGATTTTCTTATGTTGTTATCTATGAATGACTTTTTACCAGGTTGTTTTTATTTTATTTTTGATTTATTTATTTGCTGTTGTTGTAATTAAATGTTTTATGATTGGAGTGAATGTGTGATGAGTGTACTTGGCACCACAAAACATTCCTCGTGCAATCAGTGTATTGACACTTGGCAATAAAGTTGTATTGTATAGCCGCTCCTGGTACACTCACCTGGCCCCCTTCTGTTACATTCACCTAGGCGCACCTGGACACTCCTGTTACATTCAGCTAGGGGCATCTGTTACACCACCTGGCCGTTCCTGTTACACTCACGTGGCCGCTCCTGTTGCAGTCACCTGGACATTTTCGTTACAATCACCTAGACACTCCTGTTACAATCACCTAGAGACTCCTGTTGCATTCACCTAGACACTCCTGCTGCACTCACCTGAACACTCCTGTTGCATTCACCTGGACACTCCTGTTGCACTCACCTGAACACTCTTGTTGCATTCACCTGGACACTCCTGTTGCACTCACCTGAACACTCCTGTTGCACTCACCTGAACACTCCTGTTACAATCACCTAGACATTCCTGCTGCATTCACCTGCACACACCTATTACACTCACCCGGACACATCTGTAACACTCAGCCGACCACTCCTGTAACACTCGCCTAGCCACTTCCGTAACGCTCGCCCTGTAACTCCTATTAAAGTTCACCTGGGCGCACATCCTAGACTCACATGAACACAGTAGCTGTTACACTCACCCGGACACACACCTGTTATACTCACCTAACCACACCCATCCCTGTTCGGAGGAGAGGTCACCGTGGTGATTACATTGTGCCGACTTCAAAAGTGTCGGTGTACTTTGGTCCTTGTGCAGACTTCAAAAGTGTCAGTGTATTTTGGTCCTTGTGCAGACTTCAAAAGTGTCAGTGTACTTTGCTCCTTGTGCAGACTTCAAAAGTGTCGGTGTACTTCGGTCCTTGTTCAGACTTCAAAAGTGTCAGTGTACTTTGGTCCTTGGACAGCGCGTGAGTATATATCCTGGTCGTCCGCACACCCTGGTGGTTAGAAGACCGGAAAGTCTGCCTTCATGTGTGATCGAGCCTGTGTAGAACCGAGTTCTATCGCACATGGAGGCAAGCCACCCAGCCACACTTCGTACCGTACGTACGCTCTTCCCCGGACACCTCTGTCGCAGTCACCTGGTCACACCCATCAGAGCCACCTGGACACACCCATCAGACATAGCTGGCAACACCCATCAGATTCACATGGCCACATCCATCAGACTCACCTGGCATCAGACTCGCCTGGCAACATCCATCAAACTCACCTGGTCACACCCATCAGACTCAGACTCACCTAGCCACACCCATCAGACTCACCTGGCCACACCCATCAGACTCACCTGGCCACATCCATCAGACTCACCTGGTCACACCCATCAGACTCAGACTCACCTGGCCACACCCATCAGACTCACCTGGTCACACCCATCAGACACACCTGGCAACACCCATCAGACTCACCTAGCCACATCCATCAGACTCGCCTTGTCAAACCCATCAAACTCACCTGGTCACACCCATCAGACTCACCTGGTCACACCCAACATGCAGACACTCGTTACAGTCTTCCTTGGACACGTCTGTTGCAATCACCTGGCCACACCCATCGGACTCACCTGGTCACATCCATCAGACTCACCTGGCCACACCCATCAGACTCACCTGGTCACACCCATTAGACTCACCTGATTATATCCCTCAGACCTACCAGGTCACACCCATCATGCTCACACCCGTTACAGTCTTCCCTGGACACGTCTGTTGCAATCACCTGGCCACACCCATCAGACTCACCTGGTCACACCCATCAGACTCAACCTGGTCACACCCATCAGACTCAACCTGGTCACACCCATCAGACTCACCTGGTCACATCCATCAGACTCACCTGGTCATACCCATCAGACTCAACTTGGTCACACCCATCAGACTCACCTGGTCACACCCATCAGACTCAACCTGGTCACACCCATCAGACTCAACCTGGTCACACCCATCAGACTCACCTGGTCACACCTATCAGACTCACCTGGTCACATCCATCAGACTCACCTGGTCACACCCATCAGACTCACCTGGTCACACCCATCAGACTCAACCTGGTCACACCCATCAGACTCACCTGGTCACACCCATCAGACTCACGCTAGTCACGCTCTATCGTTATCACCTGGCCACACTCATTACGATCACGCTTGTCACCCGGCTACATTTGGTACACTCACCTGACAACACCCAGTACATTCACCTAGACACACCTGTTGCTCTCGCCTGCTACATTTGGTACACTCACCTGACAACACCCAGTACATTCACCTGGACACACCTGTTACTCTCACCTGGCTATATTTGGTACACTCACCTGACAACACCCAGTACCTGGACACACCTGTTACTCTCACCTGGCTACATTTGGTACACTCACCTGACAACACCCAGTACATTCACCTAGACACACCTGTTGCTCTCGCCTGCTACATTTGGTACACTCACCTGACAACACCCAGTACCTGGAGACACCTGTTACTCTCACCTGGCTACATTTGGTACACTCACCTGACAACACCCAGTACATTCACCTAGACACACCTGTTGCTCTCGCCTGCTACATTTGGTACACTCACCTGACAACATCCAGTACATTCACCTGGACACACCTGTTACTCTCACCTGGCTATATTTGGTACACTCACCTGACAACACCCAGTACCTGGACACGCCTGTTACTCTTACCTGGCTACATTTGGTACACTCACCTGACAACACCCAGTACCTGGACACACCTGTTGCTCTCGCCTGCTACATTTGGTACACTCACCTGACACACCCAGTACATTCACCTGGACATACCTGTTACTCTCACCTGGCTACATTTGGTACACTCAGCACCCAGTACATTCACCAGACAACTCCCAGTACATTCACCTGGACACACCTGTTACTCTCACCTGACTACATTTGGTACACTCAACACCCAGTACACTCACCCACTTTGCGCGCATCCAACAATACCCAGTACACTCACCCGACTACACCCAGTACACTCTCCAGACAACACCCAGTATACTCACCCAACAACCATCTTTGCACTCATCCAACAATACCCAGTACACTCAATCAACAGCATCCAGTACACTCACCCGACAACACCTAGTACACTCTCCAGACAATACCCAGTACACTCTCCAGACAATACCCAGTACACTCATCCGACAACACCGTTACACTCACTCGGCAGCACCCAGTACATTTACCCGACAACACCTCGTACACTTGCCAGACAACACCCAGTACACTTTCCAGACAACACCTTTACACTCACTCGACAGGATCCAGTACATTCACCAGACAACACCCAGTACACTCTGCAGGCAACACCCAGTACACTCATCCAACAACACCATTACACACACTCGGCAGCATCCGGTACATTTACCAGACAACACCGAGTACACTCTCCAGACATCACCCAGTACACTCATCCGACAACACCCATATATATTTATCTCACACTCACTCAACAGCACTCAGTACACTTACCCGACCACACCTATTGATTACATCCCAGTCATTGTAATCGTTGTGCTGGTAGTTCTCAAAACTAGTTTCAGTGCTGTCGCCGAACGCACGGATATCGCGTTTAAAGATTGTTAAATTTTAAATTATTTTTCTTGTACCTCATTGGAATTCCGTTATTTCTTCTTCTTCTTCTTCTTCTTCTTCTTCTTCTTCTTCTTCTTCTTCTTCTTCTTCTTCTTCTTCTTCTTTGTGTGTGTGTGTGTGTGTGTGTGTGTGTGTGTGTGTGTGTGTGTGTGTGTGTGTGTGTGTGTGTGTGTGTTTGTGTGTGTGTGTGTGTGTTTTGTTTGTTGTTTGCTTGTTTGTTTTGTTGTTGTTGATTATGTTCATGTTGCACGGGATTTTTGTTTGTGTCCGACCTGAAGGTTTTTGGTCATATTCTCCGAATTTAGCTGTGTCCACATCAGTGTGGATCTACAAGTCCCACTTTGCCAGATGAAGAAAGAGAACTTCCGTCGTGGACAAGCGCCGGGCCTTATAAAGCCAGTTTACGCCCAAATAACGAAGAAATACTTGCAAACGCACTGAATAAACGTCGTGTCGGAAACTTTTTTCCTCGTCTTCTTCTTTTTCTTCTTCTTCTTCTTTTATTGTGGATACTCGTTAGAATAAAGCACACAAAAACTGCACAAACTATTGCTTCTTTGTGTTCAATTTCCATTCATTTAAATTTGTCTGTTAGTATTACCAAAAACTCCAAATCTATTCTTCTTTGTTCTTTCCTTCTTTATCTTTCTTCTATTTCCCTCCGTCTTCTTTCTTCTTCTTCTTCTTCTTCTCTCTCTTCTTCTTCTTCTTCTTCTTCTTTTTTTTTTTTTTTCCTTTTCCGGGGTGGGAGGGGGGGGGGGGGGACAGTTCTTTTTGTTGTTGTTTTTTCGTTGGGTGGGGTGGCGTGGGGGTGAGGGTTCAACCTTGTATTCATGCAAACTGTTATGTACAGGTAGGGCGGGAGAAGGGCGATAAATGGGGGAAGGGGAGATAACGAGAGAAACAAACAGAAAATACTTTCTATGATGCCTGGAAGTAACAAAGACAACAATCATGTTCACACAATAGACACACCAAGAAAAGGCAGAATGACTGTCATGGCAGTGTCGTTTTGCAAACTCTTTTAACCCATTGTGCAGGCCGACTCGTTTTGAAAACGAAAGCTACCCGCATTTTAAGAAGAGTGAAGGTAAATGTCAAAAGTAATCAGGGGGACCATTTATCTGGTTTCATTAAAAGTGCCAGTCACCCGATGAAAAAATTGGTCGATGTGAACACACACACACACACGCACGCACGCACGCACGCACGCACGCACGCACGCACGCACGCACGCACGCACGCACGCACGCACGCACGCACGCACGCACGCACGCACGCACGCACACACACACACACACACACACTACCCAGGTCAGTGTGAAGTCAAAGGTTGTCGGAAACGAAAGTAAGTGCTTTTGTTTTTCCTTCTTTATTAACAATATACTTTACACATCCCAACAGTTAATTGGAGCTGTCGTTCGACCTCTTACATCATACTAACACCCGACACATTTGCTTGCAAAGTATACAAGGTATGCAAGGTATACAAGGTATACAAACTCCACCAGAGGTACGTGCTTAGATTCAGATGAGGGTAACCGAAGGCGACTCAGGTCTTTGTTGTTGTGTTTGTGTGACGTCTTTCGAGCGCCAATTAACTCCCTTGTGTGTTGATTATGCACGAGCGCTCTAGCCTTCTTTCTTTTCTTTTTTCTTCTTTTTCTGACGCTTTATCATAATTATGAGCGCACTGGATTTGGCCTGTTTAACATAGTAGCACATAGTTGCAAAAATGTGTCTTCGGCACACTGGGGAAGACTGTTACTCAGTCTTCACAGATTCTACGCACTAGTGAGAGTGTTTTATTTAAATAAGAAAAAAAGAAGAAGAAAGAGCTTATGTTGTGGATGGTGGTGAGCGCCTCTTTGCCTAAAGCACCTAAGCGAAGACTAGTAGCTGCCGTTGAATTACTGGGTGGAGAAATGTGAAGATGGGAGTGGTGCGGGGGTTCACAGTTGTTGGTCCTGACAAACAGATCATTAACAATGGTGGCTTAGCAATGGGCGAATATATTACTGTTGAATGGGTGAACGCGCCAGTGGTGAGTACAAAGAAAGCGATAAAATTACGCGCGCGGGCGCGCGCGAGAGAGAGAGAGAGAGAGAGAGAGAGAGAGAGAGAGAGAGAGAGAGAGAGAGAGAGAGAAGAAGAAGAAGAAGAAGAAGAAGAAGGAGAAGATGAAAAAGAGGAAGAAAAATTGTATGTTAGTGCGTGCATGCGTGAGTGTGTGCGTGCGTGCGAGTGTGTGCGGGTTGGGGCAAGGGGGGTGGGGGTGGAGGTGGGGGTTGTGTCAGTGTGTGTGTGTGTGTGTGTGTGTGTGTGTGTGTGTGTGTGTGTGTGTGTGTGTGTGTGTGTGTGTGTGTGTGTGTGTGTTTGTTGTTTTCGTTTTGTTTGTTTGTTTGTGCTTTTCTTGTCTGTTTGTTTTTGTTGTTTTGTTTTGTTTTGCAAATGCAGCGGGCAAGTTAATGCAACATGGACACATTCGTGCTCTATAAATCATCATCCTCGTCGTCGTCGTCGTCATGATCGTCGTCGTCGTCATCATAGTCTCCATCGTCGTCGTCGTCGTCATAGTCATCGTCGTCGTCGTCGTCGTCGTCATCATAGTCATCGTCATCATGGTCGTCGTCATCATGATCGTCGTCGTCGTCATCATAGTCATTGTCGTTATGGTCGTCATGGTCGTCGTTGTCATCATAGTCGTCGTCATCATAGTCATTGTCGTCGTCATGGCCGTCATCGTCATCATAGTCGTCGTCATTATCGTCATCGTCGCCGTCGTCATCGTCGTCGTCAACATCGTCATCATCATCATCATCATCATCATTTGCTGGTTGCCTCTCCAGACAACTCCTCCCCATAATCTTAAGGCTTGGGTCCCCAGGGAGAGAAGGACAATCACGCCTCATAATGCTGCGATCGTATGACTGTCGTTATTAGAACCGTGTTTGTTTAATTACCCGCAGAAAAAGATGAGTGGGGAGGGAAAGGAAACAGCCGCTGAAAAGAGACACCCCAGGCCACCACCCACCTTTCGTCCTCCTCCTCTACGTAAAAAGAAAAAAAAGCAGAAAAAAGAAAAAGGAGGTGGGGGGTGGGGGGGGGCTGAAAAATGCTGCGGCTCGAATAAAGTTGTAAAGGAGAGAAGGAAGGAAGAAAGGCATTCGAGCGCGTGCGCGCCACGTGCAAACACTGAAAGAAGCAGACACACAGACAGAGACGGAGAGTGAGAGGCAAACAGACACACACACACACACACACACACACACACACACACACACACACACACACACACACACACACACACACACACAACACACACACACACACACAACACACACACACACACACACACACACACACACACACACACACACACACACACACACACACACACACACACACACACACACACACACACACACACACACTATAGTACGGTATTTAGCTTTAAGAAGATAGAAGACTTGCCGAAGCGCGGCAGCATGATGGCCAACAGATGTATATATATATATGCCTCAGTACCTTTCTTCCACTTTCCTTCTTAGCCGTGACAATTCTGTGTCCTTTCTCCCTTGACGTTTAACGGAATAGTCGTCGTTAAGAGAATGAACTGTGGGGCTGGAACATCAGCGGTTTGAATGATATAACTAGATATATTTATAAAACATAAGACAGACAATTCATGACATGCAGGTAAGGCAGGATCCACCCTGGCTATGCTTTGTTGGCAACAGAGGTGTAGTTGGCAACAAATATAGTTGACAACAAAGGTAGTTGACAACAAAGGTGCAGTTGTCAACAGAAATGTAGTTGACAACAAAGGTAGTTGACAGTAAAGGTGCAGTTGGCAGCAGAGGTAGTTGGCAACAGGGATGTATTTGACAACAGAGGTAGTTGGCAACAGGGATGTATTTGACAACAGAGGTAGTTGGCAACAGGTGTGTATTTGACCTCAGAGGTAGTTGACAACAGGGGTGTATTTGACAACAGAGGTAGTTGACAACAGGGGTGTATTTGACAACAGAGGTAGTTGACAACAGGGGTGTATTTGACAACAGAGGTAGTTGACAACAGGGGTGTATTTGACAACAGAGGTAGTTGACAACAGGGGTGTATTTGGTAACAAATGCGCAGTTGGCAACAGAAATGTTGTTGACAGCAAAGGTGCAGGTGGCAACAGAGGTGTATTTGACAACAGAGGTAGTTGACAACAGAGGTGTATTTGACAACAGAGGTAGTTGACAACAGAGGTGTATTTGACAACAGAGGTGTAGTTGGCAACAGAAGTGTAGCTGGCAACAGAGGTGTAGCTGGTAGCAAATGTGTAGTTCGCAACAGAGGTGTAATTGGCAACAGAGTTGTAGTTGGCAACAGAGGTGTATTTGGCAACAGAGGTGTAATTGGCAACAGAGTTGTACTTGGCTACAGAGGTGTAGTTGGCGAAAAATGTGTGGTTGGCAACAGATGTGTAGTTGGCAACAGATGTGTTGTTGGCAACAGATGTATTGTTGGCAACAGAGGTGTAGTTGGTAACAGAGGTAGTTGGCAACAGAGGTGTAGTTGGCAACAGAAGTGTATCGCTGGCAACAGAGGTGTATATTTGGCAAAGATGTGTAGCTGGCAACAGAGGTGTAATTAGAAGCATATAATTATGTAGTTGGAAAGTGAGGCGTGAGGAACTCCCTGAGGAAACTGCCTGATGCAATACATCAACGGCCAGAACATCTTTGATGTGATCTGAAACAGAATAAGGCCCAGAGAGTTCGTGCAAAATCAACACACAAGGAAGTTAATCGGTGCTCGAAGGACGTCATACAAACACAAAAACAACGAAGACTCGAGTTTCCCACGGTAACTTTCACCTTGCATGCGAGTAAAGACAAGGTCCATAAACTCCACCAGAGGTACATCCTCTGAGGATGTACGTCATACAAAGAATGTACCTCTGGTGGAGTGTATGTACCTTGTATTTACTCGCATGCCAAGGAATTTTACCGTAGATGACTCAAGTCTTTGTTATTGTGTTTCTTTTTCATCTTGGATATGCCATAAATATTTGTCACACCTTGCTTTCGGTTGTTGAGAATTAGACGTGTCTGATAATTTTAGATAATGTTTGGTCCTTTTCTCAAATGTATACAGAGAACTTCAAGTTCCGCCAAATAAGAAGGAGGAGGAGGAGAACGTGGTGGAAGCAATTTTGTTTGAGAATATCACCCCCTCTAAAAAAGAACACGTTATTTTTTGGAAACGACAAAACAGTATGCAGTTTCTAACTCTGTCCGTCTGTCTGTCTGTCTGTCTGTGTCTGTCTGTCTGTCTGTCTGTCTGTCTGTCTGTCTCTCTCTCTCTCTCTCTCTCTCTCTGTCTCTCTCTCTCTCTCTCTCTCTCTCTCTCTCTCTCTCTCTCTCTCTCTCTCTCTCCTCTCTCTCTCTCTCTCTCTCTCTCTCTCTCTCTCTCTCTCTCTCTCTCTCTCTCTCTCTCTCTCTCTCTCTCTCAGTTGCAAATAAAGGACTCGAAGCTCCGACGAGCAAGGAGGAGAGGGAGGAAAACAACAACAACAACAACAACAACAACGACAACAACAACAACAACAACAAAGGAGGAAAAGGCAGGCACAAAATCATATGGATTGTCACGCCTTTACTATGTTGGAATTATGCATGGAAGTGTACACTTAAAGGGTGTCTTCGTGGTGCACCCCCAGTGCGTGGGTTGTGGTACTGTTGAGCCGGTTTAAAGCGCTATAGCTAGTAGACAGAAGGACCTTGGTTCGATTCCGCTTCGGATCTCCTTTCTCTCGAAAAAGACCGGGGTGGATGGACACTGTTTAATTATAACTTTGTTCCTCCACAGCCATTACAACGGATCGCACAACGGGTTATGTGGACTCATCCTGGTGGTACCAATGTTGTGTTGGGTATATCCGTCCCTTGGGGTTTTCGCTTGGTGTCTCCTTTAAAATAGGTAGAACTGATAATTAAGGGCAATGGAATCTGTTTGCAGACAACAAGCATGAATCTCTCCGTGTCTCTGGCAGCACTGTGGATCGGCAACGCCTGGCAGTCAGGTACCGAAGTATGGACACAGTCTTTGTCGTCAGTGTTGTACCTATGTAACATACTGGCCTCTAGTGTGTCTCTGGCAACACTGAGGAGCGGCAACGCCTGGTCAGGTACTGAAGTATGGACACAGTCTTTGTCGTCAGTGTTGTACCTATGTAACATACTGGCCTCTAGTGTGTCTCTGGCAACACTGAGGAGCGGCAACGCCTGGTCAGGTACTGAAGTATGGACACAGTCTTTGTCGTCAGTGTATTAAGCATGTATCATAATGATCTACAGTGTCTCTGGCAACATTGTGGATCGACAACGCTTGGCTGTCAGGTACTGAAGTATGGACACAGTCTTTGTCATCAGTGTTGTACCTCTGTATCATAATGGTCTCTATAGTGTGTCTCTGGCAACACTGTAGACCGGCAAAGCCTGGTCAGGTACTGAAGTATGGACACAAACTCCAAGCACTGGTTTACGACATCCTTCCTTCAACCACTGCCGTATTTAGTTACGCCGTAAGGTCCAGAAAACTGTCAGCTAATGAGCAGTTTTTTGTTGGTGCTCAAACTATAATAAGTTTAAATTACAAACAACTCAAATTATATCAGACGTTTGTTTTATAACTGACCCTGTTGCTTACGCCAGCTCAAATAAAACCACAATCGTTTTGACCGCGTCGGTGGACAGCTGCGCGGAGATAAAGACCGAGTGCCCCTTCAGTGGCGTAATTAAATCTGGCAGAGTTTGGAGGAAGGTGCCGCAAAGCGATGCTCGGAGTGTGGTATGGACACAGTCTTTGTCGTCAGTGTTGTAACGTAATGGTCTGTGTAGACCGGCAACGCCTGGTCAGGTACTGAAGTATGGACACAGTCTTTGTCGTCAGTGTTGTATCATAACGGTCTCTAGTGTGTCTCTGGCAACACTGTGGACCGGCAACGCCTGGTCAGGTACTGAAGCATGGACAGTCTTTGTCGTCAGTGTTGTACCCATGTATCATAATGGTCTCTGTGGTGTGTCTCTGGCAACACTACGGACCGGCAACGCCTGGCCGTCAGGTACTGAAGCATGGACAGTCTTTGTCGTCAGTGTTGTACCCATGTATCATAATGGTCTCTGTGGTGTGTCTCTGGCAACACTACGGACCGGCAACGCCTGGCCGTCAGGTACTGAAGCATGGACAGTCTTTGTCGTCAGTGTATACGTATTATGTATCATAACGGTCTGCTTACAGTGTGTCTCTGGCAGCAAAGCCTATCACGTAACGGCCACCCGTCCGTGTGTTTCAATGTGCTAACTTCTGGGTTGCGAGGTCGAGACGGCCCTCGCTCTCTTACTCTACTGATAACCGAAGCTGAGCAAGGGCTAGCTGCTAGACAGGTCTAAAATGAACTGTTAGTTTATGTTCGTTTTCGTTATTTTCCAAAACATAAACTAAGAGTCTTTGGACAATAACGTTTTCGAGTTCGAGTTCGAACTCTCCGATATATATATATATATATTATATATATATATATATATATATATATATATATATATATATATATATATGTATTGACAAAGCCCTCCGATGGGCGAAAATTGTGAATAAAAGTTTTCAAACCAGGACTTGCTTGGACTTTTGTTATACGTTCTCTACATCGTCATTTCTGATACCATACACAGTCCTTCCTGTACGACTCACAAGCTGAGTTGGACTCTTTGTGAACAGTTAGTTCGGTCTTAGTCGTTGTTGTTTTTTAAATTCTTCGAGTTTTAGTCACCTGATATTTTAGAGTCGTTGTATGAACTGTGTTTTTACCACGTTCAGTTGTTAAGAATAAACCCCCGAGGAAGGCGTCAGCCGAAAATTTGGGAACTTTTATGCCATCGTGTTGTTTTTCTTTGATTTTTATCAGTTTTATATATATATAAATAATATTATAGGACGTACTGTGTCGCAGGTCTCAACAACGGCAGCCAATACGCCGCCATCAACCACGATGACGTCACGCCTCCGATGACGACAGTGCTGACGTCAGAGACCGCGGAGCAACTGCAGCTGCTGTCGGAGGAGCAGCGGGTCCGGGCTGAGAGCATCCTGCTGCTTATCCGTTACGCCATCTTCGCCCTCGCTCTTCCCGCCATAGTCTGCAACGTCGTCGTCACCTTCGCGCAGCGGGAGATGCGCGGCGCCATCAGCGTCTACGTCATCGGGCTGGGCGTGGGGAGGCTGGTGTACATCGTGGTCAGTGTCGTGGGCACGGTGATGCGCGAGGCTGTGGACGTCGACCCCGGCGACAGCTACGCTTGTTACCTGCTCTACAGGTCCGTCACTGACTTGAGTGGGTGCGTGTGTATGTGTGTGTGTGTGGGGGGGGGGGGGGGGGGGGGGGTGGGGTGTGTGTGTGTGTGTGTGTGTGTGTGTGTGTGTGTGTGTGTGTGTGTGTGTGTGTGTGTGTGTGTGTGTGTGTGTAAGAACCGCAATACTATACCGATGTCGGCAGCGTCTACCTCTCATCCTACCTGTCCCTCTCTTCCTCCTCCTCTGCCCACCTCATCATGGTGTTGATGTCGACAGCGTCTACCTCTCATCCTACCTGTCCCTCTCTTCCTCCTCCTCTGCCCACCTCATCATGGTGTTGATGTCGGCAGCGTCTACCTCTCATCCTACCTGTCCCTCTCTTCCGCCTCCTCCTCCTCCTCCTCATCTCCACACCTGATCACGATGCGGATGTTGGCAGCGTCTACGTTTCATCCTACCTGTCCCTCTCTTTCTCCCCCTCCTTCTCATCTCCACGCCTGATCACGATACTGATACTGAAGCCACTATCTTCTTCATCCTTCTTCTCTGCCCACCTCATCACGATACGGATGTTGGCAGCGTCTACGTCTCACCCTACCTGTCCCTCTCTTCCTCCTCCTCCTCTGCCCACCTCATCACGATACGGATGTTGGCAGCGTGTACGTCTCACCCTACCTGTGCATGACGGTGAGGCAGGCGTCCCACCTGGTGATGTGTTTCGCGTCGCTGGAGAGACTGCGTGCCGTCTTCAGGCCTTTTCACGTCGAGGAGTTCGTCCTGTCCCGCCACGCCCTGGTCGTCACCGTCCTCATCTACGTCTTCTCCGCCATCTGCCACGTCTACGTGCTGACCAGGTCGCCCCTGGCGTCGGTCAGTGCGAATCGTCGTCGTTGGTCCATTTGTTTTCCATTCGTCCGAGGGTGACCCGTGATCCTACGTGGTTGATGGGACGTTCAAATCCAGAACTTTATGTTTGATTGGTTGTTGTTGTTGTTTTGTTTGTGTTTTGGTGTGTGTGTGTGTGTGTGTGTGTGGTGTGTGTGTGTGTGTGTGTGTGTGTATGTATGTATGTGTGCGTGTGTGTGTGTGTGTGCGTGTGTGTCTGTGCGTTCGTGCGTGGGTGGGTGTGTATGTGTGCGTGCGTGCTGCGTGTGTGCGTGCTCCGTATGTGTGTGCGTGTGTGTGTGCGTTCGTGTGAGCGTGTGTGTGTGTCTGCGTGCGTGCGTGCGTACGTACGTGCATGCGTCTGCGTGCGTGTTATGCAGGTACCGAGACCCGGGACAGGCAACAACAACCACGCCACGGACGTCTCCCGACCCACGCACACCTACGAAGACAACCCCGACGTCGTTGAGACCAACGGTTTCGGCACGGCGGCCTCCGTCCTCATCACCTACATCCCTCTCCTGGGCCTGGCAGTCCTCAACGCCGCCGTAGTCTGGGTCCTGAGGCGCCACAACCACAACCACAACCACAGCCTCAACCTCCGCGGCGGCAACAGCGGTCACCAGCACGTGCAACCATCGACCAGCGGCGACGTGGAAGCGAGGAGGAGATCGAGGCGGCAGCGAGAGAGACGGATGACGCTCACAATCCTGACCGTCACCGTATCCTACCTCGCCCTCTCCCTCCCTCATTACGCCGCCCGCCACCTCGCCAGCGGCGATCCCGCCCTGGGATCGAGTTATTATCGCCGGAGGTACTGGCGGAACCTCTTGCTGGTCGTCAGATCGTGCGCCCACAACGTAACGCTGATCAGCTGCGCCGTCGACTTCTTCTGCTTCGTCGGCTTGAGCTCCAGCTTCAGGAAGACGTTGCTTCGCCTCGCTGGTCGTGACCGTCGGCAGGGAGGTTTCCTTAATCGGAGGCAGGAGGCTGGGGTTGGGGTAGGGGTTGGAGCTGGGGTTGGGGTTGGGGTCGGGTTGGGGCTGGGGTTGGGGTTGGAGTTGGGGTTGGGGCTGGGGTTGGCGAGGGAAGCAGCTTTTGTCAAACGATTGGTGTTGTTGCTGGCGAGGCTAATGCCAAGTACTAGAGAGGGTCTTGTTTGTATGTGTGTGTGTGTGTGTGTGTGTGTGGTGTGTGTGTGTGTGTGTGTGCGTGTGTCGTGTGTGAGTTTTGTGGTGTGTGTGTGTGTGTGTGTGGTGTATGTATTGTGGTGTGTGTGTGCGTGTGTTAGAAAGGAACTTGTGTGTGTGTGTGGGTGGGTGGGTGGGTGGGTGCGTGGTGAGTGTGTGTGAGTGTGCGCACGCGCGCGCGTGTGGATGTATACGCAGCGGAATTGAGGGGAAATACTGCAGGAGAAACTATTGTCATGTATCTATGTATATGTATGCATGCATGTATGTATGTTTGTATAGGCAGAACGACAGCAAACACTGAAGGAAGACGCAGGATGCAGGAATGGGAGGAGAGAGGTGGGGGTCGGGGTGGGTGGGGGCACACACACACACACACACACACACCACACTCACACACCACCACCACCACCACCACCACCACCAACAACAACAACAACAACAACAACAACAACAACAACAACAACAACAACAACAACAACAACAACAACAACAACAACAACAACAACAACAACGACGTACCAAATTCTATTTACACCAATTTATTACAATAAAATTCAGCACAGCAAAAACCAAGTTCATCCCCCATGTAACGTTGATATGAAGACAATTTTGTCGTTGGGCTGGATCTCGTACTCCAGCTCACCCTGAAAAAGACAGTCAACCATCCTTCAAGCTCCTGGCAAAGCACGGTAACAACTTCAAAAATGGAGGAGTGTTCGGGAGGGAATGGGATAGACAGCTAAAACAAAATAATCTGGAGCAGAATGACTGCTAGGGTTCTGAAACCAGATCCAAACAAAAAGAGATTCAAACGAACGCTTATTTAGTTTGACACGGACACACAGTATGTCGTGCCAACAATCTTCCAAGCACTGAACAAGCGACAAAAACTCAACCAAGATAAGTTGTTGTTTTTCTCTATTTTTTTTAATCGTTTTTAACCGTTTACCTGTTGCCTAAGTGTCATTTTGTGGCTTGACAAAAGGGATTTCCCCGAAAATGTGCATACCCTATTGCGTATTTATCCATGTCAAAATAAATAAGCGTTCGTTTGAACTTTTTTGTGTTTGGGACTGACAGCTGTTTCTGCCAGTGGATTGTAATTTGGAAGAGTGAGAACACATATTGTTGGTGCAACGTTTTATCATATAATACGTTTTATGGCAGACCGTGTAATTTCCGCAATGGATTAATAAAGTTATGTTGTATCTTGAAATTGTGCATCTGCATGTACAGTCGAACCATCTTCAAAATATTGAAATTATGTGTCTGCATGAACCATCTTCAGAATCTTGAAACTGTGTATAGAGTCTGCATGTACAGTAGAACCATCTTCAGAATACTGAAAATATGTATCTGCATGGACCATCTTCGGAATCTTGAAACTATGTATAGTCTGCATGTAATGTAGAACCATCTTCAGATTCTTGGAACTGTGTATCTGCATGTAGTGTAGAGCCATCTTCAGATTCTTGGAATTGTGTATCTGCATGTAGCGTAGAAACATCTTAGATTACTGAAATTAAGTGTCTGCATAAACCATCTTCAGAATCTTGAAACTGTGCATACAGTCTGCATGTCGTGCAGAACCATCTTCAGATTCTTGGAATTGTGTATCAGCATGTACAGTAGAACCATCTTCAGAATATTGAAATTATGTGTGCATGAACCATCTTCAGAATCTTGAAACTGTGTATAAAGTCTGCATGTAGTGCAGAACCATCTTCAGATTCTCGGAATTGTGTATATCTGCATGTACAGTAGAACCATCTTCAGAATATTGAAATTATGTATCTGCATGAACCATCTTCAGAATCTTGAAACTGTGTATAGAGTCTGCATGTAGTGTAGAACCATCTTCAGATTCTTGGAATTGTGTATCTGCATGTACAGCAGAACCATCTTTAGAATATTGAAATTATGTATCTGCATGGACCATCTTGAGAATATTGAAATTATGTGTCTTCATGAACCATCTTCAGAACCTTGAAACTGTGTATAAATAGGTCTGCATGTAGCACAGAACCATCTTCAGATTCTTGGAATTGTGTATCTGCATGTAGCATAGAACCATCTTCAGATTCTTGGAATTGTGTATCTGCATGTACAGTAGAACCATCTTCAGAACAACACTGACATGAAAACTCAAATTCTGCATACTGTTGTTGTAGCATTCCTCACCTGAACGCTGTGAGTGTCACCTGGTATATTCGCAATCATACGCTGACAGATGCATTCCGTGGGGTGAGAGACAATTTCATGTGTGACCAGTTTTTTTTTAAAATATATTATCCTGCCACATGGGCAGCCGCATGCTATCTTCCAGGGATTTATCTCCCCCTTAGGAAGGTGGATGCTGTTATAAATGCAAGGCAGCAAGAAGCTTATTGTCGTTGAAGAAAGACCCCACATAAATATACAGCGGACAACAACATGTTAACATAGATCCAAACACAAAAAGGTTCAAAAGAATGCTCATTTTCATTTACTTATTTTAAAAAAGATGCGTTTTATTAATTCGTTTATTCAAAAAGTTGTATTTACTTATTCAAAAAAAGGTAAGTTTCTTTCTAATTTTTCATCATTTTTAACCATTTAACTGTTGTTTAAGTGTCGGTTTGTGGCTTGACGAAGGGGATTTCCCTGAAAATGTGCATATTGTGTGTCCGTGTCATAATAAATAAGCGTTCTTTTGAACCTTTTTGTGTTTGGATTTTGTTTTAGAATGCTAGCAGTCATTCTGTTTCAGATTTTTGTTTTAACATAGGCTTGGTGTTTGTGCTGGTGTGTAGGTGTTGTCACACAGCCCATGCCAAGATGGACTCCACTTGTTCAAATTAAGACAAAGTAATTCTCGCATGTACTTTTGTTGCTGCACACTTTCTGAACTCTCACCAGGTACCCATGTCCTTACTATTCCTCACTATCACATGAACTAATCTGCTAGTAATGTTTCTCTCCAAAGATACCAAGTACTGTCAAGAGTAAGTTCTTAAACATTCAACAATGTTGGTGGGGGAGGGAGGGAGGAAAAAAACGAGTGAGGACAGAGACAGTCAAAACAAAACAAAATTAAAAGAGAAAAGACTGGTTTTCTCTTCTTCCCCCGGTCTACCCCCCCCCCCCCCAATCCCCCACACACACACACACCCGCCCTTACCCCAGCATACAGACTCTTTCCCTATTATATCATACCTGTGCCACCCCACCCCACCCCACCCCAAACCTTTTTTCCATTTTTCCCAGTGTTAAAATTGAAAGAGTCCCATTCAGAAACAAACATGTGCACGCATACGCGCGTGCACACACGCACACACAACACGCATGCATGCATGCATGCACACACACCACTCATGTTCACACACACACACACAACACACACGCACATGCATGCATGCATGCATGCACACACACACACACGCACACACACCTGCGTGTACGTGCATGCATTCACATAGACACACACACACACGCACACACTGACACAGGATAATGCCAACATAGAGACAAAAGGTCAGATTTTTCTGAAACTTACCAAGAGTTCCCAGTCAGCGTCATTCACCAGCACCAAAATCCCTGGCCTCCTGTAGAGTGAGAAAAAACAGCATATCCCAACTTTTCAAAGGATTCTTTCAACTTTAAAAAAGGAAATTAAAGCTATAAACTGTTTCCCATTATCTGCTTGTCTTTTAAATTATTTCATTGACTAAGAAAGAAGTCTGATTTTTCCTCTGTGTGTGTGTGTTTGCATGCGTGCATGCATGCATGTGTTGAAACATGCGTAGTATGCATCAGTGTCTGTAAATGTGTGTATGTGTGGGGGTGGGGGTAGGTGTGTGTGCATGCCTACGCTTTTGTGTTATTATGTAAATGGTATTATCTGAAAGAGAGAAGAAAAAAAATCTTATTGGATTGTATCAGCTTCCTGCTTTGGTGTATATTTTTGTGTTTTTGTGGGGTTTGTTTGTTGGTTTGTTTTTTGTTTTTGTTTTTTGGGGGGTGGGGGAATGAAGGGTAAGGGAAACCCAGAAAAAAATCCAAAACTACTGACACTGTATCTCCTTGCATGAAGAGTTCAGGCCTCTCTTGCAACAGGTTGTCGCGTATCCACGGCAGCAAGGACTTCACATCCCCTGCAACAGAGAAGGGTACTGTGAAAAAGACAGCACCACACCATGACTGTTCCATAACAACTTTAAATCACAAAGTCCACAAAATGCAATACGAACACTGTCACCAATCATTAACCCTTTGAGTGCCTGGGAGGGGCAATAAATCTGCACTCACCTTTTGAATCACAAAGTCCACAAAACACAACATAAACACTCTCACCAATCATTAACCCTTCGAGTGCCAGGGAGGGGCTATAACTCTGCGCTCACCCCTGCAAGGTTCTGTGGGGGAAATAAAGAGACAATTCCAAGCTCTTCTAATGATCAAGGAAAGCAGGCAAACCCTTCTTCTTTCTTCCCCTCCGCTTATTGACTTATTTATGATGCGGTTTCTATAATAAGGATAAAAACTGGAAGCACACACACACTGTGCCTGACTGAGAGTGTTCCCTACACAGGCATTGATTCATTGAAAGGGTTAAATCCAGTAACAGTAATCTGCCAGCACCAAAAGCCCTTCATAATAACTATTACTATTACAGCTACTACTACCACTACTGCTACTGCTACTACTACTCTACAGTGGCTTTGTCCTGAGATGACCCTGTGCTGATGACAGGACATTAAACTCCAGTAACTCCAGTGGCTTTGTCCTGAGATGACCATGTGATGACAGGACATTAAAATCCAGTAACTAACTCCAGTGGCTTTGTCCTGTGATGACAGGACATTAAAATCCAGTAACTACCTCCAGTGGCTTTGTCTTGAGATGACCATGTGATGACAGGACATTAAAATCCAGTAACTCCAGTGGCTTTGTCCTGTGATGACAGGACATTAAAATCCAGCAACTAACTCCAGTAGATTTGTCCTGAGATGACCATGTGAATTGTGATGACCGGACATTAAAATCCAGTTGCTAACTACAGTGGCTTTGTCCTGTGATGACAGGACATTAAAATCCAGTAACTAACTCCAGTGGATTTGTCCTGAGATGACCATGTGAATTGTGATGACAGGACATTAAAATCCAGTTGCTAACTACAGTGGATTTGTCCTGAGATGGCCCTGTGCTTCACCACCAAGGCCAGTAAAATAAAGCCACAAGAAGCAGTAAAGAACAAGGGACGTGTACTCACCAAAAGAACTTCCCCTTCATTTTCAATAACTGTCTTCTTCCAGTCTGTTTCTTCTTCTTTTTTCTGAGTTCAGTTATCAGTTACTTATTATATATTTTATTCCTGATGAAGACAGACGTCAAGACATCATAGCAAGTTGTTCTGGGTTGTGTGTTTTTTTTGGGGGGGTGTTGTTGTTGTTTTTGTATCGACAAATTGTTTTCTTTTGTTGAGCATGTTTTTCTCATTTTGTTTTACTGGTTTTTCTCACCAGCAGTCATTCAATTTTTTCCTAAACACCCAAAAGGCATAGCACAGACTGCAAGGTCTTGTCCACTGTCCAGTGCATGCCAATTGCAAGATTCTGACCAAAGCA